>SJYV01011738.1:482085-570145 GCA_006410875.1 Neotragus pygmaeus
GTGTGTGTGTGTGTGTGTGTGTGTGTGTGTGTGTATGTACATGTATTATTGATTTACTTTGCTGTACAGCAGAAACTAACATGACACTGTAAATCAACTATACTCCATTAAAACTTAATTAAAACTTTTTACCATATTGTTAAGTTATCATATCATAACAGATACTATAGAAAATGTTTCATGAAGATGGAAGATGGAGAGGATAGATGTTTTAAATTACTTTAAGAAAACCTCTCTCATTTATTGTGACCAAATTATGTGTCTGTGTGTATATATATATATTATATATATGCATACATCTTATCTTGAAGGAAAAAAAGACCTGTGAAAATTCAAACTTACAATATTCATAAATTAATAAATAACATTAATTCAGTGTTTCTGAACTTTGAAAAATATTTGTCCCTCTAGATACAATAGAGAATTCTATACACACACCTCCCACTGTTCTGATCATCATGAGAAACTCTTAACATCTCCTAAATGTACCTCCTGGTCAGAAAGATATTGCTAAACTTTATTCTGTATAGTTTCTCTTACAAGAAGAGTATTTTTACTCTCTTTTAATATAAGAGGATTTATATTAGATCATGGAGGACTTGTTTGGTGGCTCAGACGGTAAGGCGTCTGCCTACAAATGCGGGAAACCCGGGTTCGATTCCTGGGTCAGGAGGATCTTCTGGAGAAGGAAATGGCATCCCACTCCAGTACTCTTGCCTGGAAAATCCCATGGATGGAGGATCCTGGTAGGCTACAGTCCATGGGGGTCACACAGAGTTGGATATGACTGAGTGACTTCACTTTCACTTATAACATATCATGCATTTTATAAAAGTATACCTTATCAGTCTACCTGTTCTAAAAATTCCAATTTGCCACTACAGTCTAAACACTTCCTGAATCACAAATTTGAATGTATACTTGAGTGATTTTTCATAATCTCAGCCCACTATTCCAGAGAGCTGGGTGAAGACAGAAAGAAAAACTTAAAACTGGAATATGAAAAGGCATTCCCAAACAACTAGACATAAAGTTTTCTCTGAAATTGTGAAATGTTCCACAATAATGCAGTTGGCAATTAATTTTTTAACTGCCTTAAGAGAAATTCACTTGTCTTCAGCCTCAATGGTTTCTCCTCTTCGATTATTTAGACATACATCTAAACAACTTTACCAGATTTCATTTGAATTATACTTGTCTTTTTCAGGCACATTAATTAAAGAACAATTGAAATTCTAAGAGAAATGTCTTCAGCAATTCTTCTTAGAAGGAAGCATCTCTATGATGACCTTCTACCATGTTACTCAGCTGATATTCAGATGCATCTATTGCCCTTGAAAACTGTCCTTGAGGAAACAATATACCACAAATGAATGCAAAATATGAGATCTCCCATTATTGTAAAAATCAAATTACTTAATGTCTAGTTAACCCCTTAGATACTATAGATACTGTTACACATTGTGTGTGCTAAGTTGCTTCAGTTGTTTCCGACTCTTTGAGATGCTATGGACTGTAGCCCACCATGCTCCTCTGTCCATGGGATTTCCCAGGCAAGAATACTGGATCATGTTGCCATTTCCTTCTCCAGTGGATCTTCTTAACCCAGGGATCAAACCTGCATTTCTTACATCTCCTGCATTAGTAGGCAATTTCTTTACCATTAGTGCCACCTGGGAAGGCCACACATTTGTAAATAATCATAAATGAAAAATAGGAATGATTATGCTTAAAATCTGGCCATTGAATTAATGTCAGTAATTTGGTTGTAATTTGGTTGATTCCATTTTCCCCATGCGCTAGTGTCAACTGCCCCAAATCTCACACACTGGCGATTGGTAAAGCATAGAAAACCCTAATAAAAAATGTTAGTGAAGTTATTAAGTGGAAGCGGTCCTAAGATGGCAGAAGAATAGAACGGGGAGACCACTTTCTCCCTCACAAATTCATCAGAGGAACATTTCAACACTGAGTGAACTTCACAAAACAACTTCTGAATGCTGGCAGAGGACATCAGGCACCCAGAAAAGCAGATCATTGTCTTCAAAAACAGGTAGGAAAAAATATAAAAGACAGGAAAAAAGAGACAAAAAAGGTAGGGAGGGAGCTCCGTCCCCAGAAGGGAGTCTTAAAAAGAGAGAAGTTTCCAAACAGCAGGAAACACTCTCACTGCCAAGTCTGTGGCAAGCCTTGGAAGCACAGAGGGCAACATAACAGGGAGGACAAATAAATAAATAATTAAAAGCAACAGATTATGAGCCCAACGGTAACTCCCCCAGCAGAGAAGCAGCACAGATGCCTGCATCTGCCACTAGCAAGCGGGGGCTGGGCAGGGAGGCTCAGGCTGCAGTGCTTTTTAAGAATTGGGGCGGAATGCCCCAAGTGTAACCAGAGTGAACTAACTTGGGCTAGCAAACCAGACTGTGGGATAGCTACCACGCAAAAAGCTCTAACATAAGACACGGCCAGGACCGCGCACAGAACAAAGGACAGAACAGAATTAGCCGGCTGCAGACTATCCCCCTCTGGTGACAGGCAGCCAGAGCTGGACGGGCCAGAAGGGGGCAATCGCAGCCCCAGAAAAACTTCCAAACTGTAAGCAAGCTTCTTTGCTAACTAAGATTTCTTGGGCTTCTGGACAGTCACCATCTGCCTAAGAAGGGGCGCCAGTTGTAAACCCAGAAAACTGAGCAGCGGGGACGGGAAAGGCGATAAATCGCAGCGACCACGCTCGCCAAACACCCGAGCTACTTGGACCTGGGAAGGGCACAAAACACAGGCCCAATGGAGTCTGTGCCTCTGAGGACAACCTGAGTGCCTGAGCCTGAGCGGCTTACACTGGGGAGGTGCATGCAGCCCAGGGCTGGCCTCAGACGGTTCCCAGCGGAGCAACCTAGAGCTTGAGCGGTGTGCACCGTGACTGGGGACAGGCCCAGTGTGGTTGAGACACTATGAGCACATGCCAGTGTTATTTGTTNTGAGCCTGAGCGGCTTACACTGGGGAGGTGCATGCAGCCCAGGGCTGGCCTCAGACGGTTCCCAGCGGAGCAACCTAGAGCTTGAGCGGTGTGCACCGTGACTGGGGACAGGCCCAGTGTGGTTGAGACACTATGAGCACATGCCAGTGTTATTTGTTTGCAGCATCTCTCCCTCCCCACAGCATGACTGAACAAGTGAACCTAAAAAAAAAAAGTGTCCACTACTGTCCCCCTTCTGTCAGGGTGGGAAATAGACACAGAAGAAGCTAAAACAGAGGGAACCGCCTTGGAAGTATAGATCTTAAGAAATATAAGCCAGACCAAGGAACTATCCGAAAATGAACTGACCCCACACTGCCCACAACAGCACCAGAGAAAGTCCCAGATATACCTTTACTATTTTTACAATCACTCTTTTTTTGTTGNGGGGCTGGTGCACTGGGATGACTCAGAGAGATGATATCGGGAGGGTGGTGGGAATGGGATTCAGGGTTGGGAACTCATGTACACCTGTGGTGGATTCATGTCAACGTATGGCAAAACCAATACAGTACTGTAAAGGAAAAAAATAAAATTAAAAATAGAAAAAAGAAAAAAATTATTAAGCTATTACTATCCCCACTGCTCTCTCTTCTCCTCACTTCTGCATTTCTTTCCTCTTCCTGCTAAATAGGCACATTGTTTGCAAATGGCCTAATCATTTTGCACAGCTTTATAATACCATTAAGATACATTCAAAGCCAACAGAAATAGCAAAGTCCACAGAAAGGTGAACTATTTACAATGCACATGTACCGGAAACTGCAATTATGATAAATACAATAAAAAAACTATTGAAAAAGACATTCAGGTTTTAAAAAAATCACTTTGATGAATCAGCAAAGTGATGAAATTTACTGATCCCTTGTTTATACTATCTTTCTGTTACTCTCTAATAGCTCATATCTATTTCTTTATGTGTAGGCGCCTATTGAATTAATATCTGCAGGTAAGAACTTGGCATCTTCACTTGGATGTTAAAGGGATCTCTATGCCAATTTTTTTTGACAGATTGAGATATAATTCACAAATTACATAACTTATCCACTTTCAGAGTATAATTCATTGTTTGTTTGTAAGTTCACATAGTTGCGCAACAATTGGCATGATTCAATTTTATTTTCTTCTCCAACCCCAAAAGCAGTCACTTGCCCCCCAACCCCAGCTCTAGGCAACAATTAGTCTAACTCTTGTCTCTATATAGATATTCCTATTCTGTATATCTCATATAAATGGAATAATACAATATATGGTCCTTTATGACTGGCTTCATTCACTTAAGATAACGTTTTTAAGGTTTATCCATGTTGTATTCTTGATGCTGGGAAAGATTGAAGCAGGAGGAGAAGGGGACGGCAGAGGATGAGATGGTTGGATGGCATCACAAACTCAANATATATGGTCCTTTATGACTGGCTTCATTCACTTAAGATAACGTTTTTAAGGTTTATCCATGTTGTATTCTTGATGCTGGGAAAGATTGAAGCAGGAGGAGAAGGGGACGGCAGAGGATGAGATGGTTGGATGGCATCACAAACTCAATGGACATGAATTTGAGCAAGCTCTGAGAGTTGGTGATGGACAGGGAAGCCTGGCGTGCTGCAGTCCATGGGATCACAAAGAATCAGACACCGCTGAGTGACTGAACTGAACTGATAGCTGAATTCTAAAGGTATAGGTTGTTTCTATTTTTTGTCTATTATAAATACTGCTGCAATGGATGTGATGTGGTGATTTCTCACTGTGATTTTGGTTTGCATTTTTCTAATGACTAATGTGTTGACCATCCTTTCATGTGTTTACTGGCCATTTCTTATATCTTCTTGGAGATATATCAATTCAAATTCTTAGTTGATGCTTTGTTCTAAAATATACTGTAATAGAGGACTTCCTGGTGGTCCAGGGGTTAAGAATCCACCTTCCAGTGCAGAGGATATAGGTTCCATCCCTGCTGTGGGGCAACTAAGCCCACATGCTACAGCTAGAAAAGCCTGCATGCCACAATGAAGACCCAGTGCAGCCAAAAAGTAATAAAAATTTTGAGGTAACCTCCACAGAACAGGAGATGGTGGTCACTATAAAGATAGCTTATCACTCATAGTTCTCAAGAGAAGGCATCTTAAGCTGCAGGAGGCAATGGGGGGTGGTGCATGGGGAAGCACCAGTGTCAATAATGAGTCAGAGATGAGATAGGAAGGGGCTGTGGGCAAGAGCCTTTATTCCTCAGAAAGGAACGATGAGGTAGGGCAAGCAAGTTTAGGATTGGCTAGATAGCATAATTTCAGCAGTCTTTGAGGCACAAGGGCTGTCTCTAGTTGTCTAGTGCATGCTTAAGTCATGTGCAAATTTGCAACTCCACTCCAGTACTCTTGCCTGGAAAATCCATGGACAGAGGAGCCTGGTAGGCTGCAGTCTATGGGGTCACTGAGGGTGGGACACGACAGAGCGACTTCACTTTCACTTTTCACTTTCATGCATTGGAGAAGGAAATGGCAACCCACTCCAGTGTTCTTGCCTGGAGAATCTCAGGGACGGGGGAGCCTGTTGGGCTGCCGTCTATGGGGTCACACAGAGTCAGACACGACTGAAGCGACTTAGAAGCAGCAGCAGCAGCACCAGCAGCAGCAGCAGCAGCATGGACTGTAGCCTGCCAGGCTCCTCTGTCCATGGGGATTCTTCAGGCAAGAATACTGGAGTTGGTTGCCATTTCCTTCTCCAGGGGATCTTCCTGATCCAGGCATTGAAAACTGGCATCTCCTGCAGCTTCTGCATTGGCAGGTAGATTCTTTACCATTGAACCACCTGTGAAGCCCTCATGTTTGAAACTGGTTCACATCAAGGAGATTTCTTTGTCTTTTGTTACTGTGCTGCTTTTCCTTGATTTTTGTATGCCTTCCAGTCTTTTTGTTGAAACTTTAACATCATATTTAGAATAGCAGAGGCTGAGATTTTATGTCTGGAATTAGGCATGCCTTTTTTTGTTCTGTGTTTCCCTGATGGCTCAGTGGGTAAAGAACCCTCCTGCAATGTAGGAGACACAGGAGATGCAGGTTCAATCCTTGGGTCAGGGAGATTCCCTAAAATAGGAAATAGCTACCCACTCCAATATTCTTGTCTAGGAAATCCCATGGAAAGAGGAACCTTGGTGGGCTACAGTCCTCAGGGTCACAGAATCAGACACTGCTGAGTGACTAAGAACTTTCTTGTTCTAGGTTATTAGTGTGAGATTTAGATTCTGTTTTTCCAGAGTTGAATAGGATTTGGTACTTGTTACTGCTGCTGCTGTATGGTTATTATAAGTGTACCACTAACTTTAAATTTCTCTATAATTATTTTGTATTTAAAAGGGAAGCTGGTTTGCAGAAGGTTTTTCTCAATATCTGTTCCAATCTTAGTTGAAGTCTCTCCTTAATTCTATCACTCAGAGTGGCTCTCTCTATGTGCTCCTGTTTCTCTTAAACCATATACTGCTGCCATTTGTTCTTCTAAACCTATTAGTCTGGTAGTAGAAGGAAGTATGGGCTTCCCTGGTGGCTCAGTAGTAAAGAATCTGCCTATAATTCGGGAGTCTCAGGAGACATGGGTTCAATCCCCAGGAAGGTCCCCTGGAGGAGGGCACAGCAACCCACTCCAGTATTTTTGCCTGGAAAATCCCATGGACAGAGGAGCCTGGCAGGCTGGAGTCCATAGGGTTGCAAAGAGTTGGACACGATTGAAGTGACTCAGCATGGCAGGAGGAAGTATGGAGCTTTTCTCTGCGATGAAGCCTCAGTCTTAGGAAGCACTGTGTCCACAGACTTAGGTTACATGGCCTTCTCTGTATCCTTGCCCTTCTTCCATTACTTACTGGCACAGCACATATGCCTGCCACTAACCCAGGAAGAGAGGATTTTTTTTTTTCTATTGCCCTCAAACAGCTGCAATGACTTGTTTGTAAAGCTTATGAATAGTCAGCTTGTATTTTTAGAGCATATTTCTACAAGTAATAAATAGTTCATTTTAACTAGAAGTCCATTATAATCACATATCTGGTCTCTCATATTTCCACCAAGAATAAAAATACAATCTAGTCAGTACAACAATAAAGTCAACTCATAGTTTGAATGAGTCTTTAACAGTGCCCTAATGGAGAGTATTGTTTGTTGTCTTCCTTAACAGTTTAAGAACTTTATTCAATAAATAAGGTGTTGTTGTTTAATCACTAAGTTATGTCCGACTCTTTTTTGACCCCATGGACTGTAGCCTGCCAGGTTCCTGTGTTCATGGGATTGCCCAGGCAAGAATATTGGAGCGAGTTTCCATTTCCTTCTCCAGGAGATCATCCCCAATCAGGGATTGAACCCATTTCCTGCTTGGCTGATGGATTCTTTACCACTGAGCCACCAGGAAAGCCAATGAAGAAATTAACTGCTGTTTCCATCTTCCCACAGAACTATAGTAATGTTTCCTCTAGACTCTTTTTCTTCCCATATACCTGCACCCCTAGAAGTTCTTTCCTCATGTTAGTCCATAGTCAGCCTTTAATAATGTCTTAAAATTTTCTAGTTGGATCATTTTTACCACTGTGGAATTCTGCAGATTCTGCTTCAGATAAGGTAGCATTAGCTAACTTACACCAAATACATAAATAGCATTAGCTACCTCACATCAAATAAGGTAGTGTGGCATTACTTGTTGTCTTTGGATTTCAGGTTAGTTGCTTGTCCTGTGAACTTTGTTCTATAAGTAGTTCAAGAAAAGGTGTCAATTTGAATTTGAAGATTGTCTGGTGCTTTCATTTTTGTAGAATGGGCATAGTTTTCTTTCCATTTTTCTCCATCTTAAGCAGAAAAGGGTAATCTACAATGTGTGAAATAATTTTAACATTGCAGAGTGGAGAATAAAAATGGCATGACCAGACAACAGATGCAAGAAAACCAAGGAGTAGGTCTTTAGTAATTCAAAGGTAAGTGGGTGATTGCTTAGACTAAGGTAGTGATGGTGGAGGTAGAGATAAACTAACTCGCTCAAGAGATGAACTAACTCGCTCAAGAGATGAACAAGAAGTAAAATTAACACATTTGATTATACATTGGATAATGTAGAGAAGGAAGATGAAGACAATTGTCTAAAAGGAAGCCTCATTTCTGATCTTGAGGATAATGAGTCACTTCCCTAGTGCCCAGTGATTAAGAATCTGCTTTCCAATGCAGAGGACATGGATTTGAACCTCGGTCGGGGGAACTAAGTTCCCACAAGTGGCGGGGCAACTAAGCTAGCTCATCACAACTGTTGAGCCCATACACCACAACTAGAGAGAAACCTGCATACCACAATGAAGAGCCTGACCACTGCAATGAAAGATTTCACACGCTAAAAGGAAGATTCCATGTGCCACAACTAAGACCCCACACAGTCAAATAAATAAATTAAATAACTTTTAAAAAACCAACTAAATGCAACATGGTACCCTGGATTGAATATTGGAATAGAAAGAGGATGTTAATGGAAAAAAACAGATGAGATAACGAAAAGACAGGGAACATTAGAAGAGGGTAATTTTCAGGGGGTGTTATTAGTCTGATTTTATACATCTGGAATGTGAGTTACCTTCAAATCAGTTGGAGGCCTTGAGTGGATTGTAGTATATAACTATGTAGAAATCAGAAGAGCTATCTACAGAATTAAAATTGTAAACCGTTTTCTTGCAAGACATAAAAAAATCCATGGTTCCTTGAAGTCACAAATGTAGTATTAAATGAGACAAAAAGAAGGCTTAGAATAGAGATTGAAGGAATCCCTTTAAGAAACACTCTACTTATTCTATGACTATGCTCCAGTCATATTGATCCTATTAGTTCATGGACTGCAATCTGTTCTTTCTCACTCCACGTCTTTGCACATGTTTTCTCTGTTAGGATTGTTGTTTTTAATTTCCATCAACTTTCCTTTCTCATGCCCAAACACTTTTGCTAACTTCTATAGGGCTTCAAGCTTCATTTAAAATTGTCATTTACTAGAATGCCTTTCCCCACTTTGTGCAAATCAATTTGCTCCATCCCATAATAGTTTAGGTCTCCATTACATGCTTCCACCCTGGTCTTCTTTATGACATTTTCAAGAATATTTNAGTGAAGTAAGCCAGAAAGAAAAACACCAATATAGTATACTGACACATATATATGGAATTTAGAAAGATAGTAATGATGACCCTGTATGTGAGACAACAAAAGAGACACAGACATAGAGAATGGACTTTTGGCCTCTGACGGAGAGGGAGAGGGTGGGATGATTTGGGAGAATGGCATTGAAGCATGTATACTATCATGTAAGAAACGAGGCGCCGGTCTATGTTCGATGCAGGATGCAGGATGCTTGGGGCTGGTGCACGGGGATGATCCAGAGAGATGTTGTGGGGTGGGAGGTGGGAGGGAGATTCAGGATTGGGAGCTTGTGTACACCTGTGGTGGATTCATGTCAATGTATAGCAAAGCCAATAGAGTATTGTAAAGTAAAATAAAATTTAAAATTAAAAAAAAATTGAATTTGAATACTGTAAAAAACAAAACAAAACAAAAAAACACACAAAAAGACATTACCTCTATAATGAAAACTTTTAATATCAGAGGGAAGAATAACACCCCTATTCAATCAGGAAGCCCCTCGGGTGGTAAGTGGCTCTAGCACTTCTGTCTACCTGCAACTCTTCCTAAATTTTAATAAGCTTTTTTGGTACTTATATGACAAAGAAGTACATGTGTGTAAGACACCGACTTGTAGAAGCAGCAAAAACAACACCAGGTCTCATTAGCCTTTCTCCTCCATCTGATCCCTGCCCCCAAACCTATCAGAAAGATCCAGACACCCCTTCTCCTCTGGGTTTGTGTAGGATGGAGACTATGGCCTCATACCTAACAGAACTATAGGAGACAGAATCCTTCCCTTTCCTGTATTCCCCAGGATACTGAGGAAATAGCTGAGGCTGGGGACTAGTGTGAGCAAGGGAACAGGGTTGGAGAGAGAGAAAGAGAGCCTTCACGATCACGAGAAAGGCACATTTGTTTTCGGTGTCAGTCAACAAGGCACTTCCGGTTTTAAGTGACTGTATCATGATTCAGCCAAAAGAACTTCTAAAGCTTTTACATCCAAAGCTCTCTGTTAGATTTAGAGCCTGCTTGACTCCTTCTCTTCCTGCCTGGAAGAAAGAGAACAACAACACACATACACCACCGAGGCAGCTTGTTTCTACCTTACTTCCTGGTGCTCAGCCTTGCTGAAATGTAAGATAGGAAGAGTCCCTGACTCTCCCATTTCACCCACTACTCGAGAGAGAGCATTTGCTACTGGATGCCTCCACAAAGAGGCATTGTTCTTTCCTCTTCCAGAAAATGTTGTGTGTCTCTGTCAGCAACTCATCCTTGTCAGCAAAACTCATAAACTTGGAAGGGTCTGAGATCTTACTCTTCTGACAAGCTAACAAGTTAGCCTGCTATAGTTTCTTCGCTGCTAGCAGAAGATACCCAGTTCCTGGGTTAGAGGCAAAGGACTTTATTACTTATGGCAGAGTGAAACAGACAAAGCTTCATGAGTGCATTGGGTCTTTGTCCCTAAAATTCCACAGGGCCCAAGTGGATGCTAAACACAATATCTATGCTTGTGTCATAACTGAGGAACCCTGCACTTAGGAAACCCTAGTGTTTTAAAGAGGCTGTTAGCAGAACTGCCCAATCTTCATACTGAAGGAACACTTAATCTCTATTTTCTCAGGCTGTTTCCTATGCAAACATCCACCAAAAGAGAGTCCAGAACATTGACCTGAAAATGAGATGTGCAGAGAGAGCCATAGAGAACTGTCTTCCAAAACCTTTTCACCTGATACTCCATGGTTAAGAAGCACTCTCTATCAGAGATCAGTAGCTAGTCAAACCACTAGCTATTTTTCAAAAGGAGAAAAAAATATCTCACAAAGATGAAATAGTTTCATCTCAAAACCCGGAAGAATTCTGCTGTGATTACTGTACATGGGCTTATTACAAGCCACATATAACCTGCCTTAGATCTTGTGGTAGGCAGAATAATCCTCCACCCCCCCTAAAAAAGATGAGTACACCCTAATCTCTGCATGCATGCATGTTCAGTTGCTTTGGTGGTGTCTGACTCTCTATGACCCCATGGGCTGCAGCCCATGAGGCTCCTCTGTCCATGGAACTCTCCAGGCAAAATACTGGAGTGGGTTGCCATACCCTTCTCCAGGGGATCTTTCCGACTCAGGGATCAAACCTGGATCTCCTGCATTTCAGGCAGATTCTTTTACTGTTGAACCACCAGGGAAGCTCTCCTAATCCCTGGAATCTACAAATTTTTAACCTTACAGGGCGAGGGGAATTAAGGTTGCTCAGGCTTATAAAAGCATCATCCTGATCTCTGCCTTCTTCACATGATGTTCTCCCTATGTGTATCCAATTTTCCTTTATTTAAAAGGACATAAGCCATATCTGATTAGTGAAAGTGTTAGTTGCTAAGTCATGTCTGACTCTATGCAACCCCATGAACTGTAACCCACCAGGCTCCTCTGTCCATGGAATTCTCCAGGCAAGAATACTGGAGTGGGTACCCATTTACTTTTCCAGGGGATCTTCCTGACCTAGGGACTGAACCCTGGTCTCCAGCATTGCAGGCAGATTCTTTACTGTCTGAGCCACCAGGGTCCACCTATTCTAGTATGACTTCATGTTAATTTATATCAACCATGACCCTATTTCCAAATAGGTTACATTCTGAGATACTGGGAGCTAGAACTCCAATATATACATTTGGAGGGGATATAATTCATTATAGTATTCTCAGCTATCTTTACTAGTGACAACTTTGTGTAAAACTAGGGATTTAATGTTATTAATTGTCAATCCAATATCATTTTCTCCCACTAAAGAGTTTAGGTTTGTCAGATTGTCAGGCAATAATGTCTAATATAATAATCTACATGAAATGTTTAATGAAAGCAATTACTGAAACATTTATGTAGTTAAACATCATTTAATTGTCTTCCCACAAAACGGCAGTATAACCAGAAAAGTTCAAATTATTATCAATGAAAGAATCTCTGTAAATCAGGGAGCTTTAGTAATTATTATTATCAGACTAAGTCAAACAATACTGTTTAATTTTTGTATTACAATATCAATACCATGTTTTTCATGGGTTCTGATTAATAGTGAAAATAATACATGTATTATGTATTGAGTACCATTTTTAAGTGGCTTTGTAAGCATCTTTGCTTTAAGATTGGTATGGAATACAGTTCGGCCTTGTGTTTAAAATAAAAGGAGTCCTTGCAATAATTGTTCTGGGGAAACTTGTAGAAGATGTAGTATTCATTTAATTTTCTTTCTCACTTTTCTTTTGCCCTGGTCATGTTTTAAAAACCCATTGAGAAAGTACTGTGCAAAATACAACATGGCACTAGGTGCTAAAAATGAAAGCCCTGCTATTAAAGACCTCACAGTTCAGGAAAGGGAACTACAACCGTAGGTTAATAATGGTAATATATGGTATTTCTGCTTCTGATCAAGCAGAAATACCATAGGTTAATAATGGTAAAATATGGTATTTCTGCTTCTGATCAAGATGAAGTAACAGGAATTTCACCTCCTGCTGAAACAATTCAACAAAGGACAAAATCAATGACTCTTAAGACATGGAACACCAGACAACAAAGGGCAGTGATTACTAAGATAGGAGAAATTAATCTTTGTTGCTGTAGCCAGTTGTGTCCCGCTCTTTGTGACTCCGTGGACTGTAGCCTGCCAGGCTCCTCTCTCCATGGAATTTCCCAAGCAAGAATACTATAGCAGGTAGCCATTTCCTACGCCACGGGATCTTCCCAACCCAGGAATCGAATCTGGGTCTTCTGTATTGCAGGCAGATTCTTTACCATCTGAACCACCAAGGAAGCCAACTACCCAGACTAATCAGAAGTGGGCCCAAAGTAGCCACAGGCTAAAAGCTGCTTTTTTCTAGTTTAACAAAATTTAAAACCAAGAGCCAAAAGGGTCAAACTCCTTTCAAGTAACTGAAATGTCTCTCAGAACAAAGCCACAGAAAAATATCCATACCTCGCAAGGTTACATTTACAGTGTCTGGCACCCAATCAAATATTATCAGGCATACAAAGAAGCTGGAAAGTATGACCTATATGAAAAAAATAATATGATGTGAGCTGTAATATTGGGGGTATACATAAGCAATGATGGAGTACAAAGGAAAGGATATTGAACTCTGCTTGCTCAGTATGCCTGAGACAGTTATTTAAGGAAGGCTTCCTGAAAGAGGAGAGAGCCGATGTGAAAATTAATGAATAAGTAGGTGTTAGCCAGCTGAAGGTAAAAGACTTTTGCGACACAGTCCACAAGCTGTACCATACACAGAGACATGAAATTACAGATTCTCTATGGCTAAACAAAATACAAGTGGTTCAGTGTGGCTGAAGACAGAGAGAGGCAAGAGAAGACCTGGAGTCAGAACTTGAAGTGGGTCCTGTTAGGCAAATGTTTTCTGTCAAGGTCCAGAGAGTAAATATTTTAGACTTTACAAACCACATGCAGCTCGATGCACACTCTTTGTGTGTGTGTGTGTGTGTGTGTGTGTGTGTGTGTGTGTGTGTCTGTGTATGTGTGTGTCCCTTGGACCATAGATTGCAGACCTCCCCCCTCCCCCATAGGTGATGGGGGATGGCTGAGAGCTTTTCAAAAGGAAAAGACCTGTTAGGTATGCATTTTAGGATCATTTAGCCAAAAGTGGGGAGGATGCATTAGGCAGGGAGATGGTAGAGAACTACTGTGCTAGCCCTACTGAGAGAGAAAGGGGTGGGTGTGGGGGCTGGTTTCACATTTCTGAAACACTGAACAAAAGTGTTTATTATAGGGTTGTATCCTAGACTAGGGGATTATCAGCATACATTGGATTGGCCAAAAGTTTGTTCAGGTTTTCTTCTAGCATCCTGTGGAAAAATCCAAATGAAATTTTGGCTAACCCAGTATCTCAGTTAACGCTGGGGTGCAGATAAGATCTTGGAGGAAGAACAAGGCGAGGGAGAAGAGTTTTGATTGAAAGACTATGTATTTAGTGGTAAGGAATCTGCAGTGGTAAAGAATCTGCCTGCCAATGCAGAAGACTTGGGTTAGATCCCTGATCTGGTAGGATCCCCTGGAGAAGGAAATGGCAATCTACTCCAGTATTCTTGCCGAGGAAATCTCATGGACAGAGCAGCCTGGCGGGCTACTGTCCATGGGGTCACAAAAGAGTCAGACATGACTTAGGGACTCGACAACAGTATGCATAGACACACTTACTTGTAGAGCATTCATCCTTAGTATAACCCTGTATAGCAGATTTCATGACCCCTGTTTTACAGACAGAGAACCCAAAGCTCAAGAGGCTGTGCAACTTATCCAGAGCCACCAAGTAGAGGACAGACTTGGAATGTAAAACAAGTCCACTGGGTCTGAAAGCTCTTACCCTATTCTCAGTGGATACTTCTCTCAACTTTCCTTATGGCCTTCCATTGCCACTGAGGCCTCTATCCACAGCACTCACCTCCTCACTTTGCCTTCAGCTATTTGCAAGTGGTCCAGAGACACAAGACCTCACCAAGCTGCTCACAAAGGAAACAGTCCCTGTGTTGCTGCCCAGAGCCTATTCTGCCACCATCTCCAAAGGGTACAACATCCTTCTTGGCAATCTATTTTGCCTCCAAGTCCTTGAATTTCAACCAACCCCATTGCCCTGCTACAAATCCTTCCAAACTTAAAAATTCATACAGTTCATTCGCACAGAACTCACAGGATCCTTGAGACACTCTACTGTAGTGAGGAATTTCTAAAAGTCAGTCCTAGCACTGCAACTGTTCACAAAGAGAAACTGGCCAATATTCATAATTCTACAAACATATGGTAAGTCAGAGCATATTTTAAATATCAAGAACATTTACTTGAGACCTTCCCAAATGGTTTCAAAATTTTATTTGGGGTTTGGACACAGATCAAAACCTGTATTTACCTGAGAGATCATGGCCTGCCTAAACCTTTGAGGTGCACACGTTTTTCCTTAAATATACAAGTTAATTAGATTAATTAAGTTTTGCATCCAGTTTTGCACTGAAACTGGGAATGGCTTTGATAGATAGACAGTACTTCACTAAAGTATCTCTAACATACTTCTCTTAACCCAAGTTTCATTTTTATTTGTTCAGCACGAAAAACAAACACTAAACATATGGAAGGATAACAGGGGGTGCTGAAAACTGAAAAATATTTTATGTAGGTTTAATTTTGGTTACATAGGACTTAATGTTTTGAAGGATTTAGTGCAGATTTTTCTTCAATCCTAGGGAATTTGCTGATATGAGAAAAATAGAATTGTGTTTGTTCTTGAATAAATACAAGCTTTGGGAGAAAGGCAGCCCTGCAGATCCATTTTACTAACAGGAATCTGAAAGAAACAGAGGAGGGCATAGTTCATAGATTTATTTCAACACTGTAAGCAAACTTGACTCCCAATTTTTTTTTTCCTAATATTTTCCAGATCTGTTCTAAAACTAGAAGTTGAATAGAAATACTAAAGAGAGATGATTTAGGAATTAAGATTGACTCTGTAAGAATCTTTACATGAATCATGAAATGGTGAAATTATATAAATGCGATATAAATATAGTTTTTAGTTTAACAACAAAACATTTGCAATGCCATAGATTGCTTTCAAGTACTTAGCATTAAGTTTCTGAATTCCAACGTTCTCTCCATCCCTATTTTGCCCATATGTTCTACCTGACTTCTTTGTTGAAACCCCACTGTTTCCACTGAGTTGTCCTTCCCTGTTCAAAGTATCTAAAATTCAACTTTTCACAGGAAATTTACTTTGATTACAGGGAAACTGGGGATATACAGAGATGGGAAAATGAAAATGACCTCCTTTTTTTCCAGCAGAGTCATAAACATCTGACAGATGTTTATTTGTCATTGTATTCAAATAAAATGAATTGCAAAGCCTCCCAAGACGAACACCTTATTATGCCTTGTTACATCTCTTCGTACTTTTCTAGGAATGTGGCTTATGGATAAGTATTCCTATAATATTAAATTCATGGACAAATTTATTCCTTTTCATTAAAGGATTCAAAAGAGAGTGATATTTTCTTCTGTATGAAATTAAATTTGTTACATGTGGATATGTATATATATATTTAGACTATTATTTTTCTGTGTTTAAATGTAGCATTTTAAATATTTGTTTTTAATGGCAAATATAATAGCATATTTTGTCTTTAGAACAGTATTGTTTCTGTGAAACATGAGATCTCTTGAAGATTTATAAGCTTTGAGAAATATGAATATAATAAAAGAGGCCAATGTCACTGACATATCGTGAACACCCACCACTTGTTTTTTAAATAGTAAATGCAAAACACATTCTAATTAGTAGCTATAATCCTGTTACATGAAAGATTTATCATGTTGACTTTACTGCAAGTGTACCACCTTATAGATCAGAAATTTCTAGTGAAGTGAAGATTTGCTCTACAAATAAAAGAAGATATGGCTGCATATAAATCTGGGTGTGTGCATAATTGAAAAAGCTATAGAAACGAAAATGGGGAGGGAACCAGCAATTCCTGGAATTGATGCCCATTGAATCTCTGCCCATTTCTAAAAAAGAACCTTGAAAAAAACAGATTCTGGCAAAATATTGGTTTCCATTACTTTTCATTTTCTCTTGCCAGGAACAGAACCAGATGTTCTGTAATATAGCAAAGTCTGTTCTATTGGCATTTTTGGTCATATTAACTTCAGGAACTACTGGAAATTTTATGTGATAAGATTCACAGGTGATTAGCATCCAAATTTCCTGAGACTTCAGGGGTTTTGACGGGGTTGGAGAAGAGATGGCATACAGAGAAAGTGTCCAAATATCCTATGTTCTCTTCTTGATGTGCTCATATTCATAATGAAATACATATGCTCATATAACTTATCTTACAACATATGGTACAATATAATTGAAGAAAGTCTATGCAATTATTTCACCCCTCCAAAAAAAGAAAACAGTTCTGCATTATTAATAAAAATAAATCAGGGCTTTGGTGTATGCTAGAGATACAGATTTCAAATATAGCCTCCACAAATGTCCTACAAGTTTAAGTGGAAATAAGAATGGAACACTGTACAACCAGGTTACCGTTTAGATGTCATTTCCTCTTTTTACCCCCAACTCTTATATCTAAAGTAAATGATTTCAAAACTGACAACTCACACATTTAGAACTTGAATTATGTGGGTGATCATAATTAAAACTGGATCCACTGCTTTCATTCTCTGCAAATTTTGTCGTCTCAGTTAATGGTGGGAATGTCTTTTAAAAGGCAATAGCATATTTAAAAGTACTCCCCTGCCCCCAAAACACACACATACTATATTTGAAGAGCTGAACAAAGTGCTCTTATTTAATAGCATTTCTATGCTATCCTGGCAATTTCTACCGTAGACCACCCCTGGAGGCTCTCTCTTGATGTTCTAGCAAATTGACACAGCATTGACTATGTAAGTTTCAACTGGATATGCTTATAATTTAAATTTTATAATAGATATTGTTTAAGGTAGTGAAAGAAAGCATGTTTATTAGTAAAGAGAAACAGAAAAAATTAGATAATAATATTTTACTTTAGTGAAATTACCTTTCTGAAGAGGCTCCCAATTTTTCTTTTTATTGGCTACTCCTATGGTGTTTTGCAGATGAATATGATGACACAGTAAGTCTTCTATAAGAGAGGGAGAAGACTTACATTTAGGTCTTTAAACCATTTTGAGTTTAGTTTTCTATATGATGTTAGGGAATGTTCTAATTTCATTCTTTTACATGTAAGTGTCCAGCATCATTTTCCTGCATTAGTGGCGTAGTGGTAAAGAAACTGGTTGCCAATGCCGGAGAAACAAGAGGCTCAGGTTCGACCCTTGGGTCAGGAAGGGCCCCTAGAGTAGGAACTGGCAATCCATTCCAGTATTCTTGCCTGGAAAATTCCATGGACAGAGGGGCCTGATGGGCTATGGTCCATGGGTCACAAAGAGTTGGATATGATTGAGCATATGCACATCTTGTCCAGTTTTCCCAACACCACTTATGGAAGAGATTGTCATTTCTGTGTTTCACCTTTGTATATTTTTGCTTCTTTTGTCATAGATTAATTGACCAGAAAGGTGGGGGCTTATTTGGGGGATTTCTATTATATTTCATTGATCTATGCTTCTATTTTTGTGTCACTACCGTACTGTTTTGATTATTGAAACTTTGTGGTGGTGATGGTTTGTTTGGTCATTAAGTCATGCCTGACTCTTGCGACCCCATGGACTGTAGCCCACCAGGCTCCTCTGTCCATGGGATTGTCCAGGCAAGGATACTGGAGTGAATTGCCATTTCCTTCTCCAGGGGATCTTCCTGACCCAGGAATTGAACCAGGGTTGCCTGCATTGCAGGCAGATTCTTTAAACTTTGTAGTCTAGTCTGAAGTCAGTGGGCATGATTCTTCCAGCTCTGTTTTTCTTGCTCAAGATTGTTTGGTAGTATGGGAGTCTTTTGTGTTTCCATACGAATTTAAAAATTATTNCCAGGGTTACCTGCATTGCAGGCAGATTCTTTAAACTTTGTAGTCTAGTCTGAAGTCAGTGGGCATGATTCTTCCAGCTCTGTTTTTCTTGCTCAAGATTGTTTGGTAGTATGGGAGTCTTTTGTGTTTCCATACGAATTTAAAAATTATTTGTTCCATTAAAAACACCTTTGGTATTTTGATAGGGATAGCACTGAATTTGCAGATTTCTTTTTGGTAGTACAGTCATTTTAAAAATAATATTAATTCTTCCAATCCAAGAATATGGTATATCTTTCCATCTCTTTGTGTCATCTTTAATTTCTTTCATCACTGTCTCATAGTTTTCTGAGTACAGGTATTTTGCTTCCTGAGGTGGGTTTATTTCTAGGTATTTTACTCTTTTTGTTGTGATAATAAATGAGATTGCTTCCTTAATTTCTCTTTTTGATAGTTTGTTATTGTCTAGAAGTGCAACAGATTTCTAGACATTAATTTTGTATCCTAAAACTTTATCAAATTCATTGATAAGCTCTAATAATTTTCTGATGTCATCTTTAGAATTTTCTATATATAGTATTATGTCATTTGCAAACAGTGACAGTTAAACTCCCAGAGAAAAACTTAGGGAGAACACTCTAATTATAAATCATAGCAATATTTTTTGGATCTGTTTCCAAAGGCAAAGGAAATAAAAGCAAAATTAAACAAAAGGGACCTAATTAAACCTAAATAAAAGCTTTTGCACATCAAAGGAAACCATCAACAAAGCAAAAGACAATCTACTGAATAGGAGGAAAATTTTGCAAATAATATGGCCAATAAGGGGTTAACACCCAAAATATAGAAATAGCTCATACAATTTAACATCAAAAAAAAATCCAATTAAAAACTGAGCAGGAGAATTGAATAGCCACTTTTCCAAAGAAGAAATGCAGATGGCCAACAGGCCCATGAAAAGATGTTCAACACTGCTAATCATCAGGGAAATGCAAATCAAAACCACAATGAGATAGCACCTCACACCTGTCAGAATCTATTGTCAAAAAGAACACAAATAATGAATGTTGGCAAGGATGTGGAGGAAAGGGAACTCTCATACACTGTTGTTGGGAATGTAAATTGGTGCAGCCACTGTGGAAAACAAACTGGAGGTTTCTCAAAAAACTAAAAATAGTACTGCCATATGACCCAGCATTCTACTGCTGAGTGTGTGTTAGTTGCTCAGTCATGCCTGACACTTTGTGACCCCATGGACTGTAGCCCACCAGGCTCCTCTGTCCATGGGATTTCCCAGGCAAGAATAATGGAGTGGGTAGCCTTTCCCTTTGCCAGGGGATCTTCCTGACAAAGGACTGAACCTGGGTCTCCTGCATTGCAGGCAGATTCTTTACCATCTGAGCCACCAGGGAAACCCTTACTCCTGGATATATATATGAAAAAAATGGAAACACTAATTTGAAAAGATACATGCACCAAATATTCATAATTGCATTGTTTATAATTGCCAAGACATGGAAGCAACCTGTGTGTATGTGTGTGTGTGTGTGTGTGTGTGTGTGTTTACACAATGGAATACTACTACTCAGTCATATGGAAGACTGAAATTTTGCCATTTTCACCAGCATGAATGAACTTGAAAAATATTATACTAAGTGAAGTCAGACAGCAAAAGACAGATAGTGTATGATATCACTTATATCTGGAATCTAAAAATACAACAAACTAGTGAATATAACAAAAAANAATTTTGTCATTTTCACCAGCATGAATGAACTTGAAAAATATTATACTAAGTGAAGTCAGACAGCAAAAGACAGATAGTGTATGATATCACTTATATCTGGAATCTAAAAATACAACAAACTAGTGAATATAACAAAAAAGTAGTGACTCACAGATATACAGAACAAACGAGTGGTTACCAGTGGGGAGAGGAAGGGAGAGAGGGACAATATAGAGGCATGGGACCAAGAGGTACTAACAATTGTCAACAAAATAGACTATTGATATAAGGATATATTGTACAACACAGGGAATAGAGCCAATATTTTATGATAACCATAAATGGAATATAGCCTTTAAAAGTTGTAAATCATTGTATTGTATACCTGTAACATAGTATCATACATCAACAATACTTCAATCAAAAAAAGTGGAAGGGGAAAGGGATCACTAAAGTGTCAAACTTTTCAACTCTACCCATTCCACACCCAAAGAACATTTTATGGATGAGCTTCCAGCATCATGCTTCATTCCCTGTGGGAAGAATGAGGATCGGAAAAGGTTTCAATGGAACTAGGAAGGCTATGACTGGATATTCAGAGTCCCTAATGACAAGGCTGGAAGGTTGAGCTGGAGTTCTGACATTTCCCCCAACTCTCTATAGTAGAGCTTCTGTGACCAGATCAATGTGAAATTTTAGGCAAGACTGCTCCCAAACATATTAAACTGATAATCTATCAAAAGACATAGCAATGCAAATTCTCTTTGAATAGAATTTTTCCTTAATATTTACCAGCGAACATTACCTTCAGTTCAGTTTAGTTACTCAGTCGTGTCCCTTTGCAACCCTAAGGACTGCAGCAGGCCAGACTTCCCTGTCCATTACCAGCTCCCAGAGCTTGCTCAAACTCATGTCCATCAAGTTGGTGATGCCATCCAACCATCTCATCCTCTGTCNGAGAAGGGAAGGGCAGAGGAGTGGCCCTCATCACAGGCCGTCCCGGTCTGTCATTCACTTATTTATTTTATAATCATTATTTATTTTTAATTGGAGGATAATTGCTTGACAATCTTGTGTTGGTTTCTGACATATATCAACACGAATCAGCCATATGTATACGTACGGTTAGGGCTTCCTTAGTAGCTCAGATTGTAAAGCATTGCAGGAGATGTGGGTTCGATCCCTGAGTCGGGACGATTCCCTGGAGAAGGAAAGGGCAACCCACTCCAGCATTTTTGCCTGGAGAATTTCATGGATAGTGGAACCTGGTGAGCCACAATCCCCAGGGTCGCAAAGAATCAGACATGACTGAGCAACTGACACACACACGTACACACATGCGCGTGGCAGAGCAGCAGTGGAGACACAGCTGTAGAGAGCGGACGTGTGGGCGGGCACAGTCGCTCAGTTGTACCCGACTCTTTATGACCCCATGGAGTGCGGTCCACCAGGTATCCCCCTTCCTCAGCACGTCCTGGAGCTTGGTCAGACTCACGTCCATTGAGTCAGTGATGTCAGATGCAGCCATCTCATCCTCTGTCCTCCCCGTCTCCTCCCGCCTTCAGTCTTTCCCAGCATCAGGGTCTTTTTCCAGTGAGTCAGTTCTTTGCATCAGGTGGCCAAAGTATTGGAGTTTCAGCTTCAGCATCAGTCCTTCCAACGAACATTCATGACTGGTTTCCTTTAGGATTGACTGGTTTGATCTCAAGGGATTCTGAAGAGTCTTCTCCAACACCACAGTTTGAAAGCTTCAACGCTCAGCCCTTATTGTGGCCTAACCCTCACATCTGCACCTGACCACCGGAAAAACTGTGGCTTTGACTAAACAGTGCTTTCTTGGCAAAGTGATGCCCCTGCTTTTTAATACACTGTCCAGGTTTGTCACAGCTTTTCTTCCAAGCAGCAAGCATCTTTTAATTTCATGGCTGCAGTCACTGTCCACATGGATTGTGGAGCCCAAGAAAATAAAGTCTGACTCTGTTTCTAATCCCCATCTATTTGCCATGAAGTGATGGGGCCAGATGCCATGATCTTAGTTTTTTGAAGTGACACTTTGGAGGCATTTCTTATAAAGTTTGCAATATAAAACAATTTTAACTTGGTTTTAGGCAAATAATTGTCTAGCAAATAATTGTCAAGACAATCACAAAGGAAAGTGTGATCTTGGACGAGTGGAAACCCCGAAAGAACTCAGCTGCGCAAATAGCGCCGACCTCTTTCCACAATAAACCCCTGACTGTGCAGCCGAGGGGAGCAGTCGGTTGAGTCTGTTTGTCCCCTCCCCTCCCTGCAGAGCTCCCTCTGTGCAGGTCCTAATGAGCAGTGAAATGGTCCTGGGCTTGCGGAGGGAGGGACATCCTGGGCGACAGGGCCGAGACCCACAGCGGCTAATTAGTGTGCGGCTAATTGACCTTTCCCACTTATTGTATTCCTCCGCCTTTGGCAACCAGAGAGGGGGGCCTTTCAACATCTCTGTGTAGCATCATATCTTTGATCATAATGAAAAATAGCCGTAAGAAATGTGAAATAAATTCAAAGCATAAATCACAAAGTGCCTGTCTTTTCAAAGTCTTTATTTTTTTAAATGAAAGATCAAGTTGAAGGAACAGTTTTTATTCTCATCCCATTAATATAAATTGGCGTTTGTGTTCATTCATCACTATGGAGGTGACCGAGAACGCAAGAGGGAGAAAGCAGTGGGAATGATTTTTGGTCCTTCTGACTCCCATTGATTGCCCTGAGCTCATGCTGTCTTTAACCACAGTATCTCATTGTTCGCAATAGCCATACAAAACATTTGTTAACCATTACATTAAAAAAAAACACAAAACCTTGAAATGCCTTCCTAAATAATTGCCATTTTTGTCTTTGTTTGACAAAGATAATACACTATAGTTAAGTCCCCTGCAAAAGTATGATAGTGACAACACTGCCCTTGAGGGAGTGTAGAGGTGGTATAGTTGTTACCAGAATTGTATTTCGTATGGTGTTCTTTAAATTTACGAAGATGGAGGAGAATGACCGTCGTGGGGGGTGGTTTGAGAAAGCCGGGTCCTTGCTCTGTGGGAGAAGTGGCAGACACATGAGCAACTGTTTCTACCTGGTAGCTGTTCTGAAACTGAGACTTGACTTGTTGGTCCAGCTTCTGTCTTAGCAAATTAGCTGACGTCCAGATTTAATTCTACTGAATTTTAAAGCCTTGATTACTGTAGCTTTGTAGTATAGTCTGAAGTCAGGGAGCCCGATTCCTCCATCTTCCTTTTTCTTCCCCGAGATTGCCTGGGCTATTTGGGGTCTATTGTGTTTCCATACACAGCGTATAATTCTTTGTTCTACTTCTGTGAAAAATGCCATTGGTAATCTGACAAGGGCCTTGTATTGAATCTGTAGGGCGCTTTGGGTAGTGTAGTCATTTTCGTGGTTTTGATTCTTCCAATCCAAGAGCATACTGTATCTCTCCATCCGTTTCTTTTGTATTTGATAGCTTCTATCAGTATCTTATGGTTTTCTGAGTGCAGGTTTTTTTCTTCTTAGGTAGGTTTATTCCTAACTCCTGTGTGTTTTATTCTTTTTGTTGTGATATTCAACAGGATTGTTTCCTTAATCTCTCTTTCTGATCTTTTATTGTTAGTATATCAGATTGTGAGAGATTCCCATGAGTTTTGTTTTTTTTTTTCTCCCTGCATCTTTCCCAGATTCATTGAGGAGCTCTCGTGGTTTTCTGGTAGCATCTTTAGGGTTTTCTATGTATAGTATCATGTCCTACAAACACCAACAGTTTTACTTCTTTTCCAATTTGGATTCTTTTCTTTCTTTTTCTTTTCTGATTGCCATGGCGAGGACGTACACAACCATGTTGAATGAAAGTGGCAAGAGTGGACATCCTTGTTTTGTTCCTGGTCTTAGAGGAAATGCTTTCAGTTTTCCACCAGTGGAATGATGCTAGCTGTGGTTCAAACAAATCAATATACAGTTGCAGAACATTTTTGTAGATGGTCACTGGTTTTAATTGTGAGATAGGATGAAATAGTGAAAGATCAGAATAGTGTTGGTAACCTCTCCTCTTACTTCATTGACCTGGTGGTGCGATTGCTAGTGATTTTGGAGTATTTGTGCGGTCTACTGGAAATAAGTGTCTTGTAAATTCTAGAGAAAATTGCCCTGTAATTGGTAATAACAAACTCTCTGTACTTTTTAAAAAACAGAAAAGGGGATAAAAAATACAGAAAGGGGTGCTAGTATTTAAATTTGATAATGATAAGGGCATGCCATTTCTGGTGAATCAGGTTTGAAACATATTACTTTGTAGAACTGAAGACAAGTTCAACTCCACCTGTGCTTTAGCGCCTTTTCATTCTTGTGATTTTGTCTCCCTTACTCAGAGCTGCGACCTGGATCAGCAGAGCATCGTTCACATTGTGCTGAGACCGCGGAGGAAAGACCCAGAAGGGCACACACCTCGGGGGGACAGCCCGCGGCCCGCTCGGGGGCGCTCTGACAGGGAGCCCGAGAGCCTGACTCGCGTGGACCTCAGCAGCTCGGTGCTTCCCGCCGACTCGGTGGGCCTGGCTGTGATTCTGCAGGACAGCGAGGAGCGTGGCGCCCCGTCCGCCCGCAGGCCAGGTACCGATGCCTCTGTCCGCAAGTCTCCGCAGAGAGCGGCCTCTCTGTGTGTGAATACCTAGATTACAACACGCTCTAAATCACTGGAAGGAGGCATGGCTAGGAGGAGAGTCCGTTGTTACTCTAAGATTTGATGTGACGCATTTAACAAGAACAGCAAACCAGAGCTTTCCAATTAGGAATGAACATAAAGGATGAGAAATGTGTCAGGCCCGTAGTGATAGTCCTCGTTTGTTTGTTTGGAGGTTCTGGGGGTGATGGGCTCATGGGGACACCTTGTGCTGGGCTCACAATATACGCACTGTATATCCCTCTCACTTGTGTCTTTCTCTTCTTCTGTGTTTNTGTGTGTGAATACCTAGATCACAACACGCTCTAAATCACTGGAAGGAGGCATGGCTAGGAGGAGAGTCCGTTGTTACTCTAAGATTTGAGGTGACGCGTTTAACAAGAACAGCAAACCAGAGCTTTCCAATTAGGAATGAACATAAAGGATGAGAAACATGTCAGGCCTGTAGTGATAGTCCTCGTTTGTTTGTTTGGAGGTTCTGGGGGTGATGGGCTCATGGGGACGCCTTGTGCTGGGCTCACAATATACGCACTGTATATCCCTCTCACTTGTGCCTTTCTCTTCTTCTGTGTTTATTTACTTAAAATGCATTTTGATTAATTATGTTTCTGATGAACTAGATCAATTTTTTTTTTAAGTAGAAAGAGAACTTCAGAAGTAACTTCAGTCATTTTTCAGGTCATAAGAAAAAATGACAGTGTTGATCATATCCTTTTGTGTTTAAAGAAGTTTTTCTTGTTTGTATTGTGCAGCCTATTTCAAAAGTTTGCTTTGGCAAGAATGACAGTCTCTTTATTATTTTGACAATATTCCATGTTTCCCTTCGTTTTTCCTCTCCAGTCTAAATAGTCAAAGGTGTAACAGGACTGTTTTTGAGTAGGTGACAGGAAACACGAGATAGTAACAGTGACTCTCTCTCCTACATGGAATGTCTGAAAACAGCAGCAGCCTGGGCTGGGATGACTTTCACGCTGTCAGAGACGTCTGGAACCAGCAAGACGGAGGCCTCTTGCTAAAATTACTAAGGAAAATTTAATAAAAATTTATAAAATCATAAATCAGATTTAAGAAAAAGAAAAAAACAATATTTTCCAGGAGTAAATGAAGAAGTGGAAAAAACACAGCTGTCTTTGACTAGAGGAATGGATAAACCAAGAATTTAAGGGCATGAGCCGCTGTCTGCTGAGCCTGAGGTGGTTGTGTTGGGCTTTTCTTCCTTCCCATGTCCTGGGTGTCAAGGAGACTGAAAAACAAGTGGGGGACGAGGGGGAGCGAGACCAGCCTAAACCTCTGCAGCTCCCTTGTTGTCCAGAGTGAGGAATTAATATAAATACCAGACCCAAGATTTGGGACTTCTGAAATTCCAAGCAGGATGTAGGCAAAAGCATTCCAGAGAGGGCTCAGAGGGCGTGGCATTGATAGCTCCTGGGATCATCCAGCTCTGCTGAAGGAGTCTTCATGATACACTGTATAAATCAAACAAAGGAGTACTTTGCCCTGAGTGAAGGAGAGCATATAAAGTAAGCCACAAGATTGGTTCCCAAAAATGTGAGAAAATAAAAGGACGGTTTGAAACAGAGTACAACACAGGTATGTTTAATGTTAATTAAGACATAAAATTTTAAAAAACTGGAAATCAAAACAGAAAACAGACCTAATAGAAAAAGGTATTGAATAGAATATAAATTTAACTACTGGAATTAAAAAAAAAAATTCTTCAGCAGACTGGTGAAAAGAGCAATTTATCAATGCCAAAGAGAGAATTAATGAATTGAAAGGTATATATGAGGGAATTTCCCGTAGTGTGACACAGGTTAACATGTTTACAAAAAGAAAAGATTTTAGAGATGAAGAGTTTGGAATAGCTGTCCTAACATATCTGATAGGAAATCTTTTTTTTTTTTCCCCTTTCTTTTTCTTTGATAAATTTTGAAAGTATGATAATACATTTACAGGAGATGTGAAAAATAAAGAACAAAGTTGCATATAGTTTCACTATGTATTACAGTTATTTTTTTAAGTAGATAAATTAAGATTTTTAGTTTGAGTTTCAATATCAATATCAAACTCCCCAAAACCAAGATAATGAATAGAAAAGGAGAAGGCTACAGTAGAACTGAAAATCACTATGAACCAATTCAAAATCTTTAGATGAAAATTAAACCTTTACATGCATTACCTGAACATTAATAGTAACATAAGTAGAATAATTGTCATTTATAAGTATTCAGATACTTCAGTGTTTGCTAATGTATGTGACTCTACTATCTGGTAACTGAGTATGTAACTGAAGATTTTAGAAGATCAGTCTGGTTAGTTTGTTTTGTTATAAAATTGCCTTCAGTCTTCTTGAGAGTATTATTTTATGATTAATAGCTTTGTAATTATTGACACCTTCCACTGGTTCTCTCTGTAGATTAAACTTCTAGTGAAGAAAATACTCTCTTTCTATCATCACTGGTATACTATGGAAAATTCAGGTATACTCAGAAAATTCTTCTAGATGTCTAATAGTCTACTTATATTTTAAGTGAAATGTATAATCATTTCAGCCAACACAATGAGTCGAAGAAACTGGTATAAATTTACACTGTACAGTACCAGTGTGAGAAGGGCCTGAAGACTCCTGACTGTTTCTGGTTACAGACTTTTTAACCTTGACTTTCCACACAGCCCTCGTGTAGTCTGACCTCTCATCACCCGTTTCTCATTTACCCACTGACCAATGGTGACCTGGCAGCTGCATATATTTTGCTGGCTGGGAAGGCCCTGGGCCCCACTCGCTGGCACGCCAGCTCGCCAGCATGCTGTTGTGTTTCTTCCTGCATCATTTCAGCTCAGGAGTGAGCTCCCCCGACACTTTTCCTGTGCTGTAGGGGAGGTAAAAGTTATGTTGCATGTGGTAAGGAAGAGGCAAAATAAGGGGGGTTGTGCAGGTCAAATTAAGGACTTTACTCTGCAGCGAGCTGAAAACTTTCCACGGCAAGGAGTGATCCCAAAACCTTCTGAAGTGGGATCATCTCCTCTTCTGAACGCGCATTCCTCTCATTGTCTTCTGTTTTGCACTCTTGTTCCTTGTGTGTGTCTCTGTGAGGCCAGCTCGGTTCAGTTCAGTAGCTCAATAGTGTCGGACTCTGTGTGACACCCTGGACTGCAGCATGCCAGGCCTCCCCGTCCATCAGCAACTCCCAGAGCTTGCNCTTCTGTTTTGCACTCTTGTTCCTTGTGTGTGTCTCTGTGAGGCCAGCTCGGTTCAGTTCAGTAGCTCAATAGTGTCGGACTCTTTGTGACACCCTGGACGGCAGCATGCCAGGCCTCCCCGTCCATCAGCAACTCCCAGAGCTTGCTCAAGCTCATGTATGTCAGGTCAGTGATGTCATCCTACCATCTCATCCTCTGTCGTCCCCTTTTCTCCTGCAAACTGACAAACAGTAGCGAGAATGTTCAATGCTTATTCCAGAACCAGAAGGCCCAATTCTGTTGGCCGAGAGCCAGACTCGGAAATGCTTGCGCTGCCGTTACTGTGAGTAGCGCTGCCCTATAGCAAACGCTTCCCCAGCTTCGAACTGTGAGTCCTACCTGGAGTCTTCAGCCAGGCGGGGAAAAGGTTGGGAAAGACAGGTGGACGAATCACATCAGCCCATAGTAAGCAGATGAGTCTCATAATGATCAGTTTTATATATGAAGCATTTTGATGAAAGTGAAAGAGGAGACTGAAGAAGTTGGCTTAAAGCTCAACATTCAGAAAACTAAGATCATGGCATCCGGTCCCATCACTTCATGGGAAATAGATGGNCTCCAGGAGTTGGTGATGGACAGGGAAGCCTGGCATGCTGCAATTCATGGGGTCACAAAGAGTTGGACAGGACTGAGCGACTGAACTGACAGCGTATTTCCTTTGGAGAGAAAGAAAAGAGAAAAGATCTCTGGTTACAAAATGCTTGAAACCGTTTGCCTTTACAAAGAAATTTAAAAGAAATAAACCCAGTTTTCTGCTCATTTCCAGAGGGTTTGAATTAGGCAAGAAAGAACTGAGGTGCCCACCAAACGTGAGAGGGCTCCAAAGGGTGGAGAATTGGGCTGCAGCCACAAAAGTCAGTGCAACAAATAAGAACTGCAACTTGAGCACATCCTTATAGGTGAAAAAGACAACTGGTCATTCCTGCTGGTGGGAATGTAGGATCGGATGGCCGCTCTGGAAGATGGTTTGACAGATTCTCACTGAAGAAGTAACCTACCACGAAGTTCAGCCATTGTGCTCCACGGTGTTTACTCAGATGAGCTGAAAACATAGGTCCACACGATTATCTGCACATGGATGTTTATAGCAGCTTTATTCACAGGTGCCCAAATTTGGGAGCAACTAAGATGTGCTAGTACAGTAACGCTCAAAATTCTCCAAGCCAGGCTTCAGCAATACGTGAACCATAAACTTCCAGATGTTCAAGCTGGTTTTAGAAAAAGCAGAGGAGCCAGAGATCAAATTTGCCAACATCTTTATATATACAGTTGGCCCTCAGCATCTCTGGGTTCCATATCCGCAGATTCAACCAACTAGGGATGAAAAATATTTAGAAATAAAAAAGTTCCATAAAGTCCCCAAAGGCAAAACTTGTATATGGCAATCACCTAGCAACATAACATTTACATTGTATTTAAAATCATTAAATAGTATTCACATTGTGTTAGATGTTGTCAGTAATCTGTTGTTCTTTTTCAGTTTCTAAGTAGCATCCACCTGTCAGCAATCTCATGAACTGCTGCACCCCAGGCTTCCCTGTCCTTCACTATCTCCCAGAGTTTGCTCAAACTCAGGTCTGGATATGTTTTAACATGGGAGGATAAGTGCCGGTTATATGCAAAAAGTATGCCATTTTGTATACGGCACATGAGCATCCCCAGATTTTGATGTCTGAGGGGCTTCCTGGAATGAACAACTTATTGACACTGAGGGATGACTTACTGCCATGTAATTAATTACTTGTCACATTTTTGCATCAGATACAAATACGTCTCTTGCACTTCCTACCTTCACTGCCTGGAGTATGGCTGATCTTGGATATATTGTCTGTCATACTGCCAAAAAGTTTAACCAACATATAAAACAACTCACAATTCTATCTTATCACATATGATAGGGTTCAATGGTGAATAGCTGCGTGTAGACAGCATGGTTGGAGAAGGAAATGGCAACCCACCCCGGTGTTCTTGCCTGGAGAATCCTGTGGACAGAGGAGCCTGGTGGGCTGCGTCCATCGGGTCGCACAGAGTCGGACACAACTGAAGTGACTTAGCATGCATGCATGCGTGCATGCATGCATTAGAGAAGAAAGTGTCAACCCAAACCAGTATTCTTGCCTGGACAATCCCAGGGACAGAGGAGCCTGGTGGGCTGCCGTCTATGGGGTTGCACAGAGTCGGGCACTACTGAAGTGACTTAGCAGTGTGACTTGCCATGGAGTATTCAAAGCACCCATCACAGTCTAAGCTTCAGAAGTCAATAAAGGCAGGGCTAGATCATCAAGCACTCCATACAGATCAGTATATGTGTCAACCGATTGGTGCTGTTCATTTGTGTCCACCTCTTTGCAATTCATGACACATTTTTTTTTTCTTTAAATACAAAGGAGATATGCAGTCCAGTAAAACTGGATTGGAGTGCCTAGTTTCTGGGTGAGAAAGAATATGCCGAACAGGAAACCTGAGATGCTTACATGGGTGAGCCACTGACCTCAGCGTGTGTCCCTGTGAGCTGGGCGGGTTGAGCTCTCTGCCCTAAATAGGGAGTTCGCACGGAGACCAGCCTTCCCACCCTGCACTTTCTTCCCCCCAGCGGGGGCACACCTGAGTCTGCGGAAGCGTTCTGGGTTGCTGTTGTCTCTTTTAGAACGTGAGCAGTTAGAAATGAGCCTTCGGAGAGAGTGATGGGAAATGGCGGTTTTGAAGTTGTGAAGGTTCGGCACGGTATGTGCTGGGGACCTTGGGGCATTTTCGATTTTTCTGAAGTCCTCTCTGCAGGGTAGTAGCGTGACTAACAGTGGAAGGAGAGTTGCACCCCGGACTCAGCGAGGGCTGACAGGACTGTGTGCGCCTTCCTGCACGGCCTCCAGGGCGTGTGGGGCCTGGGGCCTCAGTGCCTTCTTTCTGCTCTTGGAGCCCCGAGGACTTTCAGAGGACTCTGCCCAGTGCCAGGATGGTCAGATTTGCTCTTGACAAGAGAGAGGGAGCTGAGGCAGTGCATTTTCAGCTGGTGAATTCTGTCTTGGGACTCAATGGAGCATTCTAATTAATCCACACTGTGCCAGAAATGCAAGCAGGCGGCTGGATTCATTTTGCGTGTGTGTGATTTGGTTAGAAAGAAGATAAAGGAAAAATTGAAAATTAAGTGATAAAAATTGACTGCTTATAATAAACTCTTTTAAAGCTTACTAAATTTTGTGAAACATTTATTGAAGGTCTTGGTTTGTATGACCGGGAGCTTCAAAAAATATTATACCTAATTCAGAAATATTTGTTCCAACTAAAGAAATTGGCTTTTTATTTCGTATCAGGGAATAGCCGGCTGTCAAACCTTGTTGTGATTGAGTCCGGTAAACAGCGAAGGGCCTCAGCCACACATATACATGTATCCATTCTCCACGAAACCCCACTACCATCCAGGCTGCCCCATAAGTAGAGCAAAACATTCCCTGTGTTTTTTATAATGGAATCGGAAACCCTCATGACAAGTAAACGAACCATCATGGCCTTCTTTTTTTATTCACCCTTTAGGTGATACCATAGAATGAAGCCCAGACAAACACTCTGTAAATCTATTGAATGATCATTACTTTTCCAGGTGATACTCCTGAATTTCTGTACAGTCATGAAAGTTCTTCCTCAATCACCAAAGATTAAATTGAATTTAACACCTCTAGTGTTAGAGGTGTGTAATTACAGTCTGATTCTTTGACAGTTCATGCTGCCTTCTCTGTGAAGAGCAATTAAACTAACCAGAATATTCAGTCTATCTTCNCAGTCCATTCTGAAGGAGATCAACCCTGGGATTTCTTTGGAAGGAATGATGCTAAAGCTGAAACTCTAGTACTTTGGCCACCTCATGAGAAGAGTTGACTCACTGGAAAAGACTCTGATGCTGGGAGTGATTGGGGGCAGGAGAAGAAGGGGACAACTGAGGATGAGATGGCTAGATGACATCACTGACTCAATGGACATGAGTTTGGGTGAACTCCGGGAGTTGGTGATGGACAGGGAGGCCTGGTGTTCTGCGATTCATGGTGTCGCAAAGAGTCGGACACGACTGAGCGACTGAAATGAACTGAACTGACCTGAACTGATGGCCATTATAATGCTATTTCCCTGTTCAAAGTGCTAGTTGCTCAGTCATGTCTGACTCTGTGATTTCATGGACTGTAACCTGCCAGGCTCCTCTGTCCATGGTATTTCCCAGGCAAGAATACTAGTGTGGGTTGCCATTTCTTTCTTCAGGGGATCTTCCCGACCCGAGGATCGAACCCTGGTCTCCCGCATTGTGGGGAGATTCTTTACCAACTGAGCCACCAGGGAAGTCCAATTTCTCTGTTAAGGAAAAAATTTTAAAATGAAAAGTCAATAGGATGGACTTTAAATGATGTAAAGATGAACACTTCCAGGAAACAAATATACAACAAGAAGTAGTAAAGTACAGAACTGACAAAGAAGCAAATTTTATCAGTCATTTGGTGTACAGACATATAAATTATCTTACAGCTTAGAGGAAAAAAAAAAAAAAGCCTTTATGAACAAGGACTAAACCCAGAGGGATGGGATGGTGGGATATGGGAGGGAGGTTCAAGAGGGAGGGGATATATAAATACGTGAGTGTGTGTGTATATACATATACAACATACACACACACACACACACACACACATATATATTTATGGCTGATTCATGTTGTATGGCAGAAACAAATCAACACAATATTGTAAAGTAATTATACAATTAACTAAAATTAAATTTTAAATATATATATAAACAATGTTAAAAAAACAGGTACTGAAAAAATGAGAGAACTAGATAACAGAGATTAAAATTTGTAATGCACCTGAATAAAAAGTGAGAACTGGAGAAAGTATTCTGATCTAAAAAAGATTCATGTTAGCAAATGTATAGGAAATTCCTTCATTTTTTATGCCAAATTACTGGGAGAAAGGCATGTCATTAAACATTTTCAGAAGAAATATTTAAAAGATGAGGCATATGAACATCTCCTCAAGCATTGTGACTGTATCATAATGTCATATAACTTTCCTACACAATATTAATAAAAGGTAATGTAGCTAAATATACAGAAATCTGAGGAAAAACCTTTGTGGAGTAAGATGCCAGAAAACTTATCTTTCATATGTGAAATATATTTTATATGTAAAATATATTCTCAGATATTCAAGGACATGGAACATACACTGCCTTCTATATAATTTGCAATCCAAGACAGAAAAAACAGACATAAGGTAAGATTAAAAAAATGTGAAATGTAAGCATATGCAATACATAATGAAACCAGTTAAATTTTATTTTAAATAATTATTTTATACAATTCATAATTAAAAAAAAAATCTCAAACTCTGAGACTTGGAGAGAGAGTACTGATATAATTTGTAGGATTGTTTTGAAATATATTTCAATATATATGAAAATATTCATACCCATTTCTAAGGCTAAATCCTAAATAAATGATGATACATTTTTTCCAAGTATATCTTATCATAGTATCATAAGATGAATTTAATCCTAGCCATTAGAATTACTTACTAACAGATGCTGCTGCTGCTGCTGCTAATTCTCTTCAGTTGTGTCGACTCTGTGTGACCCCATAGACGGCAGCCCACCAGGCTCTGCCATCCCTGGGATTCTCCAGGCAAGAACACTGGAATGGGTTGCCATACCCTTCTCCAGAGGATCTTCCCAACCTAGGGATTGAATCCAAGTCTCCTTCATTGCAGGCAGATTCTTTACCATCTGAGGCACCAGGGAAGCCCCTAATGGAGCTTAAGTTCAATTTAATATAATACATAATAGTAGATATAATAGAGTACATAATACTACATACAATAAATATTAAGTCATTTCTGCATGGTGTGATTATGGATGGTTTCAAAAAATACTTTTTATTTTAATTTTCTCCCAATACCATTTATTATTTTTATACAAAAGTTTCATTTTAAAATGACTTCTATATCAGATGTTTTATTAAAAATGGACTTCAACAGAACTTTTAATGTTAACATAGAATTAAACTTTTTTAAAATTGTTGGATATACCTGTATTCATGATCCAAAATTAAAATCAGAGGCATTAATTCTGGTTATCTAATTAAAATTCCCCAAAAGACCATTTCTTTAGTCCACTATTTCTAGAAATATCCCCCTTATGTATTCTAGTAGAATTTATAGGCATGTCAAGTATTTCCCAGGCACTTTTGATGCCCTAATTCCAGTTATTTATTTTAAATAAATTAATTTTGTTTGTACTGCATCCCTTTCCTCCTGCATTGAGTTTCTGTCTGACACTAGTGGAAACAAATTGCAAAACAACACAACAAAGGTTTTCCTCACAGCTGCTTCAACCAGATGGTAGATTTAAGCTTCTGGAAACATATTAGGAAAGCCTATTCCCACATAAAGTCTATCTCAAGCTTAGACATCCCTAAGGCACTTGCAAAACTCAGAGAGGACTGATAAATTGGAGGTGTTTTTCTATACAGTAATTTCTATCTTTATGCTATTCAACTGCCATGAACTCATAAGCTATCCCTGGCTCACTCACCATTGTATACATGCTTATATAACACTGTGACTAAAACACATATATTAGGTAATGCTGTTTATGGTGTTGTTTATTCACTAAGTCGCATCCAACTACTTTGTGAATCCCATGAACTATAGCCCACCAGGCTCCTCTGCCTATGGGACTTCCCAGGCAAGAATACTGGAGTGGGTTGCCATCTCCTTCTCTAGGGGAACTTCCTGACCCAGGGACTGAACATGCATCTCCTGCTTTGGCAGGCTGATTTTTATCACTGAGCTACCGGGGAAGCCCAATTCTGTTTATATCCCCTTCCATATTCGGCTCCTTATATTTCAAGATGCCATTTCAGAGAACCATTATAATCTATGATAATCCTTTTCCCCAAGAAAGTGAACTTTTTGTAGAACAATATGAAGATAAAGCAATAAACAGAAAAATCCAATTACTTGATTGTAGGATGACACTTTTATCACCACATTGGGGTAGTGACCACTGCAAACTTTTCTTGTTTTTAAGTACATTAGTTTGTACTCCTGAGTTGGCAGTTTACCACATGGAGACCAGAGGAGAGGGGAATGGGGGGAGGAAAGAAATAGGTGAGGGAGATTAGGAGGTATGATCTCTCAAGTGCAAAATAAATGAATCAGGAGTATGAAATGTATAGTGTGGGGAATATGGTCATAATTATATAATATCTTTGTGTGATGGCATATCATAAATAGACTTATTATGAAATGTACAGAAATATTAAATCACTATGTTGGGTAAGACGAGCTAACATACTGTTGTAGGTCAATGACACTTCAAAAACAAACTGATAGAAAATGAGATCAGATTTGTGGTTACCAGAGGTGGGGCACGTGTCCATCTTCCTAGTGGACAAAGATAGTCAAAATGTACAAACTTCCAGCTATAACATAGACAAGTGATGGAGGTGTAATGTACAACATGATATATGTAATGTAATTGACTGTTGTATGTTATATATGAAAGCTGTTAAGAGAGTAACAACTGATGAGTCTGAGTCTGATGTGAAGAGCCAACTCATTGGAAAAGAGCCTGATGCTGGAAAAGAGTGAAGGCAATAGGAGAAGAGGGTGGCAGAGGAAGAGATGGTTAGATAGCATCATCGACTACAAGGACATCAACTTGAGCAAACTCCAGGAGATACTGAAGGACAAGGAAGTCTGGTGTGCTGCAGTCTGAGGGGTTTCAAAGTCAGACATGACTTAGCTAGTAAATAACAACAACAAGAGAGTAAATCCTAAGAGTTCTCATCACAAGGAAAAATATTTTTTCTATTTCTTTAATTTTTTTTTTTTTACTTATATGAGATGCTGCTGCTGCTACTGCTAAGTCACTTCATTCGTGACCAACTCTGTGTGACCCCATAGATAGCAGCCCACCAGACTGCCCCATCCCTGGGATTCTCCAGGCAAGAACACTGGAGTGGATGGCCATTTCCTTCTCCAATGCATGAAAGTGAAAAGTGAAAGGGAAGTCGCTCAGTCGTGTCTGACTCTTCATGACCCCATGGACTGCAGCCTACCAGGCTCCTCCGTCCATGGGATTTTCCAGGCAAGAGTACTGGAGTGCAGTGTCATTGCCTTCTCCAATAGATGTTCAATAATGCCGGGAGAAATATCAATAACCTCAGATATGCAGATGACAACACCCTTATGGCAGAAAGCAAAGAAGAACTAAAGAGCCTCTTGATGAAAGTGAAAGAGGAGAGTGAAAAAGTTGGCTTAAAGCTCANTAAGAAGCAACAGTTAGAATGGGACATGGAACAACAGACTGGTTCCAAATAAGGAAAGGAGTACATCAAGGCTGTATATTGTCACTCGGCTTATTTAACTTATATGCAGAGTACATCATGCAAAATGCTGGACTGGATGAAGCACAAATTGGAATCAAGGTTGCCGGAAGAAATATCAGTAACCTCAAATATGCAGATGACACCACCCTTATGGCAGAAAGCAAAGAAGAACTAAAGAGCCTTTGATGAAAGTCAAAGAGGAGTGTAGAAAAGTAGGCTTAAACCTCAACATTCAGAAAACTAAGATCATGGCATCTGGTCCCATCACTTCATGGCCAAATAGATGGGGAAACGATGGAAACAGTGAGAGACTTTATTTTTGGGGGGGCTCCAAAATCACTGCAGATGGTGACTGCAGCCATGAAGTTAAAAATGCTTGCTCCTTGGAAGAAAAGCTATGACCAACCTAGACAGCACATTGAAAAGCAGAGACATTACTTTGCTAACTAAGGTCCGTCTAGTCAAAGCTATGGTTTTTCCAGTAGTCATGTATGGATGTGAGAGTTGGACTATAAAGAAAGCTGAGCACCAAAGAATTGATGCTTTTGAACTGTGGTGTTGGAGAAGACTCTTGAGAGTCCCTTGGACTGCAAGGAGATCCAAGCAGTCCATCTTAAAGGAAATCAGTCCTGAATATTGGAAGGACTGATGCTCAAGCTGAAATTCCAATCCTTTGACCACCTCATGTAAAGAATTGACTCATTGGAAAAGACCCTGATGTTGGTAAAGATTGAAGGCAGGTGGAGAAGGGGACGACAGAGGATGAGATGGTTGGATGACATCACTGACTCTATGGACATGAATTTGAGCAAGCTCAGGATTTGGTGATGGACAGGGAAGACTGCTGTGCTATAGTCCATGGGAATACACAGAGTCAGACACGATTGAGTGATTAAACTGAAATTATTGGTTCATATATTAAAAAAAAAATCCACCACTATCTCCCATCTTTTTTTAAAAAAAGGTCCTCTTGGCCCCACATCTCCTAACAGCTATTTCTCCATTTTCACTTCCTTTTTTAAGCAGTAAAATGTCTTGAATGTATAGTCTACCCAAGTTGGTTCCAATTCATCCCCCATTTCCCCTTATTTGGCACATGCAAATTTGGCTTCTGTCCCCCAAATTTCACCCACTGTTTTCCAAGTCATCATCTATTCTATTACTTAAGTCGAAATCCAGAGTTTTCCCTATTCCTTCCTTTTCCTCATTCTCCTTATCCCATTTTTTAGGAAGTGCTATTGACTTTACATACAAAACATGTCAAATCTGGATAATACATTCTCTCACCAGAATTACCATCCTAAGTCCTGATATTACTATGTGTCTTTCTTACTGTAATGAAAAGATTCTCAGCTGATGTCTTTTCTTCTACTCTTTTCCTCCACAATTCTTTTCTGACAGAAAACTCATATAATAATTTATATGAGTATAAATTATTATAAATTTTTTATTACATAAAATTTGTATTATTTAATTCCTTATATAAAATCCTCTTGCTATGGGCCTGCAAAGTTTTATAAAAACTGGCCTTCTTTGTTGCATCTTTTATCATGAACTCACTCTCTGCTTCTCATCTATATTAGTCCGCATTCCATCATTATCCTCTATAGGGCTTCTATTTATTTCCTTCTCAGCATCTATTTCATTTTCTGCTCTTCTTCTCCTTCCCTCCACCCTGCTCGCCCAACTTATATACTTCTTCACATTAGGGACATTGTTTCAATAGAGTTCCTTGCGCATAACATGTATACAGGGATTTTTGCTGAATGACTGAATGATACACCTGGCAGCAATAATAATACAACTACAAATACTTTATAAGAGCTTTGGAGACATTAAGGAGGAGATCAGAACTGTTAAGCATCCACTCCATGTTAGGAAAAATATTAGACATTGTCCATAATATCATCTTATTTAATTTTATCCTTACACCTATCTTCTGAGTTACAGACTATTTATCCCATTTTCAGATGAAACCGAGGCTCAGATGAGAGTGTTTTCTTGTTCAATATCATATAATAAGTGGCCAAACCCAGAACTAACTGCAAAGTCTGTGCTCTTTAACTACATTGAAGACTAACTATGTTGGTCTTCAGTTATACGTTGCAAATTAGGTATTATTTCCTGCATATCATACAAACACTTATAATATATTTGAGTGAGTGAGTGAGTGAAGTCATTCAGTCATGTCCGACTCTTTGCAACCCCATGGACTGTAGCCTACCAGGTTCCACCATCCATGGGATTTTCCAGGCAGGAATATTGGAGTGGGTTGCCATTTTCTTCTCCAGGAGATCTTCCCAACCCAGAGATTGAACCTGGGTCTCCCACATGGTAGACATTGTAGGCAGACGCTTTACTATCTGAGCCACGAGGGAAGATCCTATAATATATTTACTATTCAAAATATTTATGCATATTATACATTCCTGAAATTATAAATGCCATCTCAGTGAGACGCCACTTACTCATCTTTTAAATTTTGTTGTTCCTAGCACATTGTCTGGCAAACAGAACATATACATAACATTTTATGATCTTAAATGAATTGAAGGCTGAATTTTCCCACTAACCTTTAGTACAAAGTGTTTACCCTATTTTTTAGTCTGGTATTTGCCTGAGGGTAATGTTCTTGTTAAGAAACTGACCAAGTACAAAGGGTTGATGTATTTTACTGTTGTTTTTATTGCATTTCTCAGCACTGGAGATTATCTAAGAGAAGTAATTTGAAAAATGCACCTCAAAAGGAACTCCACACTTGGCTATGCTTCGCAGAATAAAAAGTAATATAAGAATTTGATCTCTAATGACACGAAGAAAGCCAAGAAGTTACTGGCGTTATAGTAGGCAGCATCTAGTAAGAAACAAAGTACCCATTCCGGAACTGGTTGTTAAAAAACAGAAAATTATTGTTCTTGAATGTTAGAAATCTGTTGTTGATGTATCTAGCACGCAGAAAGACTGCCTTCCACCACCACAACACCAAAGTGTGAACTGTTCGGTGATTAGAGTGTGTGTGTGTGCTCAGCTGTGTTCGACTCTCTTCGATTCCATGGATGTTAGCCCACCAGGCTCCTCTCTCCATGGAATTTTCAAGGCTAGATGGAACCTGCATCTCCTGTGAATGTCCCTTAGGTTCCTCTTTGGAACCCTGGTGACATAATCATATTGTGAGAGTAATACAAGGAGAGTGTGCATGATGGATGAGCCAGGAAGAATTTAGAGCATAGAGGTTCACTTTTGAGACTTTCATTTATAGTTATATAATTTTAAAGTCATTGAAAAAGCTTTTTGCAAGAGTTTAAACTTGAAATTCAGCGTCGCATGAGGAGAATTGGAAAGTTAACCCTCTGAATTTCAAATCTCCTAACAAATTACAACTATGACTCACAGGAATACTGTTGGGTTAAAGTATCTATTTGAAGAAATCATTTTTGGGGCTTCCCAGGTGGTGGTAGTGGCAAAGAACCAGCCTGCCAATGCAAGAAGACTTGCAAGAGACTTGAGTTTGATCCCTGGGCTGTGAAGATCCCCTGGAATAGGAAATGGCAACCCACTCCTGTATTCTTGCCTGGGAAATCCCACGGACAGAGGGACCCGGAGAGTCAAATACAACTGAGCACAGCATACAGATACACTTTAAGAATATGAAATGTATAAAAATACAATAAAATTAAGGAAGTCAGGCTGATTTATACCTTTTAAAAACTGGAACTAAATGAATTGTCTGGCTAAGCATTATGAATTCATTCTTCATTCAAACATTTTTAACAGATATTTTTCCTGGATGAACATCTTACCTCTACTCAGTCATTTCCTTCTCCAGGGGCTCTTCCTGACCCAGGGATTGAAGCCGGGTCTCCTGCATTGCAGGCAGACTCTTTCCTGTCTGCGCCATCAGTGAAGCCACTTAACCTCAAAAACAAACAAACAAACAATTACTTACAATCATTTTCAGTATTATAACAATAGGGATAACAGTAAGTAAAAGCTCTTTAGCTTTATGTAATTTATAATTTTTACCATGTCACTAAACTGTTCAGGTGACTTTTACTGGTAGCAAGACTTTCTCAATGATGGAAGCAGATGTTGATTCACTTTCTGATACAAGCTCCTTCATCTGGTTATGATAACTCCAAAATGTTTTCCTGTCATTTTTGTTCCACAGAACAGATATGTTCCATATGTTCTGCTCCATAGAACATATTCCTACACTCAACTTGAACTCTAAACCACATTTGTTGATAATGCAATCTTTCATATAGTAGACAGTTCAAAGATTGTTCTTTATCTCCATAAAGCTGAAAAAATTCTTCCTTCGTAATGTCATCATATTCAAATTGCTTATATACTAAAAAAAAAAAAAAAGTATGCTCATGTTAGAAAATATAAACAAGTGTAAGTGTTAGCCAGTCAGTCATGTCCGACTCTTTGAGCCCCATGAACTGGAGCTCCCCAGGCCCCTCTGTCCATGGAATTCTCCAGGCAAGAATACTGGAGTGGGTTGCCATTCCCTTCTCTAGAGGATCACCCCAACCAAGGGATAGAAACCTGGTATTCTGCATTGCAGGCAGATTCTTTACCATCTGAGCCAGCAGGGAAGCTCAGACAATACATTTGCATTCATTAAGTTGTAATAAAATAGCAAACAGAAACAACTTTGCTCGTATTATTTGTTCTATGACTTTGTATTCCACCTCATAAGCTAATTCCTGAATATCCATAGACATTGTATCATAAGAAAGTGATACTTCAGCTATCTTCTATGCTATAGATTTGCCAAACAATTCAGAGAAAATCTGTTTAATGCAGGCCATCACTAATGTCTTGACAGTTGTCTGTGGTTTTTTTTTTTTTTTACTATTTTGTAGTCTAAAGTTCTTCTTTATAAGATGCTTCATACACACTATGATACAGTGATATCTGTTTCTTTTGGCTTTTCAGATCAAGAGCTTTCCTTTGAAATAGTTTTTTTTTTTTTAAATTTTGAATTTACTTCTTCATGTCTTTTTAAAATGTAAAAACTGCTTATCTTACAATGGTTCTATTGTTTCAATGGCTAGTGTATCTCTGCAAATAACACACCAGCATTTCATGTTTTGGTGTCAATTATGGTTACAAAATTGAACTCAACACGTGACTCATACTTTCAAGTAAAATTGACATGAACTTTTGGTCTTCATGTATTTGAAATCACTTTCATATTCAGCATCTGGTTTATCATTAATAATGCATTAAAAAATTTAGAACTCTTCAATGAGGCTTGTTTGCTATTTGCCAATTGAGGTTGAAATATTATAAATTATACTTTCCTAATATGGTAAATAATGTGCATGCTTGCTCAGTTGTGTCCAACTCTTTGTAACCCCATGGATGGTAGCCCACCAGACTCCTCTGTTCATGAGATTTTCCAGGCAAGAATACTGGAGTGGGTTGCCATTTCCTCCTCCAGTGGATCTCCCTGACCCAGGGATTGAACAAGCATCTCCTGTGTCTCCTACACTGGCAGGCGGATTCTCTATCACTGAACCACCTGGGAAGCTCACAGTAAATAATGCTAAATTATAAATTAAAAAGAGTTCAGGCTATAAACAAAAGTGATTGCTAAAATAGCAAGTTGCAAGAATAAATAAATGTTTTTTTCTAAATAATTTTGCGTATCATAGTTACAATTATAAAACTAACCTTGATGGTGTTAGTGTTGTAATGTGATATCACAGCGAATATCCAATTTGTCTTAGTCCACCTGGGATGAACCACATGGATTCAAAATTACGCAGCCTGGTCTTTGTCCTGTGCCGTGAAACCAGCCCACCAATCAGGTGCTTGAATGTCAACACAATGACATTTTATGAATTTCTATGACATTTTCCAAGCACTCTAAATTTCTCTCTTATGATAAAAAATATTTTCCAGATCTGTTCTACAAATCTAGTTAGGGCCTATCTTTAGGCTGAGTGATTGAGGGAAAACAATTGAGGATATAGAAATAGATGTGTGTGTGTTAGTCACTCAGTCGTGCCCAACTCTTTGCGACCCCATGGACTGCAATCCACCAGGTTCCTCTGTCCATGAGATTTTCCAGGCAAGGATACTGGAGTGGGTTGCCATTTCCTTCTCCAGGGGATCTTCCCAACCCAGGGATCAAACTCGAGTCTCCTGCACTGCAGGCAGATTCTTTACCGACTGAGAGGACTGTTTTATTTCAGGTTTTTCTTAAGTTTCCTTATATGTTTCATAAATTTACCTCCCTGGGGTAAAGTAGAGGTGGTGTTATTGTCTCAATGCAGTTTTATGTTCCTAATAGTTCCATGTATGTCTTCTATGTAATTAATCTTTTATTTTGGTGCTGATTTAAATTTTATCATTTTTTTGTTTTATTCGCTGTGTAATTTGAGAAGCTGTATCAGGGTTACTAGTGCTTTCCTTGTGGCTCAGCTGGTAAAGAATCTGCCTGCAATGCAGGAGACCCCGGTTCTATCTCTGGGTTGGGAAGATCGCCTGGAGAAGGGAATAGCTATCCATTCCAGTATTCTGATCTGGAGAATTCCATGGACTGTATAGTCCATGGAGTCGCAAAGAGTCAGACACGACTGAGAGATTTTCACTTTCAATATCAGATGCTACTAGCAAAATGCCCTGTTAAACAAAAAGTATTTAGCATATTCTTTTTATGGTCCTCAGGGGTTAAAAAAAAAAAATCGTGAAACTTTGAGAAAGGATTTGATCTTTGGAAGGAGCCAAAATCACTTTAGGGGCGTCCCTGGTGGCTCAGCAATGTAGAATTTGCCTGCAATGCAGAAGATGCAGGAGACGCAGTTACAAGCCCTAGGTCAGGAAGATCCCCTGGAGGAGGAAATGGCAACCCACACCAGTATTCTTACCTGGAGAATTCCATGGACAGAGGAACCTGGCAGGCTATAGCAGTCTACAGTCCATGGAGTTGCAAAGAGTCAGTCACAAAAGAGTAACTAACATTTTCACTTTGATTTTATAAATCCCACTATTTCTAAAAGGAGTTATTGTTATATTACTATCAATAGCAATATAGTGTTTGACACAATTGCTATGTTTAATATTAGTTCTGGCTTGCTCATCTCTTAAAGTTTTTAAATTTTCTTTAGGACCTATATCTCAGATGGTAAAGCATCTGCCTACAATGTGGGAGACCTGGGTTTCACCCTGGGTCAGGAGCATCCCCTGGAGAAGGAAATGACAACACACTCCAGTACTCTTGCCTGGAAAATCCCATGAACAGAGGATCCTGGTAGGCGACAGTCCATGGGGTCGCAAAGTATCGGACACAACTGAACGACTTCACGTTCACATCCTTTCAGTTTCACTTTAGCGAACCTTCCTATATTTAGGAAAATGATGTTTTAGTTATGGCTTTCTAGATCAAACATTCAGGTGACCATGGAAATGAATAACTCAGAAGATTAATGTACTTTTCCACTCAAGAGTTCTTTTATAAAAATGAAAACAAATATTTTATTAATAGTTAAGCTTAGCATTAACGATTTTTGCATCCACTCCCCATACACAAAAATAAAGTACAATTCAATGCTGTTCTTTCTAACATTTTATTGCTATTTCAACTTAAGTATCACCATGGTGTTTAACTCTAGCCAAACTTATAATGTTAATTTTAATCTATCTGAATTTCTTCCTAATATTTTTCTGTAGCACACAGATGGGCCTGGATTCCTGGTGAATGGAGAAGTGTAACATGATAACATGATAGAAGGAACCGTGTATCTTCTTTAGGACATCTGGGTTTCTAGGCCCTGTGCTTTCTCTGTGTGTGCTGTGCTCAGTCATGTCCGACTCTCTGCAACCCCATGGACTATAGCCCACCAGGCTCCTCTGTTCTTGGGATTTCCCAGGCAATAATCCTGGAGTGAGTTGTCATTTCCTCTCTAGGGGATCTTCCCGACCTAGGGATCGAATCCCCGTCTCTTGCATCGGCAGGCAGGTCCTCTACCACTAGCACTACTTCCCTAACTCGCTTAACAGCTTGATTATATCTGATTAACCTCCCTATACCCCTTTTCTTCAAATGAAATGTCCTCTCAAATTCTGATGTTCTGTGAATCAAGCAAGAGGATCTCTGAGGTCCTCTCCATTTCTAGTATTCAAAAATCCTGCTTTTGTTTTCATTTTTTTGTGGAAAACTTCTCCCTCTGAAGACATCCTGATAAGACTCTGTTTTCTGCTAATGTATTCTTAAATTCCCTTTTTCCTATCCATCTGCAAAAACAAGGCAGTTAACATAGAGTATCTTCATATATATCTTTTTAAATAATGTGCTTTTATTCTTCATCTGATTACCTTTTCACATTTGTTTTTTGCATAAAATTCTCTTAAAGTGCCTGTTCTCCCACTAGGCATTTGGTTTACACCAGTGACTGTCAATTGTAATCATACCTTAAAAATATATGGAGAATCTTCTGAAATACTGGTGCCTTGGCCTTATTCAATGACCATTATTTGGCTAGAGGTCAGACCTGGGCATGACAATATTTAAGGCTCTATAGGTGATTCTAATTTTAACCAAGACTGAAAACTGCACACTAAACATGTTGGTCTCCTTAGAAATCCATAGACTTACTTATCAAGTGCTTGCTAGATATATATTATTTTTCTAACGGCCTTAGCTGAAAGTACAGAGTTTAAGGCACAGGTTCAAAAAACATGTTGAAAGAGAAATCAGAGATTTGAAACATTTGAGCCATGGTATAGTCCTACAAAACGCCACCATGATAAATATGTGAGTATTAAAGAAAGGAGTTATCAAAATTATCTTTGGATAAGTAGAAGTCTTATGTTTACTGGGTATAGGATAGAATAACTCAAGGATTAGGAAGAACCCATCAAAAGTAAAAATGGGTTGCCAAATACCTAATGACAGAAAACAATCATGTTTATATCAGTGCTCCAAGGTCTTTTCAATTTTCTAAGCAGTTATTTCTTAAAATGCTCAGAAAGCTCTCGATGATGGCAATCATTAAAACGCCATCTCTTTTTCTGACATATCTTAATATAAACACATGCGTATTATCAAATAAAAAGCAAGACTTTCTTTGATGGCATTCAGAGAAAGTATAATACATCAATCTTTGATGTAATGTAAATCGAAGTGGCTGTGGAAAACATGATAATTCTTAACAGCCTAAGTGGTTAAGAATCTGGTGGAGATACTCAGGTCCTAAACTAAGCATGTCTCTTTAGGATGAGAAGCCTTAGTTGACCTGTTTCTTACATTTTTTTTCTCATGAAATTAGTGGTTTATTTTAGTCAGGAGATATGAAAGCATACACACACATTCTACCCTGGAAACAAAATCAAGCATAACAGCCGTATGACATAAAATTGCATGGCAGGAGTATGGAGCATACTACCTACCTATGATTTTGCATACTGTTTAAGGAGTTTCCCTGGTGCTCAGCAGTTAAGAATCTGCCTGCAGTGCAGGAGACACAAGAGCCATGTGTTCAATCCCTGGGCCAGGAAGATCTTCTGGAGGAGGAAATGGCAACCACTCCAGTATTCTTGCCGGGAAAATCCCATGGACAGAGGAGCCTGACAGGGGTCCATGGAATACCATACAGTCCATGGGGTTGCAAAGAGCTGGAGATGACTGAACACTTACTTAAGGAGCATATGAATGAAATGCCTCTGCTGAGTAACTTACTACCTCTGACACTCAGCTAAGAGTCAAGGCCACATCCTTATGAATACTCATACACTTGTCTCCTTGAATAGTGAGTCTTTCTGGTTACTTCTAGTTAAAAGATTTGCTTTTTTTCTAGCTAAATCTTCATGGAATAAGAATGCAACAGAGCATTTTCTTTTGGAATGTTTCTGCTTTCCTCTTGGAAAAGAAGAAGCTTGGGGTTCTGTTTCTTACTTTTAATTAACTTGAAAAGAAACTCAAGGATATAACTTTTCGATGCTTTGGCATCTTGCGAATTGCCTTTAAAACAAGATACTTTTTTTTTTCTTTTTAAAATAACTTAAAAAATCTTACACACATACACACACACACACACACACACACACACACATTTTCCTTTCAGTTAAAGATCTAAAGGGCTACTAACTATTCAGCCAGATGGCCTCTTCATGTTGGAAAATCTAGATAGTCTTTGGAAAGTTTGGTTGGAGTGTCATTTGTCCTTTGAGGGAGCACCATTGTGGAAAACACGGCAGCGCTAAGTGAGCGTGACTATAAATTCAGATCAATATGTGACGGTGATAGAAAATGCAGAGCATACCTAATCCAGCTAACTATGCCCCTGACAAATGCAGCGTGAGCACTGTGTCATTGGTGCCTTTCCTTTCTTTATTTGCATTATCCATCAGGACAGCCCATGAGGGAATGCCTGGGAACCGTGGAGCTCTCTGTAATAAGCCCCAGCACTAATGAGGCATAACAAATTTAGCAAGTATCATGTATAATCTTGATCTTTCATTGACACTATTACCCATATAGATTACGCGTTGCCATTTGTTATCCGCCTAATGCAGATGAAACGAGAGGGTGGAGCTGAGTTACTCCTTCCGTAGTTAAAACAATTTTTAACGAATTGTCATCCTGCGAGACAAAAACTCAATAGTTCTGGCCTCTGTTTTTGCTGCTGCTGCCTCTCAGCAGGGCTGGCTGGCTGTTTTTGCAGAAGGTCAGCCAGATTTTGTCTTTCTCACAGTTTCGTTTTCCTCCTGGGAGTGAGGGTCTAATATATTTCTATAACACACCGACTGAACCCAAGATAAACAAGTGCCCAGAGAAACATGGCCTTAGTATATGCCTCTCTTTAGCTCAACAATGTAGAAATCAGATGTCTGAAGTGATCCTTGTCTGTAGGAATTGTTGAGCTACAGCCAAAAGGAGGAAGTTGTGGTGAGGCCATGTGTCAAAGATGAGACTTTGGAGTTAAAACTAATAATAATAATTTATAAAGAATCTCTGAACATTATGATTTCACAGAACTTAAAAAAAAAAAAAAAACTTGATTCATTGTCCCTCAAATGACCCCATGGGATTAACCAAAAGTTAGCTCCATTTTACAGATGAATGCATTTTCTAAACAGAGAAGTCTTTGTAGGAAACAAAGGGAAATTTTGTACACTGTGATGTTTAGCTCTGAAATTTTATGTGAAAGGGGAATTAATCATAAGTATCTCTTCCAGTGAATTACGCTTGAAAACATTTTAAGGCAGTAGTCCCTAGCCTTTTTGGCATGAGGGAGTGGTTTCATGGAAGATAATTTTTCCACAGATGGTGATGGGGGGGTTGCTTTTGGGATGATTCAAGTGTATTACATTTATTGTATAATTTATTTCTATTATTATTAGATCAGCTCCACCTCATATCATGGGCATTAGATACCAGAAGTTGGCGACTCCTACTTTAAGGGGTCATGAAAAGATACAAGTTCCCTTCTTTTTCTTTCTTTTTAAAATTCTTATTAAAGTCTCTGGAATGAATTTTACATTTCTCTCCACTAAGCTCTCAGCAAAAAGAAATCTGCACTGGCTAACGTGTTTCATCTGTATTCATACTCAGGACAAAATTATAGCCCATATCTTCAGTCCTTCCAAATTCTAAACTTTTAAAATCAAAAAAGGAAAATTGATATTTTAGTTCATCACAAATGAGTCTTACCTGATAATATTAAATTAAAGAAACTAAAAGGAATTAAACTAGGAAAGATACCAAAGGGAAGAAATGGAGAGTAGCAGTCACATTACAATTATACAGTCACATTATAATTAAATACTTATGAAGTTTCCCTTAATGGGCAGTGGCCATATGACCAGAAATCTTGTAACCTTCCACCTATCAAGTACTGAACTGGTCAGTGAAATTTCTTATTCAAGAGTCCCAGGTGTTTAGGGTTGGGTCAGTTCAGTTCAGTTCAGTCGCTCAGTTGTGTCCGACTCTTTGCGACCCCATGAATTGCAACACGCCAGGCCTCCCTGTCCATCACCTACTCCCAGAGTTCACTCAGACTCACGTCCATCGAGTCGGTGATGCCTTCCAGCTATCTCATCCTCGGTCATCCACTTCTTCTCCTGCCCCCAAACCCTCCCAGCATCAAAGTCTTTTCCAATGAGTCAACTCTTCATTAGGGTTGGGTAGGAGGAAGAAAAGGAGAAGGCGATGGCACCCCACTCCAGTACTCTTGCCTGGAAAATCCCATGGACGGAGGGGCTTAGTAGGCTGCAGTCCGTGAGGTCGCTAAGAGTCGGACACTACTGAGCAACATCACTTTCACTTTTCACTTTCATGCATTGGGGGAGGAAATGGCAACCCATTCCAGTGTTCTTGCCTGGAGAATCCCAGGGACAGGGGAGCCTGGTGGGCTGCCGTCTATGGGGTTGCCCAGAGTCAGACACGACTGAAGTGACTTAGCAGCAGCAGCAGCAGCAAGAGGAAGAAAAGACAGGGCAGAAGTTTATAGACACACTGTCACCAACTTCCCAGTTTTACCTGGTACCAGTTGATGCTTTTGAACTGTGGTGCTGGAAAAGACTCTTAAGAGTCCCTTGGACAGCAAGGAGATCAAACTGGTCAATCCTAAAGGAAATCAGCCCTCAACATTCATTAGAAGGACTGGTGCTGAAGTTCCAATACTTCGGCCACCTGATGTGAAGAGCTATTTCACTGGAAAAGACTCTGATTGCAGAAAGATTGAGGGCAGGAGGAGGAGAAAGGGGCAACAGAGGATAAGATGGTTGGACGGCATCACTGACTCAATGAACATGAGTTTGAGCAAACTCAGGGAGACAGTGAAAGACAGGGAAGCCTGGCATGCTGCAGTTCATGGGGTCTCAGGGAGTCAAATACAACTTGGTGACTCAACAACAAAAAGTTCTAGGTTCACAGGATAAAATTTTCACTTTCATTGTGTTTCTGGGTATGCATAATTTCTATATATTTCTTTCCCTCTTAGTACACTCTTGATGCTACTTTATCACATGTCTTCCTTATAGCCTCTATATTTATTTAAACTTATAAAAATTTGTGTGCAGTGGCACTTGGAATTGCAAGCCTGATATTATTCTGGCTTAATGGTAGAGAGAAATAGCAAAGTATGTTGAAAAATAATATTCAATAATGGTCTTTATTTTGAGAGTAAGTTAATGTTAACTTGCTATGATACTATAATGCAAATTTTCAATCATTTTAATGATCTTTAAGATATGGCAATTTGTCAAGGACAGCTTCATATAGTATATAAAGTCAACTGGAGTGTGATGCTGAAAGGTGCTGTCAAGTTTCAGGGTTAGATGTTTAGGATAGTTTCAGTTTAAGCTTAAAATTGTTCTTAAATGGTATCAAGTTTAGTTTTAGTACAAAACATAAGTAAAGGAAGAAAACTTCAATACTGTCTTTAGTGTTTTGAAATAAGTTGGCTGGATGGAATTACCTTTTTATTAAGCTGTGTTTAATATACAATATTATATTAGTTTCAGGTATACAATGTTATGATTTGATATTTTTATACATTATGAAATAATCAGCACAATAACTCCAGTTACAGTCTGTCACTGTACAAAGTTACTTTAATATTATTGACTTATATTCCTCATGTGTACATTACAGCTCCATGACTTATTTAATAGGTGGGATATTTGTACCCCTTAATCTCCATTATTTATTTTATCCATTCCCTGCCTTCCCTCCTCTTGGGCAGCCACCAGTTTGTTTTCTGTAATTGTGACTGTTTCTGTTTTATATTGTTTGCTTGCTTTGTTTTTTAGATTCCACATATGGGTGAAATGATATGGTATCTGTCTTTTAATATGTTGAATAAAGGGTTGATATCCAAAATACATAAAGAAGTCAGATAACTCAAAAATTTTTAAAAATAAAATAGTCAGAGGACCTGAATAGACACTTTTCCAGAGAAGACACACAGATGGCCAGCAGGCACATGAAAATGTGCTCAACATCACTAATTATCAGGGAAATGCAAAGCAAGCCTACAATGATAAACAAATCTCACCTTTTATCACTAATATTCCATGGTGTATATGTGCCACATTTTCTTCATCCATCATATATATATATATATATATATATAAAATATAATATACGTATACTGCATTACTTAGTCATAATAAAGAATGAAATCTTGCCATTTGAGACATCACAGATGGACCCTGAGGGCTTCCCTGGTAGCTCAGCTGGAAAAGAACCTGTTTGCAATGCAGGGGACCCTGGTTTGACTCCTGGGTCAGGAAGACCCCCTGGATAAGGGATAAGCTACCCACTCCGTAATCTTTGGTTTCCCTGGTGGCTCAGAAAGTAAAGAATCTTCCTGAAATGTAGGAGACCTGGGTTCAATCCCTGGGTTGGGAAGATTCCCTGGAGGAAGGCATGGCAACCCGCTCCAGTGTTCTTGCCTGTAGAATCCCATGTACAGAGGAACATGGCAGGTTACAGTCCATGGGGTCGCAAAGAGTCAGACACAACTGAAGAGACTAAGGATGGCACAGCACAGATGGACCTTGAAGATATCATACAAAGTGTAATAAGAAGTCAGAAAAAGACAAATAATGTACAAATGGAATTACTTTTGTGGAAACAAAGATTCAAATTGAATTGAATTGAAGTCGCTCAGTCATATCCGACTCTTTGCAACCTTATGGACTGCAGCCCACCAGGCTCTTCCATTCATGGGATTTTCCAGGCAATAGTCCTGGAGTGGGTTGCCATTTCCTTCTCCAGGGGATCTTCCCAACCCAGGGATCGAACTCAGGTCTCCTTCATTGTAGACAGATGGTTTACCATCTGAGCCACCAGGGAATGTGGAAACAAAGATTCAAGTGGTATGTAATCGCAGCTGCCTCCCAAGAAATAGCACCCACAGGTGCCAGACTCAGTATCTTTCACTCAATAAACTGGAAGTAAATGTTGATGCCTGCTATATGCAAAGGTCTGGAAGTGGGTCTAGTGAATTCAGAGAGTAAAATGAATTGCATTAGCATCTAATGACAGAGGCTGGCATGGGTAGTTATTTTAAAAGTAAGTTTAAGAAAATAATGTTTGAGTGTTAGCTAAAAAAACAAAACAAAGCAATTGACATTCTGTTTTTCTTTTTCCTGGACTGTAGTATTTTTTGTGACTACAGTAGTTTGTTAAGAAGCACTTCTGCACGTTATGTGTATATTTCTAGGGACAAAGCAGACCAACTTAAAAGAGTAAACAAACATAAGCACAAATTTTGAAAATCTCAAGCGTTTAAGGCTAACCTTTGTTTAAGGTTTATCATCTAATTCCTGTTTGCTTTTGTGTGTCTATTAAGTGCTGTTCCATTGAATATTTTATCACTGAGACATGTTGGATAGAATAATTTGCCTGCTAGCTAAGAATAGACAAATTAGAAGATCTAATTGTTTGCTTTTGTATTAACAAAATATTTTTGCCTTTTGACTGAGAAATATGCTTACTCCACCAATTTGCTTATAATATAAGCTTTTAGTTTCAAGATTTTTATATTTATATATGCTTATTTAGGATTTAAAAAAAGAAATTAGCCAAAACTCAGCTAAAGTTGTTTCAATAAGCAACAATTCTTTTAGAATTTTATACATCAAATGTTTATAAAAATTCTGTTGTCTTAATTAGAATCAATAACTTTCCACATTTTCATGAATGAATGTAACTTTTTATGGAACAAAAAGCCATTGGAATTGAAATATAGCAGCCTGCTCTAATTGGAGATACTAATTATTTCTAAATGAAAGTATTATTTTTTTAAAAAATGGACTACGATGCATGGCAAAGCCAATAGAGTATTGTAAAGTAAAATAAAGTAAAAAAAAAAATTTTTTTTTTAAATGGACTACATTCTGAAAAAAAAAATCTCTTAAAGATGTATGGCTAATGTATTCTTTGGAACAAATTAAACAGAAATAACACTGAAAAATCCTGATGTTCAAGCTGGTTTTAGAAAAGGCAGAGGAGCCAGAGATCAAATTGCCAACATCCGCTGGATCATCGAAAAAGCAAGAGAGTTTCAGAAAAACATCTAGTTCTGCTTTACTGACTATGCCAAAGCCTTTGACTGTGTGGATCACAATAAACTGTGGACGATTNCCTGTTTTAGTTTTCACCTTGCTGTTTTTTTCTAAATGATTAATTTTGTTATTGATTAATTTTATTTTCCTATACCTCTTCATTATTTAGCAACAAAGAAGATAGACTTTGTAGCCAGACTGCTCAGGTCATAACCCTTGCTCAACTGAATAATAGGTTGTAAACCTTGGATGAATTATTTGGTCCCTCATAATTCTGTTGCATCACCTATAAAACTGGAACAATGACAAAATTACCTCATTTTGTGTTTACACTCATCACTCCTTCAGAGTGAAGGTAATTACTAGGCCCACCATCTGAATCTGTTATTTGATGTTATCATAAAAAGCATATATATTACTTTATCACAGATCTGTTTTAGAGATATGTCAATAATCATAATTCAACATCATTGTTATTTATATGACTTTATAATTTATGCATGTATAAAAATTATTTTGAAAGAGGCTTCAGCAGTCTGCCTGAGAGTTCAATGACAAACAAAGGTTAGAAGTACTGCCTTCCAGAATGGCAGAGAAGGAGGTTGGGAGGAACGCAGACCCTTGAATGAACCCATAGTGCACCTCAGTCATGCTCTCTTCTCTGCAGTGTTACATGAGACAAATGTTTACCCCTTTTTGGACCACTGTATTTTGGAGTATCACATTAAAGCCTGTGTTGTAACTAACACTCTAAATCTAAAAGTTTACCAGCATGCAAATATCTTATTTTCCCTGAGAGTGAATGCTGTTTGGACTGAGTGTATTATTCTCAAGTTACATTCCTTCTTCCCCACCAGTGAGTTTGCAGACATTATTCTATCACCTTCTAACATGCAACATTTCAGATGAGAAGTACAATGCCAGTCTAATACTTCTTCTCTTTTGTAAGTACCATCTTTAGTTTGTCTAGAAGTTTGTTAACGATTTTCCTTTAGTGTCAGAATTCTAAAAATTTTACAGTTGAATGCTGTTTCTTAACAATCCTTTCTGAAAAACAAAGAGCTTTTCTGCAAATATATGTTTTATCTGCTTTAAATTTTTTAAAAATCATTTTTAATCATCATTCTGTTTCTTTCCTTTTAGAGTTTAACCATTTTCATATTCAGATTTCCTGAATCTATTTACCTTAGTTTTTTGTCTCTAATGATTTGTAACTCTTTCTACATTTACTCTGTAGTTGAGATAGATTTTGCATCTTTTAAAGTCTCAAAACTGACCATTGTCTATTTCAGTTTACAAACCTAAGCGTAAATAATCATATTATCTTTTTCTTTGGGAACTCGTCTTTTTTTCTGTGTTTAATATATTGAAGTAAAAGATGAAAAACATGCACGATACGTGACACATTTCAGCAGAAAGATAGAAACTGTAGAAAATAGAAAAAAATAATAGGGATGAAAACATGGTATTAGAGATGAAATATTTCCTCTATAAGTAGGACAGAAGACTGGACACAAAGAGAAAAGAGCAGTGAACTGAAATTTAGATTAAAAGATATTATGTAAATTGAAATACAGTGAAGAAAAAATTTGAAAAGGAAAATAAACTGGGGCATCCAAGATCTGTAAAAAAACATGAAGTAGTTTAATAGGCATCTAATTGGAGTACTGATATAGAAGAGTGAATGATGCATAAAAAACAGGTGAAGAGATAATGGCCAAAATTTCCCAAATTAATGAAAAACAATGAATCACAGATCCAAGAATCCTGGAGAACTGAAAGGAGGAAAAATGTAAGGGAAAATACACACATACATATTCCAATCAAAATGGTAAAATGTCAAACAAAGAAACTCTTGAAGACAACAAATGAAAAGAAGTGTTACTTTGAGGGAAACAACCATAAATTGCAATTGAATTGTCTTGGAAAGACATCAAAGTGAGAAGACAGTTGAATGAGTGCTCTAAATGGCTGGAATACACACACACACACATCAATCTAAAATAAAAAATGGTATGTCACCTAGAATTCCATTCTTTAAAATATTCTTCAGTAAAGAAAAAAAAAAAAAAGATCAAAGCTGGCAGAATTTACCTCCAGCAAACCTACACTAAAATCAATTAAGATTTATATGTGGAAATGACATAATATCCATTAGAAACTTGATTCTAANCTTTAAAATATTCTTCAGTAAAGAAAAAAAAAAAACAGATCAAAGCTGGCAGAATTTACCTCCAGCAAACCTACACTAAAATCAATTAAGATTTATATGTGGAAATGACATAATATCCATTAGAAACTTGATTCTAAAGAATGGAATGTACAAATCTAGAAGGAGTTGATAAGCCAGTAAATATAAAATATCTTTTGAGAGGCAAGATCAAGAGGGTAAATTAGGATGCTGAACTCGGGTATCTACATAAACACATCAAAAAAATATTTCTACACGTGGAACAATTCTCACTGATAATAAACTGGAGTCTGGCACAAAGACTCTTTACAACCAAGGCTGTAAAGAAAAAGCCACAGAAATCTGGGCAGGAAAGGAAAAGAAGAGAGCAGGTGGGGACCCCTGGCCCTACAGGAGGGGGACATAGAAGAGGAGGGGGATAGCAGAGGCTCAGACACTCTCCTCGGGGAGTAAGTGGTTCAAACCATATATTAGGCACCGCTGGTCCCACCCTGGCAAGAGGAGTTTGAAAACCTACTGGACTTACAGGAGGGCTGTAACAAATCTAGACTCCACCTGTGAAGAGCATACATAAGCTGAACTACTCCCAGGAGCAAGGAAGAAGAGGCAGACAGGAACTGCCCAGGGCTCAGTCTGGTTTCCTACAACTGCTCCAGCACACACCCCTACCCACGTCAGGTGCCAGTTCTGGCCCCTCCAGCTCTGATGTAGCTTGCTGTGAAGATGAAGAATGCTGTTGTGGAGGAGAGAGCAGTTCAGGGGATGGAGCTGGCTTTGACCCTGCCGTGCATCTGAAGGAGGTGAGAGTGGCCATTGCTGGCACTGCTGAAGCTGGTGGGTAGAAAACTGCGTCGAGCTCTGGTGGGTATGCTGGGACTGTCCCAGAGTGGTCTCTGACTCACACTGGGTGTGCGTTCCAGCTCCACTTGCTTCAGTACCGCACCCCTATTGGGCAAATGTGGCTTTTCTGGGAGAGGAGACCACATACTTGGAAAGGACCAAACCAGCTCAGAACTGACCTCAGGGCTTCGGCTCTGGAGCACGGGGACCCTAGCCTGCCTGCAACAGGGAGATGTTGGCCACTGAGCATTGGAGAAGCTCCAGCTCACACATGGCTCTATTTCTAACCCCTTCATTTCCAGCCCTACCTTCTCCCCACACTGCCAGGACACCCTGGGAGATGTGAGCCATGATCAGTTCACATTCAGCTCTGCCACTGAAGCCACTGGGGACACACAGACTGCACAGGAACATTCCAACACAAGAACATCTCTTCAAGATTGGGATAAGTAATTGTTTTACCTAATTTCATAGAGACTGAGAAAGTTAAACAAAATCCAGAGCAATTTGATTCAAACAAAAGAACAATAAAAAAGCAGCTAATGAAATAGAGCTAGAAACAGGAAAGATAAAAGCATATTAAAAACAAAGTTATAAAGATTTAGAAGATAATACCAATTAGAACAGAAGTCAAGGAAGTATAAAATAGAAGTAATAGAAAAATTCAGATAAACCAGATTAGAAAAAACTCTCTAGGTATATGATCAGGAAAAGAAAGATAACAGAATTTTAAAATAGGGACATCACTATAGGATCTATAGACACTACAAGATAATGAGGAAACATTATGAATAATATTATGCCTTTAGGTTAAAGCTCAGTGGTAAAGAACCCATCCGCCAATGCAGAAGACATGGGTTCAATTCCTGGGTCAAGAAGATGCCCTGGAGAAGGAAAAAGCAACCCACTTCAGTATTTTTGTTTGGGAAATCCCATGGACAGAGGAGCCTAATTGGCTACAGTCCATGAGGTCACAAACGATTTGGACTTGACTTGGCAGCTAAACAAGTTAGACAACTTAGGGTAGACCATTTGAAAGACACAAATATCAAAGCTCACTCATGAAGAATTAGATCACCTAAACAGTTGTATACTTATTGAATTTTTAATTATAGATCTCACAAAAATAGCTACAAGTTCAGATGCTAAACTTGTAAATTCTACTTAAAGATTAAAGAAGAAGTAAAACAAATTGTATACAAACTATTTCAAAAAGAGAGAAGCAAGGATCACCTTCCTGAAGATTTTATGATGCTGGGATTATCCTGATAAATTAACCAGGAATAAAGAATCACAAGAGAAGGAAACCATAGAACAATATCCTTCATTGACATAGACATAAAAATCAGTGGCACAATTTTATATAATTGAATGCAGCAATATATTGGGTTGGTCAAAAAGTTTGTTTGGGCTTTTCAGCACATCTTACAGAAAAACACAAATGAAATTTTTGACCAATGCAATATATTAAAGGATAATATAACATGATCATGTTGGATTTATTTCCAGAATGCAAGGTTGGTTCAACATCTGGAAATAATTCAATGTGATTCATTTATTAGCAAACTAATAAACAGAAACAAAAAAAATTACACAATTATTTCAATAGATGCAGAAAAAGCATTACACAAAATACAGCATCCATTCATTTAGAAATTTGCAGCATACTAGAATAGAAGGGAACTTCCTTAATGTGATAAGGGGCATCTAAGGAAAACCAGCTATCATGATACTTAATTAGAGAGGATTGCACATTATCCCTTTATGGTTGAAAAAAGGAAAGCAAAGTCATTTTCCATCTGGAGTGGAGAAAAATGAGGAAAAAAAAGCTATTTTTGAACCCAGTAAGTCTTGGCACAATTATGTTATATTTAACAGTTAATTTTTAAACTCAATTCTTTCCTCTCTCATTCTCTAATAGGCAGTTAGAAGAAACTAGGAGGCACCTTCATCATTCTGCACAAAAATCCCTTTAACTAAATCATCCAGTTTATCAGAAAACTGCAAGCAAAAATGCTACAGTTTCTGTAACTACGTAAAAACCTTCCCTTTCCTTCGGTTTCCGATAATCTTATCCTCACTTTCCTTTAACTCTCCACCCACAGCCTCCTCAAAACCCTCCTAACAAGTGCCCACAGTCCAGTCCCAAAACCAGTGCCACATGGTCCAGGCTTTGTTACAGCAGCACCCCAGTTTCAGGACAACCATCTTTTTAGTTATCTACTGCTCTGTAACAAAGTATCGCAAAGTCAGTGGTGTAAAACAGCAGTTTTTCACCAGTCTCACTATCCTCATCATTTCATGGTTTTGGGGTTGACTGAACTCTGCCAGGTAGGTCTTACTAGGGTTGCACATGTGACTGATAGCAGACGATGGTTTAGCTGGAGTCATCTGAGACCTCCTCAGTCATACAATGGGTTGTTGATGACCACTGTGATGTGGGACCTCAGTGGGGACTGTTGATAAACAACTACACATGGCCTCTCCATGTCACCTGACATTCACAGCATAGAGGATTGGTTCTAAGGACAAGAGTTCCAAGGGGAAGTCAGAAAGAAGCTTCCGAAGTAATGCTATATTACTCCCTTCACATTCTACTGCTTAGAAGCAAGTCTCTAAAGCCACTCATATTCAAGGGGAGAAGAATAATGCTTCACCATTTGATAAAAGGGTCTTCCCTGGTGGTTCAAACAGTAAAGAATTTGTCAGCAATACAGGAGACCTGTGTTGAATCTCTGGGTTGGGAAGATCCCCTGGAGAAGAAAATGGCAACCTGCTCCATTATTTTTGCCTGGAGAATTCCATTGACGGAGGTATAGTCCAGGGGGTTACAAAGAGTTGGATGCAACTGAATGACTGACGTTTCTTTCACTTTGATAAAAGGCATATAAGAGAGTTTGTGTGTGTGTGTGTGTGTTTGTGTATGCACTCAGTCATGTCTGACTCTTTGTGACCCCGTGGACTGTAACCCACCAGGCTCCTCTGTCCATGGGATTTCTCAGGAAAGAATACTGGAGTGGGTTGCCATTTCCTTCTCCATGGGATCTTCCTGACTCAAGTATCGAACCCACATCTCTTGTGTCTCTGCCATTGGCAGGCAGATTCTTTACCACTACCTCCCCTGGGAAGTCCCATGGGAGAGTTTGAGGACACTTTTGAAAATGATCACTCAGTAGCATCAATTATTTGGGTACAAACTGGAAAACAGTAGTGAGAGTATTAATACCAAGCACACGCTCCTCCAAATCCCTAGGGCTTTCCATCCACTTCATCTACTGTGATAAACCAGGTATCCCCAAAAGCACTAAGAACAGCGTGGCAGTGGAGAGGAGCTACAAGGACTTCCTCATGGCTCTTGTTCCTATCCTAGCTTCAATTTAAGCCTTCGAGTACTGTCAGTCTCCTTACAACTTTCCTCTTTCAGCTCTGTGTGTGGACCTTCTTAACTATTTTTTCCTCTTTACATCTCCCCAGGCTCTCAGAACCAAGGTACCCATTGTGCTGTAGTCCTTGTGATCCCTTTAGTCCTTGCATATAAGAAAGAGTAACATACCCCACACCAACGTTTTACATCATGTTTTCCTTCTTTCTGGTCAATTTCTGATCCAAAGTATTTCTTTTATTTCCCAAGATCCAGGCCAAGCTTTGAGCCCTGACTGTAGGGATCAGGTCCTTGTCTTCAGTCACATTTTTTGCCAATTTGCCTGCCTGCCTGCCCCAATTGTTTTAAGGACAAAAGCTTCCACCTGAGCCCCAAACCTCATAGCTGGAACCTTGTTTGCTGCAGCCAACATGCCCTTGTCCTACATTCTGCCCACCTGCCAGGAAGATGCTGATGGCTCACCTCAGGACATCTTCCATGCCAGCCACCTGTCTGCCTGGAGCTCCAGCTTCTACTTGTTGCCAAAACCCCCTAGACAGCAGGTACTGCCATCTCTTTGGTTTTTCCAGCTGCTCGGCCTAATTCTCCAGGTCGTGTCCTCCTCTGCTGTAACTAGTTCCTAGGCTGGAAACATGCCTCTGTGCTCAGTTACTCAGTCGTGTCTGACTCTGCAACCCCAAAAACTATAGCCCACCAGGCTCCTCTGTCCATGGAATTCTCCAGGCATGGATACTGGCGCGGGTTGCCATTTCCTTCTCCAGAGGGTCTTGACCAAGGGATTGAACCTGTGTCTCTTGCATTTGCTGGCAGATTCTTTACCACCCAGCCACCTGGGAATCCTCATCTGACTCGTGCCAAAGAGCAATTGACTTTCTCTCTGACTGCCACTGCCTTCTCTTCTCTCCTATATCCCCACCCAGGGAGATTTATGGAAACAATTAGAAATAAAAATTCATCATGCTAAGATCAGTCCAATTTTTCTACTTCAGTTTAAAATGTACATGGATTCAAATTCTCTCACCTTATCTATTGCTTCATCTCTAGGAAAACTGCCTGCTCCAACCTTTCCTGATGGGTTCCTAGGCTTTTTCCCCTTTGGCTTTCTCTTGGCTTCCAAGACTGCAAACTCCATGCCTATGGCCTGCTGCCCTGGATTTCAAATTCCTGGCACCTTCACAATTCGGCAGTCATCTGGCTCTCAACACTCAGGCTACCCGTTGCACCCTTGCTCAGCTTTCTGGCCCCTGCCTAACCAGCCCTACTAGCTGCTACCCACATTTGGTTAAGTTTTCTTATTACATCCGGAGAAGTGGAAGCTTCTTCAATGTAAACCTTTATTTCTGCCACTTGTATTAATACATACTTTAGATTTTTTAATGCATAACCAACACTAGAAGGAGAGGATGGGACGAGTTGAGAGAATAGAATTGAAATATATGTAATACCATATGTAAAATAGATGACTGGGGTGAGTTCGATGCATGAAGCAGGGCACTCAAAGCTGGTGTTCTGGGACAACCCAGAGAGGTACAATGGGGAGAGAGGTGGGAGAGGGGGCTCAGGTTGAGGGGCACACGTGTATACCTATGGCCGATTCATGTCAATGTATGGCAAAAACCAACACAATAATGCAATTATCCTCCAATTAAAGTATATACATAAATTTAAAAAAAAGAACTTTTCTAAGTTTTCCTTGACCTCCACTCCACTTAACGGAAGATGGAGAATTTTATTCTACATTTGTGATGTGTTTTCTTTTTTCTTCTCTAAGACTGCTCAAAACTGGCAGGAATTTTTGATGGGAAGAATAATGTGGTTAGCATGTTTATAAATTAACAGTCAAGGAGGTGTACAAACCCAAAATTATTCCCACAGGAAGCAAGTTGCTGGCTCTGACATTCTTTCTCTTTCTTAGCTTGCCAGAAGCAGATGTTGACAGTTCTCTCATTTGGGGAATATATCCAGAAGGATGAATATTACCCTTGAGAAACACAATATACTGTACATAACTTCATATAAGCAAAGATGTAGTTTATTTAAGCTTAGAAAAAGTACATACTGACAACCTGGGCATGAAAAGAAAGAAAGCCATGAAACAATCAAAAAGCTAGGCCCGCCCTCAACTTCATGGAAGTTTCTAAGCTAGTTGAAAGGGGTGCTTGATAGCATTAGAGGGCTGCAGATGGAATCAGACCTGAGACCAAAGTCTTCTCCACACAATGCCAGAATTTTCTCAGAAGTGAAAACTATCACCTTCCAGCTGGTAGTTTTGCCCACATTTCACAAAGAAATTCAGTTTCTTTTAACACATAAAAAACTATAATTAACCTGTTTTCACTTAAAGCAAAGGGTATTTATAAGGAGCTGCTCATATACCAAACACTATACATGCTAATATGTTTGCACGTATGCATAAAAATTGCATATGACAGTTCCTGTTCCCAAAGACTTCAAAATATTAATTGTTAGCTTCTGAAAAGTAAAAAATCTGGTGGGAAAAAAGAAAACTAACTTATTTGTCTCAGAGTGCCCAGAAAAATCTAGCCTACATTTTAAGTGTTAGGCATTCTTAGCATACATATTTTTTCTTTTTTAATGAAGCATATCTGATTATGCTGGGGTTCAAAACTGACATGCAACTCACAGAAGTGTGTCTGCCCTGTGGCATGAATGGATCCATAGACTGGGAAAGAAATGGAATAGCTCAGAGATTCCAGGAGATGAGGAAAATATTGACGCCACCAGAGCCCAGTGGTGTGTGGCAATCAGAGATGGATGACTCCTTTTGAACAGAAATGTCACGCTGACCTGGTGGAGAAGATGGCAGGAGGCAAACCCTGTAAGTAAGATCTGGCAGCTGCCATCAAAAGAACAGAGTCAATGTATAATCAAGGTGACCTGAAACCGCCAATCACATACCACTGTCTTCAGGGGCACAAGTCTTCAGCACTTTCTAATATGCAGCAGTCCCGTCTGCTCATCAGGCAGGAAACACTGATGCATCTGGGTTCTATAGAATTCTTCCCACAGCCAGTTCACGGACACTGAGCTGCAGACTTTGATGAGTGTGGACAGAGTCCTACCTGGTATTTGGTTTCAACATTAAGTGGTCATTAAAATATGTATGATATTCTAATGATACTTATTGAAGTTTTGAGGTCCTCTTAGGACCAGAAGTTTTGACAACTTTATTGGTTTACAGTGAATTGAGACTGATTTAAGAGTAGAACCTACTTAATATTTTTAGCTTGGCGATGACTCAGTTTGGGATCAGTGCTGTTGGCCATGCTTGTCAAAATATCTGAGAAAAGGAAAGCTTATTTTATAAAATAATAGATACGATTTAACCCAAAATTTCTATTTCTGTGTATCTGCTATGAGGATGTAACCATAATGCAGCAGAAATTGACATAAAAAGAAGTTTGTGAAAAAGTTAAATCAATGATTACATTACAAAAAAGTAAATGGTTCTATATATTAGAAACATTTGTAATGAAGTATAAGAAAATGTTTAAAAATTGAACTTGATTGTCAGGAAAATGTTCCTAAAATTGAATGTTAAATGATAAAAGCAGATTATAAAAATTCATTCAATAAACATTTGTTGAGTGCTGATCTTGTAACGAGCATTGTTACAAGTCTAGATGTATTATTGTCCATGTGTGTTTGCATGCTCACACCATTGTGACTGACTCTTTGGGAGCCCATGGACTGTAGCCTGCCAGGTTCCTCTGTCCATAGAATTTTTCAGGCAAGAACATTGGAGTGGATTGTCATTGCCTCCTCCAGGGGATCTCTCCCACCCAGGGATGGAACCCAGGTCTCCTGCATCTCCTGCCCTGGTAGGTGGATTCTTGACCACTGCTCTACCTGGGAAGCTTGGGAAGGCCAGAGGTATTTTTAGGAACCAAAAAAAGAAAAAAAATCTCTTCTTTAGTGGGCTAATACATTCTGGTGTATTTTATAATGTCCTTTAAACAATGTAAACAAACAGCTATGCAAGCAAAAAAAAAAAAGAAGCAAGCATAGAAAAGAAACTGGGAGAGAAATGTAGTAGACACCACCACACCCATATTTCTAGGATTTCTCTATGCACCGTATCTCCCATGTGCTTACCCTCCCAAAGTCAGCATCTGCATCTCTGTTGAAAAGCTGCTATCTGGCTTGCTATAGAGCCTGATTTGCCAGAGGTACCTGGAATATTCCAGTCACCAGGAGCAGCCATTAACCACTGACTGAAGGAAGCGTGGTATAATCACTGCTTCTCCCTTGCTCTGGTTGGACCATCTCACTCCGATGGATCAAGCCAGAAATACCCTCTGCATGACCTTGTTGCTATCGTACTTTTACTGCTGAAGAGTCAAACGAAGGCCAACATTTGAACAGAGAAGGAAGGCTAATAATAATAAGCAGAGCTTACATTCATTGAGTGTTTCTTATGGTTCAGATTTTAACTTGAATTATCTTAATTTTCACAGCAACACGGAATAGGAAGTACTATTATTACAGGTAAATATAAGGCTGTGGGCATTTTCTTTTTCTTCATTATACTTCCATGTCTGTTCCAATGTTCCACCATAATATGTGTTAATTTTACAAGCATCTAGGACATGAGCACCCATATTCTGGCACATTGGCATTAAAAGATGCAGCAATAGCACACTCTTGGAAACTATAGAACATTATTGCTCTTGTGTGTGTGTGTGCATGTGTGTGTTAGTCACTCAGTTGTGTCTAACTCTGCAGCCCCATGGACTACAGCCCACCAGGCTCCTCTGTCCAAGGAATACTCCAGGCAAGAATACTGGAGTGGGTTGTTGTTGTTCAGTCATTCAGTCATGTCTGACTCTGAGACCCCATGGACTGCAGCGTGTCAGGCTTTCTTGTCCTTCACCATCTTCTGGAGTTTGCTCAAACTCATGTCCATTGACTCAGTGATGCCATCCAATCATCTCATCCTCTGTCATTCCCTTCTCCTCATGCCTTCAATCGTTCCCAGGATCCGGGTATTTTCTAATGAATCTTTTCTAATGACTCTGATGCTCTTTGCGTCAGATGGCCAAAGTATTGGAGCTTCAGCTTCAGCATCAGTCCGTACAATGACTATTCAGGACTAATTTCTTNAGACCTGGGTTCGATCCCTGGGTTGGGAAGATCCCCTGGAGGAGGGCATGGCAACCCACTCCAGTATTTATGCCTAGAGAATTCCCATGGACAGACAAGAAAGCCTACAGTCAATGGTGTCACAAAGAGTCAGACATGACTGAGTGACTAAGCAGTATATCATGGAATATTACTCAGCCATAAAAAATGAAATTTTGCCATTTGTGACAACATGGATAAAACTAAAAGAGGATTATGTTAAGCAAAGTAAGTCAGATAAAGACAAATACCATATAATCTCATTTGTATGTGGAAATCTAAAAAAACAAACCAATACAACCAATTAAACCAAACCAAACCAACCGACTCATGTATTCAGAGAACAAATGAGTAGTTGCCAGAAGGGAGCAGGGACAAGGACTGTGAAGGAAATAGGTGAAGGGGATTAAGAGATACAAATCTCCAGTTACAGAATAAATAAGTCATGGGGATGTGATATACAGCCTAAGGAATATGAGCAATAATATTTTTATAACTTTGTGTAGGGACAGATGGTNAAACCAATACAACCAATTAAACCAAACCAAACCAACCGACTCATGTATTCAGAGAACAAATGAGTAGTTGCCAGAAGGGAGCAGGGACAAGGACTGTGAAGGAAATAGGTGAAGGGGATTAACAGATACAAATCTCCAGTTACAGAATAAATAAGTCATGGGGATGTGATATACAGCCTAAGGAATATGAGCAATAATATTTTTATAACTTTGTGTAGGGACAGATGGTTACTAGACTTACTGTGGAAATCATTTTTTAATGTATGCAAATGTCAAATCACTACATAGTATACCTGAAACTAATATCATGTTGTATGTCAACTATATTTTAATTGAAAAAAATTATTAATAAAATTAAAATGTCAACCTCATTCTTCCTTTAAAAAAAGAATGGATAAATATAGAATATAAAGAAATATGGGTTAAAATAGGAAAAAAATCATAACATTCTAGAATTGACTGCGCTAAGAAAATATGGTATGAACCTAAGTGGTCAAAAGGAGAAGCTGAGAGCTTATAGACGAGGTGTCTTTGGGGACACATTGAATGAACCACCAAGTAATTGTTTTAATCATGCGTCTCTTTTGTTAACTACACACAGCTCAGATCACACCTAACCTCTCACAAAAAGGCACAGATTATGATTCATCTACTTCCAATTAGCATATTTATTTCTGCTAACTGAAACACTTATGACACCCTGTGAAAAGGAAATTCTTGAAAATCTTTGCACATAGCAAGTCTGTCCACTTGGAAACACATTTGTGTACTTTACAGTTTTGTACAATTTTCAACTTAAAGTGCTTTACACGTATAATTTCAATTAATCTTCCCAACACTGTAATTTTGTTAGTATTATTTCCATGTATAATAAAAGGAAAGTGAGGCTAGAGTAGTAAAATTACCTTCCCAAGGATTGGGAGAAAGGGTTATAAACCCAGGCCTCTCACTCACTTTCACTCCATGATATGGGATGCCACTTGTAAGCAGTATACACTTCAGTCTCATTGTCCAGAATTCAGAACATCTCATAAGATGCAGACATGCTCCTAAAATCAGCATATCAGGCTGCCCTGGACCACACTAATAACAAGGAAATTTGCTCACATTTGCCTGTCTTAATTCTTACCTTTGTGGATGCTACTACTCAAGCTTCCTGGTTTCCCCAAGCAAAGAAACAAATCATAGTGTTCCACACATACAGTGTGCTTTCAGTAAATGTCTATTAAATTGAACTTATAATTCCCATAGGGAATGGTCACACAGGATAGCATTTTTGGGAAGGACATCTCCTTCTCCCCCATGTCTTAATCACTGAACTCTGCTAAAGAATTTTTATATTCATTTATGGAACAAAGAAGAGTTCAAAATTCTAGCTTTATATCTGAGAACATATTCTCCAAAATCTGATTCAAATGCTTCAACTTTTAATTTTCACTACCTCCAAGAATGTCTTCTGCCCTAATAAACGTCCTCTAGTCCAACCATATACATCTTTGACTCCAGGACTTTGCTTAGTTCATGCCTCCTGCAGGAATGACTCCCTTTCTAATTCTACCGAAGTGCCATGACTGTTTTCTATCTTTGTATCAGTCAGAGTTCGGCCTAGGAAATAGAAACTACCCCAGGTATTTCAGGGCAGGAAGACTGTTGGAAGGGCTGAAAGGTCAGGAGGCTGCCACGTTTCTATGGGCGGTGAGGTCACTTGTCTTAATTGTAATTCAGCATTATGAAAGCTGCTACTACAATAGCTTTTTAAATTCACCAAGATGATGATCACCCATTCACATGCAAAGTCCAGCTGCCACAAAAATCAAAGCTCTTGAAGCTTATTTGGCAGCAGCAGGAATACAGCGTCTTGCCCATTTCTGGCATCCAAATCTCATAAGAGCACCCAATTTGGAAGAACCTAATTTGAACCCACAATCCTAGGTGCAAAAGAGTCTGGTAATGCATTTTTAGCCTTCTTATTTCACCAAATATAATGAGGCAAAATGGAGATAAGGATGATCTATCTAAAGCATCTATTACATTGCTTTTATTGTTGATTAACATGGTTTTGATCTATATGTTGTTATATATCCTATCCTTTTACTTATAAGACTGTAAGTTTCCTGAGACCAAATACCTTTTTATATCATTATTTTGTCTAATGAGCATTGGTATAGTGCTTGCCATGTGTTCCAGTTGCTCAGCAAATATTAGCTCATTTAATTCTAGTAACAGCCCTAATAGGTAGGTACTATTATTAGCTCCATACTATTTTTGAGAAAGCTGAGGTATGAAGACATTAAATCACTCACTCAAGGCCACACAGTTAGAAAGCACAGTGATTAGGATTTGATTAAAAGCAGTTTGTCTCAAGAGTCCATCTTATCCTTGGTATTTTATTCCCTACAGTGAATAATAGAAGAGACCAAAGAGAATTGAATGACTGTGTATTAGTCTTGGACCTAAGAGCATGCCATTCTACAGAGACAGCATAACAAATACTTTGATGAAATCAATGGATGAATGACAAAATTTGCAGATTATTTATGCATCAGTCAATTTCAGAGAACATCTGACTTTGATTTTTTATACTTAAAATATTTTAAATAACAAAAGTAATATATTCTAAATTGAGAAAATATTCAAAAGATATAGAAATTTATAATTTGAGGATTTTCCCCACCAGAGCCCACACCCCAGAAATAATCAGTTTGCCTAGCCTGTCTCTAGCTTTCAAACCTTTTCCTGGAATTATGCCACACACACATACATACACACCCATTATTTTTCCCTTACAAGGGAATGGAATCATATTATACATATGACACTGAAAACTGGCTTTTCCATTTGATTACACATGACGTCTGTCTATTTTCACATATGTTCTTTCTAAGGGCAATATAGTATTCCATTCTATGTGATACTTTACATACGATTTCTCACTTTGTATCATTACTTATAATTTGCAAAGCATCTTGATGTTCATCACCTCATATCCAAAAAAGATTTAGTTAAACATATCTGTACTCATTTTAATAAAAAAGAAATAAAGAATCATTTTTCACATTAGCACTCTCCATTACTATGACCTAAGAACATATAAGAAGGTTACTAGTATGGTCTGAATTTGATGGTATTTTAAAATATCCATGAGTGACCCAGTGGAAAGAAGCATTTGGTGTGTTTCTACATCTGCTGTGATCTCAGTGAGTTCCTGAGCATTGGTGAGGAGAAGTAGATTGCATTAGCCAAAGTTTGACCAGGGGTCTAAACCTTCCCCGGTAATTTCATCTGAGCTGTGACACTTTGTCCAGTTTCATGGGAAACTCCTTGAGGGCTGAGAGGGAGCTGAAAAGCCAAATCAGTGTCAGTTGGAGGTAAGTCTACTTTATATAGGGCAACCATACGGGGAAGGGGAATGTTATTTTAACAGCTCTCCTACTCAGTGCTCCAGTAGAATGCCCAAGATCCCTGCCTCTTTTTGGGCTATTTAACCAGAAATTGTATTCTGCACTAAGAGGACACATCTCCTGTAGAAAAGAGCAGTCCTTGAGCTGCTGCGGAGTACAGGGCTGTCAGCTGGGCACCATCAGACTCTTTAAACACCATGGTGTTCAATCCCAGACCATCCAGCATGGCTTGAAATTTACCCTGTTACACCATTAGAATGGGCTGTTAGGCTGTGCTGTGCTCAGTTGTGTCCGACTCTGTGATCTCATGGACTGTAGCCGGCCAGGCTCCTCTGTTCATGGAATTTTCCAGCCAAGAATACTGGAGAGGGTTGCCTTTTCCTTCGCCAGGGGATCTTCCCCGCCCAGAGATTGAACCCACATCTCTTGCATCTTCTGAATTGGCGGGCAGGTTCTTTACCTCTGTGCCACCTAGGAAGCCCATCTGAATGGGAAAAGGCCCTAAAATGTTTCTGTCATAATTTTAAAACATTGGTCCAATAGAAAGCATTAGTGATATACCACTCTGGCCAAATTATGGGTCAGCCAAGATGTGATTTACTTTATTTTCATTTTTGGCTGTGCTGGATCTCTCTCTAGTCGGGCAAGCATGGGCCACTCTTCCTTGCTGTGCAGGGTCTTCTCCTTGTGGTGGCTTCTCCTGTTGCAGAGCATGGGCTCTCTAAGCCACGGAGGCAGAGTTGCTCTGAGGCGTGTGGAATCTTCCTGGACCAGGGATCTAACCCACGTCCCCTGCATTGGCGGGCAGATTCTTAACCATTGAACCACCAGGGAAGTCCCCAGACATGCTTTTACACCAGTTTTTTGGGATATTTAATTTTCATTAAGAAAAACAGAGTTTGAACTAATAGCATAAGATTCAGCATAGATATTTACTGAAGAATTTAAAGGGAAACAGAGAAGTCAATATAGCCAATGATAATCACAAGATATTCTAGACTTCACAGCAGGAGGAAGGACAAGGTGACAGAAGCCGAGGGTTATCAAAAAGCCGGGAGGAAAAGGAGACGAACTGTGACAGCAGCTGTGACTATGACCTTACAATACCCCAAATTGTGTGTGTGTGTGTGTGCATGTGTGTGTGCACGTGCGTGCAGATGCACGTGTGTGTTTTATATCTCTTTCGGAAAGAGGAAAATCGTAAGTGAAATTTCGACTTCCACTCTTTCTAGTAACATTGCCACATCTCAGGTTGCTAGGACTTGAATTGTTTCACTTTGACTAAATGGGTAGAAGGGAAAGCTGCCTGAAGAATACTGTATTACACACAGTGGTGGGAATGGCCAGGGTAGCAAGGTAAGGAGGGTGATAGATTGTAAAGCATGGGTGGCACTCTGCCAGCTCACAATAAGCATCAGGCGACCTCTATAGCATCATGGGGTAGTCTCTGATTTAGCAAAATCAACATAAAGATATTCAGTGTTGTAAAAGTAGCACTTTATTTAACCTTCCTGTACAAACTTTAGAAGCATTAATCTATCACAGTAGGCTCTATCTTGTACATGTAAATGGATGAGATTCTGTAATCAAATCCTAAATGTGTATTTGTAGCAAGATGGCTTTTCAGCACAATGTATCAGGGGATGCAACAGAGGGAGTGGGGAGACAATTAACAGGAGATCACCGTGCCTGGCGAGCCCTTTCGTTCCCTAATGGCGTTTCCCAGGACTGCACTGATTTCTGAATTTTCAGGTTTATTTACCAGATGGCACAACTTTATTGGGACCCCACAAGGCCTCTCCTATTCTATAACCTGCAATGGAGACTCATTTAAGAGAGAGAACCCTTGCATGGATGCAATTCCAGGAGCATTCTAATTTCTTTTCAATACCGGATCCAATTACCTGTTGGAGGTCTGTGTTCAAAATATCTGAAGTCTGAGAACAGTCTGAAAGGGCAGATGTTTTGTGAATCTTAGACTGAAAAGGGCAGACAGCAGCCTCAAGTCTTGGGATTTGGGCTCAGTGCAGGTCCCACCCAGATTGGTCTGGAGAAAAAGGAGGCATGTGGACATACTGCCAGGCCCACCAGATATTCGCCAGCAAGTCTGGAGTTTGGGATTTTTGGAGCCTGAAATTGTAGCCACCAGAAACAAATTCTTCTTGACCCAAAACAAAAATCTTAGATTGCTTTTGAATAAAGTGTTCATTGTCAGGGGTTTCCTCGGTGGCTCAGTAGTAAAAGAAGCTGCCTACCAATGCAGGAGACGGGTTTGATCCCTGGAAGATCCCCTGGAGAAGGGAATGACAACCCATTCCGGTGTTCTCGCCTGGTAAATTCTATGGACAGAGAAGCTTGGCAGGCTATAGTCCATGGGGTCACAAAAGAGTCGGACATGACTTAGCCACTAAACAACAACATTATAGTCAGGGGTGGAGGCAGAGGAGGAAATGATTTGGATTTGACTTCAGATCAGCACAAGGAGGCATTCAATGATATTAAAATGAATAATATCAGCACATTTTTCTCCTTCAAAAATCTTTGCAAGATTTGCATACGTGTTTATTGTGCAAAACATATGCATCTTGCCTGGAATATATTTCATTGTGTAGCATATGGTTCCTTTCAGCAAAGGATCTGAAACGACTTTAACAGAAAGAACTCCTCCTTTCATTCACTCCCAGAGAGTAAGGTGCTGTTTAAGAGGCAATAACTCTATCCCAAGGGCTCCACTTAGGCCCTTGTAACTGCCTTGTAAGTTGCATGCCCATCAGTTTTTCTCCCAGCACTCTCTCTTGGCAGGCTGTGCTAGGGTTAACTGCCCTGGGCAACCCAGGCCTTGCAAATCCATAATAGAAAGCAAGAGTGTCTCCTCCTCACTGTCTAGATGTGGGATTCCTGGAGGGAAATATAGAGAAATTATAACATAGGGCAGTTCTGTCCAAAATAGCTATCATATGAGCCAAATATGCAAGCCACATATATAATCTTGAATTTATTCTAGTCACTACATTTAAAAAGTACAAACAGGAGAAATTAATTTTCTATACTTGCTGCAATCTTCTATGTTAAATATATGGTCATTTCCACATGGCATTGATATGAATGTTTTTAATGAGATATTTCACATACTTTTGGGGGGTGCTGTATCCTCTAAATCCAGCTTGTATCTTATTCTCATGGCATGTCTCCATTGGAATTAACTGCATTTCAAGTACTTAGTAGCCATATGTGACTAGTGGCTACCATACTGCATAGCACAGTTCTAGGGAGGATGCTAGGTGAGCCAGAGAACTCCATCTAAGTGAGTTTTATTCTCTAGGAGAACAGGCTGGATAACGATGATGGTTGTGGTGCAGGTGTGTTAAGTCAACCCCATGGACTATAGTCCACAAGGCTCCTCTGTCCATGACACTCTCTAGGTGAGATACTGGAGTTGGGTACCATTTCCTTTTCCAGGGGAGCTTCCTGACCCAGTGATCAAACCCTAATCTCTTATGTCTCCTGCATTGGCGGGCGGGTTCTTTATCACTGGGGCCATCAGTGAAGCCTGATGGAGGTGGTGGTAATAATGTTAAGGGTTTATACTTACTATCACTTTTTTACCTTTTTACTCCTACTATTTACTTACTTATTTAATTTTAAATTTTTATCGGAATATAGTTGCTTTACAATGTTGTGTTAGTTTCTATTGTACAGCAAAGTGAATCGGCTCTATGTATACATATATCCCCCCTTTTTTGGATTTCTTTCCCATATATGTCACCACAGAGCAATGAGTAGTGTTCTCTGTGCTATACAGTAGGTTCTCATTAGTTATGTATATTATACATAGTATCAATATTATATATGTATGAACCCTAATTTCCCAATTCATCCCATCCCTCCTTTCCTCCTTGGGTATCTATACATTTGTTCTCTACATCTTTGTCTCTATTTCTGCTTTGTAAATAAGACTGTCTATACCAATTTTTTCAGATTCCACATGTATGCATTAATATATGATATTTGCTTTTCTCTTTCCAACTTACTTCACTCTGTATAATAATCTCAAGGTCCATCCACATCTCTATTATTTTATAATTTACTCATTATTTATAACTACTATTACTATAAAGAGGAGAGTGAAAAATTTGGCTTAAAGCTCAACATTCAGAAAACGAAGATCATGGCATCCAGTCCCATCACTCCATGGGAAATAGATGGAGAAACAGTGGAAACAGTGTCAGATTTTATTTTTTTGGGTTCCAAAATCACTGCAGATGGTGACTGCAGCCATGAAATTAAAAGATGCTTACTCCATGGAAGAAAAGTTATGACCAACCTAGACAGCATATTGAAAAGCAGAGATATTACTTTCCCGACTAAGNCCTCATGCGAAGAGTTGACTCATTGGAAAAGACTCTGATGCTGGGAGGGATTGGGGGCAGGAGGAGAAGAGGACGACCGAGGATGAGATGGCTGGATGGCATCACTGACTCGATGGATGTGAGTCTGAGTGAACTCTAGGAGTTGGTGATGGACAAGGAGGCTTGATGTGCTGTGATTCATGGGGTCGCAAAGAGTTGGACACTACTGAGTGACTGAACTGAACTGAACTGATTACTATTAAGGGTTGTTTTCATTGTTTTCCCTGTACTTATAAATTCTCAGAAGATCCCTAGAAAGTATATAATATTATGATTCCCTTTTAGAGATGAGGAGACTGAAAGAGTGTAGAAGAACCTAGCGGATGAGGGCAAGGAGTATGGGATGGTGACAAGTTAGTGGGGGACTGTCCAAACTAGGTGGATGGCTGTGCATTTTCATGCATGCCTCGTGTTGAATCAAGGAGAAGGTTTGGTCTGTCACATCAGCTCTGCTCTGCTAAATGACTTCTGAGCCACCACAAAAATAATGCAATTCTCTGGGCACCTAATTTATTGTCAGAAAAGGTAAGTTGAGAGAGAAACTGAAGGCGACAAGGGTGGAGAACAAGTTTACACAAATGAAAAGAAAAGTACATTTGGAGAGATTCTTCCAACCTTCATATCAAATGTAAATATTCTGGGCCAATCTGTGTGTGGGTCATAGGAAGGCAATTTTCTTGTGTAGTTCTGGATGTGTGTTATGTTCCAGGAGTTATGACCCTAGAGACTTTGGTCTGTGTTCACCTTCAAGTTATTCATGTCTAAGAAAATAAAGATTCCCCCAAATGAATAATGCATAAACTCAAAATGGCCCCATGTATTGAAGGTGGAATCATTGCCACCTAACAATTCTAAGACAGTGTAACAGAACATATTCAAGACCCAGCTGGCACTAGGGGTAAAGAACCTGCCTGCCAATACAGGAGGCATAAGAGAAGTCGGGAAGATCCCCTGGAGGAGGGCATGGCAACCCACTCTGATATTCTTGCCTGGAGAATCCCATGGACAGAGGAGCCTGGTGGGCCATAGTCCATAGCGTCGCAAAGAGTCGGACACAACTGAAGTAACTTAGCATGCAGCACACAAGACCCATAAGATGGAGAGAAGAGGAAGTTGGGGGAAATTTGAGGGGACACGAGCTATGTCGCAGACCAGGCAAGGCAAGAGTTAACACTAAGAAGAAATTCAAAGAGGGTTGAGGAGAGGTCCCAGAGGGAAAGTGGGAGAGGCATCTCAGAGATGTTAGTCCCACTTATTCATCTTATAAATTGTGCTGACAGCACACCAGCCCATTTTAACTGAGCCACGGGAACACACATCCAGGCAAAAAACTGAGTCATTTGGCATTAACAACATATTCACACGCCAAAACATGCCCTGACCCACATCACTCTTTTGCACACCAAATGTAATATATACTCACTCTAAGAAATGATGAGAAGCAGTAAAAAGTTTTTTCTCCCTCTTTCCATGGCAGCACTCTCACTCCACACCCAGCATTCTGTGCAATTTACACGTGGGAAAGATTGGAAAGGTCATGTGACATCAGCTCAGCCCACACACTGGAATGGAAATCTGTTGGCAACCACAGACCCTCGGTCCTGAAAAATTAATTGAGATAGGAACATTGACCTGTGAGAATGTGGGGGGGGGGGCGGGGGGGAGCTGGGTTGCCATGCCATTTAGGAACATGAGATGAATATCCCAAAGCACACGTTTTTGAATGTATATTTGAAATTCAGTACAGAAGAAGGGAAACAGGTAGAATGGAGGAAAGGGAAAGACAGTCTACCAATTTTCAAGATGTGACTCTGAGCATCTCTTTTTTCTCCCTAGGAAGCACTGTATGTTGATAATAATCATGAAGACTCGGAGGCCTTCCGGTATTTTGGAGAACATTTCACAGAGCAAACTTTAGTCATGTAAAATGGGTAAACATGATGTGAAATGTATTAACACATTTGGTGAATTCTGCAAATATATTTTTACACAATTAGCTTAATTATTTAGATACATATTAAACCTTGCTTGCCTCAAGCAATTTAACATGAAATGTAATTTCACATATTATCACAAGAAAAACACATTTATAGAAAATCTGTGTCTCTCCTTTCATAATAACACTTCAACCCATCATTATTTGGGATATAAATAGATAGTTTATATTTCAAGGATGATGAGCATTGTACTTGCAGAAAGAGAATCTCCTGATCCAATGAACAAGTGGCCCCATATCCTGCTCTGTTCAGCTGTTGTACTGAAATAGATCCTCGTAGGACACCATCAGTGATACTGCAACAATATACAAAGCAAGGTGCCCCCACTGCATTCGGAACAGGAAAGACTTGTAATTTATTCAGAGGGGTTTTAAAAGTAAAGAGCATGACTAACTAACTCCAGGAGATGGTGATGAACAGGGAGGCCAGGCATGCTGCGATTCATGGGGTCGCAAAGAGTTGGACACGAATGAGCGACTGAACTGAACTGAACTAACTCCAAAAGAGTTGCAGAGTCAGAACTTCCCCGATGGCCCAGTGGCTAAGATTTCACACTCTCAATACAGGGGACCAGGGTTCAGTCCCTGGTGAGGGTGCTAGATTCCTCATGCTGCAACTAAGACCCAATGCAAATAAATAAATTTTTTTTTTAAAGTCACAAAGGATGATGGTAGTTGTGCATATTCTCATGCTTGCAAGGTAAAAGTACTTATTTCAACTTTGAAAATTCCACATAATAGTCAACAACTTTATTGTTGTCCCATTAACATTTTCAATTGCATTACTTCCTAAGAGGGCTAATAATTTTGGAAAATCCCTTGTATTAGTCAACTTTGCAACAGGTAAAAGGGAGCATTCATGATCTGAGTACAAATTACGGTGATTGAAGTGAAGTGAAATGAAAGTCGCTCAGTCGTGTCCAACTTTTTGCGACTCCATGGACTGAGTCCATGGAATTCTCCAGGCCAGAATACTGGAGTGGGTATTTCCCTTCCCTTCTCTTCCCTCCTTCCCTTTCCTTTCTCCAGGGGATCTTCCCAACTCAGAGATTGAACCCAGGGCTCCCGAATTGCAGGCACATTCTTTACCGGCTGAGCCACAAGATTTTTAAGGAACTTCCACATACATTGTTTTCTTATGAAGTAACTTGGCAATCTATGTAATGTTTAGTATTGGCCATTTTACCTTTGAAGAAACTACATTTTATGAAGGGAGAAAGTAAATCACAGNTCTTTACCAGCTGAGCCACAAGATTTTTAAGGAGCTTCCACATACATTGTTTTCTTATGAAGTAACTTGGCAATCTATGTAATGTTTAGTATTGGCCATTTTACCTTTGAAGAAACTACATTTTATGAAGGGAGAAAGTAAATCACAGAGAGAAGTTACGTGCTAGAGTCACTGGAACTGTGACCACACAGACAGAAGTATTTTTATCAAATGTATGTCTTTGGCATTTTACTATGAGTAAGGGATGGCATTTTGAAGTCATAGGGAAAATATGATACATACGTATATATGAGTGTGTGTGTGTGTGTGTGTGTGTGTGTGTATAGGCTTCCCGATGGCTTAGCAGGTAAAGAATCAACCTGCAATCCTGGAGACACAGGAGACCTGGGTTCAGTCCCTGGGTCGGGAAGATCCCCTGGAGTAGGGTGTGGGAACCCACTCCAGTTTTTTTGCCTGGAGGATCCCATGGACTTAGGAGCCTGGCTGGCTACAGTCCATAGCTTTGCTAAGAATCAGACACAACTGAGCGACTATGCAAACACACGTGTGTGTNAGTCCCTGGGTCGGGAAGATTCCCTGGAGTAGGGTGTGAGAACCCACTCCAGTTTTTTTGCCTGGAGGATCCCATGGACTTAGGAGCCTGGCTGGCTACAGTCCATAGCTTTGCTAAGAATCAGACACAACTGAGCGACTATGCAAACACACGTGTGTGTATATACACACACATACACACACGTCTTCCAAAAATTATCTTTTTAATTCCCGGTATGTAGACTTGATCTCAAGAACAATTGTTTTTACTCTGTTCTATATTATAACAGAGGTAGCAATAGGAGGAAGGAGGTCCGTCATGGCCTAGTGGTTAGGATTCCAGGCTTTTACTGCTGTGGCTTGAGTTCAGTCCCTGTTCAGGGAACTGAGATCCTGCAAGACACGTGGTGTGGCAAAAATAAGGAAAGAAAAGGAATGTTTCGAAATTCCTTGCACAAGGGGAGGGATGGGCAGAGAACAGCAGAACAGTAGCATTCCAAGCTGAAAGCACTGGGCACCTCAATGGTACCCAGCTCATTTCTTTAGAGGCAGAAACCAGTCACATGGGAAGAAAGACTTCATTTTGTGTTAGCAAGAATACTGGAGTGGGTTGCCATAGGGGATCTTCCTGATCCAGGAATTAAACCTGTGTTTCCTGTGTCTTCTGCATTGCTTTACCTGCTGAACCATCCATCGGGGAAGCCTATATGTGTGTGTGTGTGTGTGTGTGTGTGTGTGTGTGTGTGTGTGTATGTATATGTATATATATATATATATATGTATCACATATTCCCTGTCACTTCCAAATGCTTGGCTCCTTTTCTGTTGCTTTTCACATAGAGCTAAACCAAGGCACACAAGAATGCCTCTAGAGCTAGCCTGGGAATGTAGCAGGCGACCACTCAAGAAGTCAAAGGCAGGACTCCATTGGGGAGACACGGAAAGAGACTCTGGTCTGCCAGAACACAGAGATGCTCCTCATGGCCTGCTGTGCACACAGCTCAGGTTGGCGTTAATGTCAGTTTAAACACTTTTCCACTCGCCAGCCAAGCCTTGAGCAGGGGCTCCAGCTACCAGTCTGACGGATAGCTGACATCTCAGTTAGAAAAGCTTCTGTTCAGGGAGGATACAGAGGTGGAAGAAGGAGGAAGCCATCAACCTCACACACCCAGAAAAGGCCAGGTTGGTGCTCTTGGGAGGACAGGAGACACAGCTGACCTTTGATTTTCCCTTTTTAACATGCTCCTTCTCTGCACACCTGGGGGCACCTGACTGAGTTGTCTGTAACACTGAAGTCCAATTTTATTTTATTTTGTTGTAACTTTCCTCATAACATATCATTTCAAGTATTTTATTATTGGTTGTTTTTTGACTGCTTGCTGTGGTTTCTTTTGGGTTGTTTTTGTTGTTGTTGCTGTTTTAAATTTTTAAAATTTTGTATTGCCAATTAATAATGTGATAGACTCAGGTGGACAGCAAAAGGACTCAGCCACACATATTCATGTATCCATTCTCCCCCCAACTCCCCTCCCATCCAGGCTGCCACATAACATTCAGCAGAGTTCCCTGTGCAATACAGTAGGTCCTTGTTTGTTATCCATTTTAAATATAGTGTATGTACATGTTGATCCCAAACTCCTTAACTATTCCTTCCCTCCATTCTTCCATCTTGGCGATCATAAGCCAATTTTAAATCATGTTTATCTGAAGGAGAACATTGGCAATATTCTCAAATAGTTAAATTCTCAAATGAAGATTCATATCAGCCGCCCGTAAGAAATGCCTGTGTTTGCCTATTTAAGGTTTTGTCTTTTCTGTCACAGCTCCTGATGTAAAAATTTTAGTGATAGAGGGACAAGTTGAAATGATGTGTTAGGTAGCAGGGCCTTTTGTAAGATTCACAACATCTAAATGATTGCCAAGTTTGCTATTTTACCTACTCAGTCTATCACACATTTGCTCATTCTCTCCAATTCTACAGGCATTAAGCTGAGGTCCCTGTTGCCCCTCAGCTAAGCTGTAGCTTTCACCCTCCATATTCTCTAACCCATGGGTCTCATTTCAGCTCAAAGGTCCTCTTACTCCCAAGGTGGGAACTTTTCAATATGTTCTCAATGATTTTAAAATAAATTCTAAAATATTGAATATGGCTCAAAAGTCCCTACATAAGCGATGAAAAGGAAGACAGGCATGGAAGTTCATCCTACTTATGTTACCCTGAGATTTGAAAAGGCTCAAGGCTTCCCTGGTGGCTCAGAAGTTAAAGCATCTGCCCGCAATGCAGGAGGCCTGGGTCTGATTCCTGGGTTGGGATGATCCCCTGGAGAAGGAAATGGCAACCCACTCCAGTATTCTTGCCTGGAGAATCCCATGGACGGAGAAGCCTGGTGGGCTACAGTGCACGGGGTCGCAAAGAGTTGTACACGACTGAGCAACTTAACTTTCATTTTCACTTTCTCTGGACAACTTGTCTGTGGCCTAACCAACCAGTGGAGATTTATCTCTGGGTTCAAAACAAAGTGTTTGACAAACAGCTATTTAGTGTCAGCAGCACTCATTTCCAAAACTGATGACCTAGAACGGTGGGATGGGGGGAATAGGAGGGAGCCTCAGGTGGGAGGGGATACATGTGCACATGTAGTTGATTCACTTTGCTGTACAGCAGAAACTAACACAACACTGTAAAGTAAGTATACTCCAATTAAAAAAAAACATTAAAAATAAAACTGAAGATGGGTAAAGGGGAGGCGCTAAAGATATGGTTAAAATGAAATGGATTAGCATTTATCGGTGTCACATGCCTCCACAAAATTTAGCCTTTTGATGAAAGACATTTTCTAAAAACTCATTTGGATCTGGTGACCTCCTTCTGAAGACCCTCTATTAGTCCTCATGTAACATTCAAGGCCCTACATATTCTGCATGTTCAGACATTTCATTTTGTCTTCAAAATGCACCCTGCCCTTTCACAGCATTAAATCTTTATATGCGCATTTAGGGGACCATGGAAAACCATGTTCCCCATTTCACTTTAAGACCTGATTCCAATATTATCTTCTTGTGAACACTTCTCTGAAGCTCTTTCATGGAGTTGAACTCTCCCAGCAATGAGTTAATAGCTCTGCCCCAGGATCAACCATGTGGTATCATCCTTATCATTATTGTATATCATATAATCATCATTATATATCATGTCATTACATTTATATATCATATCATTATATGTTTCTCCCTAGATTGTAAGCTACATGAAGACAGAATCATCATATCAGCTAGCTCAGCATCTCTCCCTCAAATCTGTAGACCAGTTCTAACATCTAATGGCTGCAATAAACTCTCAAGAAATGCTCTTTTGTCTGCTTTTCTTTCAGATATTGTTAGAGGAGAAAGTATAAACTACTAGGAGATATATATATATATATATATATTTCTTAATTTTAATTGTTATCCTGAATGATTAAATTATAAAGTCTTAATAATAGATATTACTTATAAATGACTTATTGTTTTTAAAGAAGATCCTATTACTTCACTCAATGTGCTGTTTCTGAGGGTGTNTATATATATATATATTTCTTACATTTTAATTGTTATCCTGAATGATTAAATTATAAAGTCTTAATAATAGATATTACTTATAAATGACTTAGTGTTTTTAAAGAAGATCCTATTACTTCACTCAATGTGCTGTTTCTGAGGGTGTCCCAAATCCTTGAATGGCAAGAGGAAGCAAAGGGTAAAAGTGCTGCTGGGAACCACTCATAGCTATAAAAATGGTGCATCTGCCATCTAGTGGTGATAATGTGTAAATGCACCTTGGCTTGACTAAAGAAATCTGGAGGGCCAGTCTAGGGTGGTGGCTCAGATGGTAAAGAATCTGCCTGCAATGCAGGAGACCCGGGTTCAGTCCCTGGGTCATGGAGATCCCCTGGAGGAGGGTATGTCTACCCACTCCAGTATTCTTGCCTGGAGAATTCCATGGACAGAGGAACCTGGTGGGCTACAGTCCATGAAAGTCATGAAAGTGTTCTTTGCTCAGTCGTGTCTGATTCTTTGTGATCCCACCTACTGAAGCCTGCCAGGTTCCTCGGTCCATGGGGATTCTACGGGAAAGAATACTGGAGTGGATTGCCATTTCCTTCTCCAGGGGATCTTCCCAAACCAGGAATCAGGGGTCTTTTTTGAATTATGGTGTTTTAAGGGTAGCTGGGTTCAATCCCTGGGTTGGAAAAATCCCCTGAAGAAGGAAAAGGCTACCCACTCCAGTATTCTGGCCTGGAGCATTCCATGGACTATACGGTCCATGGGGTCGCAAAAAGTTGGACACTACTGAGTGACTTTCACTTTCACTTTTTAAAAGGTATATGCCCACTACTGGGATTGCTGGGTCACATGCTAGTTCTATTTTTTAGTTTTATAAAGAACCTCCATACTGTTCTTCATAGTGGCTACACCAGTTTACATTCCAACCAAGAGTGCAGGAGAGTTGCCTAGATGGATCGGATAGGGATAGGTGGGAGGGAGGTCCAAGAGAGGGGATATATGTATACAGATAGCTGTTTCACTTTATTGTACAGCAGCAACTGACACAACATTCACAAGTGAAGCATCTATATCCCACTTAAAAAAAAACAAGGACCTTGCAAAATGATATGTACAAATTAAATTAATTATACAAATTAAATTAATACAGAAGAGAATTTCAGTTTGTGCCAAGTGACAGGGAGGGAACTAAACAGCTGACGGGTGGAGAGAAACAGTGCTAGGTAGCACCGGTATTTTTGGACAGTTAAGCTGAGACCCTAACGAGTAAAGGGGCAGAGAAGGGGGAAAGTTACCATCAGTGGAAATTTTGGTTGAGCTCCTTTCAGGCTTGCATTCATGGACTACTGTTGCTGCAATCCTGCCTCTAATCTCCTTCCTACCTTCACATTTTCCCATCTATCCTCCTATCTCTTGAAATTTATTACAGTCTATCAGTACACATCCTTGTGTAGATTTATGCATCCCTGAGCCTGATGTTTGAACATCATGTAAACAGTTTCCATTTAAACTCTTTAAAGTGATATGCTCAAAGTTCTCCCTATTTCTACTGCCTTAGTGTAGTAGAGTGAGTAAAAGAGAAGTAGCGGGCAGATTTTTGTAGTGAGAGAAACAAAATAGAAAAGGGGTAAACATATCTGGAAGAAATCACTGTGGACAGACAATGGGTTTGATTGTAGAAGGTGCAAGGCAGATAAGAGGTTTATGATCACAATGTTGGCAAGTAAAATGCTGCTCAAGAGAAGAATTTCAAACGATAGATAACTAGTTGTTCTCTTACCACATGGATGATTTTGAATTACTTACATTTTGTGACATCAGATGAGAATTAAACTGTTAAATATTTTGCTGCCCACAGAAATCATCTCTTTATCACAGCAGTGACAAGTGTGTGGGTTGTTCTTTGGTGAGGTAGAAAGCGTCAATTACCATCCGTTCATTGAGGATATGTTATGTGAAGGCGAATTCAAAGGGGCTCCATAAAAGTAGAATTTTCTTATTCAATCATTTTGTTTTCTGTATTTTCTTATCCTGTCTCCTCACTTTCTTAATCCCTTCTGTGATACACAAACACACTTAAAAAGAATGACCAAAAAAAAAAAAAAACCAACAACTCATTTTTCTTTATTCCTCTTCTGCAGGCGGAGCTAGAAAATCCTTCACAGAAGAGACAAGCTAGATTGTATTCAACCTCATGCACCACCAACACAGTTGTCAGGCATGGAGCATGTTCGTTACAGAGACAGAGGAGGAAGCAAAGTGAACACAGCTGGATTTTGAGATTGCAGGTTGAGTCTGCAAGGCTGTTAGAAATCGCATCTTTTCATTTATACACTGAGAAAATTTGACCTGGAAGTCATTGAGGGGGAAGATGGAAGCCCCATGATGTCACTCTTATTGAGCGACTCTTCTATTTCTGAATTTTGGTTGAACACAAGCAATGGGCAGTATAAGCAGAGTGAGGATTGATATTTATAGATACACAATACCTAATGTTTGGAGTTTTGCAACAGATATCTTTCTTTCAGATACTTCATAACCCTGATGTATTTTACAACATAATTAACTCCATACTTTAAAAATTGAATATTCTTTCCTTGTCATTACCACCACCCAAAGCCACTCTTTTTTTTTTTTTTCTAGAAAACCAACATAGCTAAACAAAGCTAAGAAAGAAATGCAATTCATAGTTATAGTAAGAGCAGTAAAAGAATTCTTCTGTTTGTCTTTTATGGATCTTGGTAGAGGTCTGAATTTTTATTGTGTTTGTTTTTAAATGTCATATTTAGAATTATTTTGTTTGAGCTCTTCAACACGTGGACCTTTCTGTTCCAGACATTATCAAAATGCAAGCCAAAGTGTTCCATATGCTCCCTTTTTACTTAATCGCTTAATCACACTGTTCTGCTGAAGGAAAGAAGATCACTTCCTTCATTCTCTATTGCCCTTTAAATTTATCAGTTTTTTTTTTTTTCTGGAGGACATGAAATTGATGTTTGAGATTAGTTTCCTGAAGAAAGAATGACTATACTATCTGCATATATGTGTCTTTCCATCATGCATACATCCTTTCTCCCTCCCATCACATAATGTCCTATACAGTCAGCATCGATCTATCTGGCAATGTCAAAAAACACACATGTTCCCTCCTGGACACTTAGATCAAAGTAGAGTGTCTCTGGATTGTTTCTTAAATGTCTCAAGAACCCATTTGATGCTGCAGACTTTTCATCTCATTTAACTTTCAATTTTCTGCAATGGAAACATTCTAGGAGAAATACATTCTAAAATATTCATGATTGGACTCTTGTTCCAGTGGTTAAGACTCTGTGCTCCCAATTCATGAGGCTTGGGTTTAATCTGTGGTAGAGGAACTAAGCGGAGAAAGCAATGGCAACCCACTCCAGTACTCTTGCCTGGAAAATCCCATGGACGGAGGAGCCTGGTGGGCTGCCGTCCATGGGGTCGCACAGAGTCAGACATGAAGCGACTTAGCAGCAGCAGCAGCAGGGGAACTAAGGTCCTACATGCCGCAGGACACGGTCAAAGAACAAACAAACAAATACAACATCTGTGCTTATTTCTCATACAACAAACCCATGAGCTGAATCTTGAGCTACTGTATCCAATTCAGTCATTTTTCTTTTATCAAAAGTAAAAGTTTATAATTTGTTTAAATTTTATTAAAAGCTATACTCAATATTTTTAATAAGCTATTAGGGAAAAGAATCTGAAAAAGTGTATATATATATACTTGTCACTGTTTAGTTGCTAAGTTGTGTCTGATTCTTTTGCACCTTCATGGACCTAGCCCACTGGGCTCCTCTGTCCATGGGATTTACCAGGCATGAATACTGGAGTGGGTTGCCATTTTCTTCTTGAAGGAAACTTCCCAACTCAGGGATCAAATCCATGTCTCTTGCATTGGCAGGTGTATTCTTTACAATTAAGCCACCAGGAAATCCTATATATATGTGTGTGTGTGTGTGTGTGTGTGTGTGTGCACATATATATATCTGAATCACTGCACTTGTATACCTGAAACTAACACGATATTGTAAATTAGCTATACATCAATTTTTACAAGAATATTTAACATGTTACCAATCTCCTGACACATTCTATTACTTTTTTTCTCACTGAGCTCTTGTTTTTGTGTGAATTGCTATGAACCTTAATTAAGATGTTCAAATTCTCCACGATGATCCTCTTTTGTCCCTGGAATAGAAGAGCGATCTCTTGGCACTTCCCCCACACTGTCCTTTAAAATATTTAAAGGCAAAAAACTCACATGCTCAGCTTATGCAATGCTCTGTATCTTTGCTGAGTCACGAGATAAAGGGCCAGATCTTTATATACTGTAAACTAACACAACATCTGGTAGGTCCACACGTGTCAATTGTCTGTTTTAGAAGTTTGAAATGAAGACGCTTTTATCATTTTAAAATACTCAGCCACACATTGCCAAAAAATTAAGGAAATAAAAAAAAAAAGGCTCAGAGAAGAAATGGTACTGTATATATCTGTTCCTTCTGGTTGCAATCAGACCTAGCCAGCTTGTTCTGTCCATGTGGTTTTATTGTCTGGTGCCAATCGGTTTCTTGCCCTGGGAGTGCCTGGCTGGTTTGCTCTTTGTTTCTCTCTCTCTCTGTCTTTTTCCTGTGTCTCTCAGTCAAGTCCACCAGGGTCCTGCCCCCAAATGTCTGGCTAGCTCACCAATTCTGAATGAATGGAGTCTGTGTCCCAAGCCATCACCAAATGGGCCAGATGATGCTGCAATCCAGAAGTTCAGGGGAATGCACTCCTCAGGTGAGAGCTCGGGCTTCCCAGGTGGCGCTAGTGGTAAAGGTGTCTGCCAAGGCAGGAGACTGAGATGCAGGTTCGATCTCCCGGTCAGGAAGATCCCCTGGAGGAGGGCATGGCAACCCACTCCAGTATTCTTGCCTAAAGAATCCCATGGAGAGAGGAGCCTGGAGAGCTACAGTTCATAGGGTCGCAAAGAGTCAGGCGTGACTGAAGTGACACCACGCACACACACGTGTGAACTCTGGGCAGTGGGTTGGGAGATGGAGAGCCAGGTAAGCACTGTCTGTCCTTTATTCAGGTCATGAACTGCTCTGAAGCTTTTTCATAGTCTGTCCAGAGAGGTAGCATGTGTGCTACTGAGCAGAATTTCTAGGTCTTAGCAGCTATTCACAAAGCCTAGGTTGAGCAGTAAAGTACCACATTGCATCGCTTCCTGTCTTTTTCTGCCTCCTGTCCTCTTTATCACTCTTTTCCTTGGGTTTGCACCTCTAAATAAAGCATCAGCACTTAATTTTTGCTTTGAGTTCTGCTTTCTCAAGAGCTCAGGCAAAGGCAAACACAATAAAAACAAAAGGCTTATTTCTCTTTTTCAGTGTGAGACTCTATGAAAATTACTGCGAAGCATTAGCCTCACTCTTCGACTCTCCAATGGCACATTTATCATATATTCATGAATTTCAGAGTCTGACTTAAGACTCTAGCTGATATGAAATAACATCATTTATTTAGTTCCAGATTTCATTGAATACTCATATTTGGAATGTTAAAAGATCTATGCTTTTGTTCATGGTTTTAAAAAATTGTTTATTTGAAGTATTTATTTTTTAAACTAGTATCACCAGGGAAATATTAGCTTGATAGTGGAGAATGTTGGCAGACACTAGCTCACTCAGGTGATCAAGCTGGACATCATCAGCATTGAAATAATCAAACATCATGTACCTCCTAATATAGAGAAGAACAGCTCATCACTAGTGTATCGTGATAGACTACAATATCGGTAGTACTCCTGACCAAAATACAGTATATGAATCTAACCATGAAAATAACAAACAAGCCCAAATGGAACCATATGTTCTAAAAACTAACCAAACTCAGTTCTTCAAAAATACAAGGTCAGGAAAAGTTAAACGGACTTCCCNTGTATCGTGATAGACTACAATATCGGTAGTACTCCTGACCAAAATACAGTATATGAATCTAACCATGAAAATAACAAACAAGCCCAAATGGAACCATATGTTCTAAAAACTAACCAAACTCAGTTCTTCAAAAATACAAGGTCAGGAAAAGTTAAACGGACTTCCCTCTAATCTTCCCTGGTAGTCCAGTGGTTAAGATTTCATGTTCCCAGTGCAGGGGGCCAGGGTTCGATCCCTGGGCAGGGAACTACAATTTGCATGCTGCAAATTAAGAGCCTGCGTGCCACAAAGATCTTACAAGGTGCAACTAAGACCCAGCACAGCCAAATGAAAACAAAACAAAAAATAAAAACTGACAGCTTGAAGCCACAGTAAAATATCATGAGAGGGTGGGATGAATTGAGAGAGTAGCACTGAAACGTGTATATTACCATATGTAAAGTAGCTCGTGGGAAGTTGCTGTATAACACAGGAGCTGGACCAGGTGCTCCCTGACAGCCTAGAGGGGTGGACTGTGGGGTGGGGGAGGGAGGTGCAAGAGGGAGGAGGTATGCTTATAACTGATTCACATTGTTTATGGCCAAAGCCAACACAACATTGTAAAGCAATTATCGCCCACCTAAAAATAAATTTTAAGAAAGGATAAGAAAGGCTGAGGAGCTTAACGAAGCTGAAATGACATAGCAAATGAGCGCAGTTCATCCTCCATGATTGGACTCTGGAGAAGAGGAAATAACTCTAACGGATAATATTGGAACAACTGATGAAATTTCAACGTCATCTGTGGGTTCTAGAACATAATTGTATCAACGTTAAAGGATACCTAGATAATACCCGAGGGGAGAAATTTTTGGTAGAGCAGTTCTCAGGAGAGGCAAAGGGTTGAAAAAGATTATTAGAGTGTGTGTGTGCATGTGTGCACATCTTCTTTTTACTTAGTGTAATATCAACTATTTAATAAACAAACCTAAAATTTCTAGCTGATGGGCAGCTTCCCTCCACGTGATGATTCAGGCAGCCCCTCCTTCCCATCTTATAGCTGCACTGTCCTTTAGCATTTCACAGCCCTCTATATTCAGCAGAGGGGAAAAGAGAGGATAAAGCATAATTACTCATCAAGTCTTCAGCCTGCTACCCATCACTCCCATCCACATTGCATCAGGAGTAATTAGCAGGTGGCCACACCTCGAAACAAGCGGGGCTGAGAAATGTAGTGACTGGATGGGCAGCTGCCTCCTCCCATGACAAAACTCTATGGGAAGTGGAGCACAGCTGTGTTTGTCAATGGGGTAGCAGAGGGGAAAGGTTTTCCAGGGCTGTGTAATTTGCAATAAACTAACGGCTATTTATTGAACACTTACTAAGTGTCAAACATAACGCTATGGGTTTTACATGTCATTCGCTCAAAATTCATATGAAGTAAGAATTCTTGTCCCCATTCTAAAGATAAAAAGCCAGAAGCGCCCTGAAGTAAAAAGCAACTTGTCCAAGAGCACATAACTGGTTGATAGTATTTTGAGATTGGCACTGAACTCAATCTCCTGTGGTGATTACACGCATAAAATATTGGATGAAGAGTCTGATTCTAATCTTGGCTCTGACTTTTTTGTTCCATGACCTTTGGCAAGTTATTTCATCCTTTTAAGCTGCAGTTTTCCCATCTATAAATGGGAATAATGCTGATGTCAGAGTTATGTTTTTAGAGTAAGAAATAATGCTTATAAAATTCTGATCTTGGTATTTCATTAAGGACAGAGATTTCTCTGGGCTAACCCTCCCTGAATCCCAGTATCACTACCTATTAGATCTGGGATTCTCCATCTTTTCCACTGTCAGCTTCCTTACCTGTCAAAATCAAAGGATGGCTCTTAATTGGCTTAATATATAAAGTGATTAGCTCAGTTTATGCTACATAATAAGCACTTCATAAATATTTGCTTCCTATTTCTGCAGTAACCAAGAATTTAGTAGCTTAAAAGAATACATATATATGTTGTCTTACAATTTAGTGATCAGGGGTCCAAAATCAGAGTCATCTGACTTAGGCTGAGATGTCACCATTCCTTCTGGCGGCCTCCAGTTTCTGGGGTATGTGTGCTCAGTTGTGTTCAACTCTTTGTAACCCCATGGACTGTAGCCTGCCAGTCTCCTCTGTTCATGGGATTTTTCAGGCAAGAATACTGGAGTGAGTTGCCATTCCCTTCTCCAGGGGATCTTCCTGACCCAGGGATCAAAC
>SJYV01011740.1:0-17532 GCA_006410875.1 Neotragus pygmaeus
ATCTTGATGAGATGACTGAAAGGCTAATTCTAAGTATCTTGCTGTTAAGACATGCTTATGTCATAATATGCATTTCATATTTTACATACATATCATAATATATAACCAGTTTGCTACCTGGTATGATTTTACAGTGAGCAGTTGAATTTTGAGACTTTACAATGATGATAATTTAGAGTGTATTGACCCTTTCTTTCCTGTAGCTGGTCAAGGCATCCTCCTGGTGTGGAAACAAATGCTCAGTAAAGCATAATGTAAAGATATCCTTCAAGTGGACAGTTGTGTGAATTAAATAAGACATGTAGGGAGGACTTGTACCTGGTCATCACGATAAATATGAATTCCTTTTTCCGTCTTCACAAGGTGCTAGCTGTCAGACAACATGATGTCATTACATCTGATTGCCACTGTGAACATTAAAGAGAAGCGATATTTCCTAACACACTAGTGGAACCTCTTTGCCACTTTCCTTTCTCATCTTCTGTGGTTTTGTGATTCTACTAAGATTGAGAAAAGTGAGCTTGATGGTTGGAAAGGTCTTATGGAAGACGTGATACTTAAAGGAAGGACAGATACAGGGAAGTAAAGGAGTAACTAGGTCAAATAGAGAAACATGAACTAAAGCTGAGAGATGCATCATGATAGCGTTTCTGTGAGACAAGGGAGCTTGTCCTTTGTGGGTAAAAGACATGGCATCGACTAATCAGACCCAGCCTCTTCTGAAAGATCATTGGGGTTACACAAGCTCCCAAGTTATGTAGTATAAAGTGAATGGTGGACAGTTTTGGGTGGCAAAACTTAGTGATTCAGAAAACAATAATGTGTTTCACATTTATTCATTAGGCTGAAATTTTGGGCTATTTTTATACCCCAATTCTATAACAGTTCCCCTTTTCGCTATACTGCAGTGTTGAAATGTACTTATTTTTAACCTCTAGGTTAACGTTTAGTATCAGTTAATCAGAAATTCCTTTGGTTTCACATGTGAAGGGAATGTTTCAAGAGTATAAAAAGAAATTTTAAAAAAATGTATGTTTGATATAAGAGAATATAATGCTTCATTGTTTTGATTCCTCTTAAAAGTAGAAATATTCTAAAAACAGTTTTATTTGCATCTTAGACTTGCAAGCATGAAACCTTGATCTAGAATTCATATTAAGTGTTTCTTCCTAAACTGCTTAAATTTAAATATCATTAGCCACATAGCAACAAAGGTATAATTTCCTGAAAAATTGTATTTTTAGTGAGAATATTTTCATGCAAAGCATCTTATTTTTCTCTGAAAGTCATACTCTTTCCCAGAAACCAGCAGTTTCATTTCTGTATTTTAATTAGTATTTTTATTTTCCACAATCTGTTGATAGTGGGGGAAACTTGAACTTGAGACATTGTTTAGCTGTATAAATCTTGAAATTAGTGTGTCTTTCTCAATGACGACATCATTTGAATAGGGAATCAGTGTTGATTCAGTATAGAAATACTGAAGAAGCATTTCACTGTGACTCCATAAAAAATTCAAAATGAAAATTATAAGCAAGTTGCAATGGAAGGAAGCTGTTTGAAAGTTCAGACAATCCAGAAAAATTCCATAAAACTAGAGAGAGAATTTTCTACAGGTCTGGTAGTGACTCTTATAGCCTTAAACTTGAAAAGAAAGAATTCCTCTTTTTTTAAAAAAAATTCTGATTGCAAAGTAAAATAAAAGCTATAAAAAAGCAAAATGAAAAAAATTAAACAATTTTTAAAGCTTTCCAGATGATTCTAACATGCTGCCAAGATGGACAAATCCTGTTGTCTTCTTGATAGATGACCTTTTCTTCAGCTTCCTTAGCCAGGATTCCTGAAAGGAAAGCATTTCTTACTTTTGTGTTAAAATGATATTCAACATAAGAAAATAATCTGTGTATTAAAAATTCTTCTAGGAAAGAGGAACTCTTTGCTACAGTACCCTTTATTGTTTTGTTCCAAGCAATTTTTTTGTGAATTATTCCACCTCTTTTGTAAATCATCCTTTTAGTGTTCCTACTTCCTGACTCTGTAACTTTATTGTTTTGACAACTATTATTTTTCTCATTTCAATTTGCTGCTACTCCTTACTCTTACTTCTCTTCTCTCTCTCTCTCTTTTTTTTTTTGCCTCTGGTTAAATTTTGATCATTCTCATTCTCTCCATTAGGCAACTCTGCAGCACCACAATCTCACAGGCCTCATTCTGCCTGCTCATTTAAACAGTTTGAGCTGATGTTTGAGATCATGAAGTTTTGGCTCCTTCGAGAAGAAACTTCCAGATTTATTTATCCTGCCAAATCCTTGTCTACAAGTAAAATGCAGTGTGAATTTTGCCTCCTGATGAGATGATTAAAAATACCACTTACCTTCCTCCAAGCAAATGAAAACCAGCCTTTGTAACAAAGGACACGTTTCTAGAAAATATAATCCTGTTTTGTAAATTTTGCAAGAGTGAGTCATCTGAAATGACTTTAGATGTCCTCTGTGAAGACAAAAAAAAAAATTTGAAAAAGTATTTATTTGGTATTGCAATAATCACATAAACTTTCTGAAATTTTCATATAGGTTAAACACAAGGCTTACTGTTTGACAACTGTATTATATTTTCTTTAGTGAATTTTGTGTAGTGTTTGGTTCCATGTGCTTTTCTCCTGTCATATTTAGGCCACTCTGGTGAGTTAAAAGGAACTTTAAAGCTATGGAACGCCTTGTAAAAAGAAACAACCAATTAACGAGAGTAAGAGTGAGCTATGGCTTGGCTTTAGTACCTGTGAGAAAGACTTGAGATTGTTCATAGAACATCAGCAAAAAATATGGATTGGGCTTTATATTAGGATATAAGTTCCAAAAGTGAACAAACATTGAGAAAGAATATGAAAAATGAAGCAGGCAATATCTCATTCTTCCTCAGTTTTGACTGAAGTTCATTTGAAACATGTTTACTTCTGTAGAGCACAGAATTTGGAAAAATATGTAGATGCCTCTGGATTCAGGGAGAATAACTAGGCGGAAGAAGAGGTTGTCATGAAGAGCAGATCAATAAATAGGGCTATTTGACTGCAAAACAGATTACCAAGGGACCTAATCACTGTTTTAACATATTGGGTTGGCCAAAAAGACATTTGAGTTTTGGGAACAGCTTACGATTTTTGGCCAACCAAATATTTGAAGGGCTTTTAGGTGGAATATGCACACAACTTGATATGTAGACACTAACAGGGGAGAAGCTGGGGACACACAGGATATATTTTAAAGGGCATGTAGAATAAAATTCATGATGTAAAAACCTTGCATGATGTAAAAACCCTTACCCCCAAACTTTCTAGTATACTGAGATTTATAATAATTTTATACATTATCTTTGTTTTCTCAAAAAACATTTTTTTTGGTGTATGTATGTGAATTTGCTCTATTGACAACACCAAAGCCTTTGACTGTGTGGATCACAACAAACTGTGGGAAATTCTTAAAGAGACAGGAATATCAGACCACCTGACCTGCCTCCTAAGAAATCTGCATGCAGGTCAAGAAGCAACAGTTAGAACTGGACACGGAACAACAGACTGGTTCCAAGTAGGAAAAGGAGTACGTCAAGGCTGTATATTGTCACCCTGCTTATTTAACTTACATGCAGAGTATATCATGTGAAATGCCAGGTTGGATGAAGCAAAAGCTGGAATCAAGATTGCTGGAAGATATATCAATCACCTCAGATATGCAGATGACCTCACCATTATGGAAGAAAGTGAAGAACTGAAGAGCCTCTTAATGAAAGTGAAAGAGAAAGTGTAACACTGGCTTAAAACTCAACATTCAGAAAACTAAGATCATGGCATCTGGTGCCATCACTTCATGGCAAATAGATGGGGAAACAGTGGAAAGAGTGAGAGACTTTATTTTTGAGGGCTCCAAAATCACTGCAGATGGTGACTGCAGCTATGAAATTAAAAAGTTGCTTGCTCCTCGGAAGAAAAGCTATGACCAACGTAGATAGCATATTAAAAAGCCGAGACAGTACTTTACCAGTGAAGGTCTGTCTAATCAAAGCTATGGTTTTTCCAGTAGTCATGTATGGATATGTGAGAGTTGGACTATAAAGAAAGCTGAGCACTGAAGAATTGATGCTTTTGAACTGTGGTGTTGGAGAAGACTCTTGAGAGTCCCTTGGACTGCAAGGAGATCCAACCAGTCCATCCTAAAGGAGATCAGTCCTGGGTGTTCACTGGAAGGACTGATGTTGAAGCTGAAACTCCAATANATCAAAGCTATGGTTTTTCCAGTAGTCATGTATGGATATGTGAGAGTTGGACTATAAAGAAAGCTGAGCACTGAAGAATTGATGCTTTTGAACTGTGGTGTTGGAGAAGACTCTTGAGAGTCCCTTGGACTGCAAGAAGATCCAACCTGTCCATCCTAAAGGAAATAATTCCTGAATATTCATTGGAAGGACTGATGCTGAAGCTGAAACTTCAATACTTTGCCCACCTGATGCAAAGAACTGGCTCATTAGAAAAGACCCTGATGCTGGGAGGGATTGGGGACATGAGGAGAAGGGGATGACAGAGGATGAGATGGTTGGATGGCATCACCCATGTGATAGACATGAGTTTGAGTAGGGTCTTGGAATTGATGATGGATAGGGAAGCCTGGCATGCTATAGTCCACGGGGTTGCAAGGAGTCAGATATGACTGAGTGACTGAAGTGAACTGACGTGAATTGCCTCCCAGTTAATTTAGAATTTAACAATGGGCTATTTGTTTGGTCTTTAGAACAAGTTATATAACCTTAGGATACTGAGTTTTCCTGGACTCAGATTTTTTTTCACTTATTACACAGTAAGTCCTATGTCAATGAAAGACATTAACATTGTTGTCCGGCAAAAACATCAAGTGCTAAATGATTAACATGATTGACTGAATTTTACTTAAAATCATTCTTGTTTTTTATAATCTTTGATATAAGTTGTCCTGTAAGGGGGGTGAATGATTGAGATAGTTATCCAATATCATAGCCTAATCTGTACATGTGATGATTTCAATTTCATCTATCCATCCAAATGCATACCTGAAAAAATATCTCAGATGAAATTTTGGCATCATTCCTAAGGGCAACTAGGGGAACAAAGGCACAGCTGTTCTCCTCTATGGGCACAGCTGAATTTAGGATGAGCATATTCTCTTGGAATTATATTCCTTTCCTATCCAATGTAACAAGTAAAAAGAAAAAAACAAGAAATCTGAAAGATTTTTTAAACTTGTAGTTTCTTTTACATTTGACTTTAAAAGCTTTGCAAATAATAAATACTAAGATTCCCTAAGTTAAGAACATTTCTGAAAACATTAGGTATGGACAATATCCAAACTGGTGTGAAGAAAACAAAGAAATGGGGGGGGGAAAAAAAGAATCTCTTACCAGGCACTGAAATTTTAGAAGCATTCACAATTGGGAAAAGAGAGCTTATAGACACCTTATTATTTTTTTTCTTATTAAAAATGGTTGTTTAGATAAGAAGCCCTGAAAGAACTTCCCAATTGAAATAACTGAAGTGCTGAATGAAAGGGAAAATAGTTTATAAAAATGGAAATTTTAGAAAAATACCAGACATCTTATACAAAATCACTGTTAATATATATGTGTACTTTATTCATTTATCATTATCTCTATGTCATAAAATGCTAGAAAACTAAGTTGGCTCTTAATGTGCAGGATTAAGAGATCTGGCTTAATATGCCTAGAGTTGTCCATACTTCAGTCTGAATTTGGTAATGATATGAATGTTATGGTCCCCGAGGGGCACATCTCTTTGGTCTGGGGTAGGGCACAGACTCTGGTAATCTTTAAAGTTCCCCAGTCTTTCTGATGTTCTGCTAAGGTTGAACAACCTGTTATATAGTTTTGTTGTTGTTGATAAATGACCTCTTTCTCAGCTTATTCAACCTGATTTCCTGAATAGAACTGTACTTGGCTCTTCTTTCTATTTTGGGGTGCATGTCCATTCTATGAATTAGTCTCTCAAATCTATGCTGATGACTCCCAGGTCATGATAGTCCATCCTCTCACCCAGTTCCTGAACTGTATTACTGAATGCTGATTGGACATTTTCATGTGAATATCTATTCTCAGAATCCCGTCATCTGCCAGTGGCATCAGTGGTCACACGTGTGAGAACTTGCCGTTATCTTTGACCTTGTCTCCTCATTCAGTATGATTCCCCTCTGTCTGTAGGTTCCTGTCTATTTTTTCTACTATAGCAGAGCTCTTCATCCTTTCTCCTATCTTGAGTCTATCAGTTTAGACCAGGCTCTCACTATCTAGCATGGCTGTTATTTGTATCAGATCTCTGGCCTTCTCAAATCTAGGCCTTCCCACCTCCAGTGTATCCTATTTATGCCTAGAAAATGCATTTATTTTAAGCACTACTTTAATTTCATTCTCCACCTTTCATTGCATGTTCTTTTTTGGGCCATATCAAGTTCTGCATAATTTGGCCCAAGCCTTTCCACCTCACAGTATTTAATATCCATTTGTTCTTTTTTTTCCTGGTAAGTCTGTCATGCCTGATCCACAGCATGCTTTAATTTGATTCAGTGTTTCCAGAAGTCGATGCTGCCCAAGGATGAAACTTGAGATAAGTTTTGGTGGTATCTGGATAAAATTCAAGATGTTTAGTTACATATTTAAATTTAGCATAAACTAGAAAAATAGACATGTACTTCAAATTCATTCTTTGACAGGTTTTTTTTTTGCTTAGACTGAGGCTAAGGTAAATACCAAAGTTTTTTTAAGATATCAGTTTAAGTATTAAATAGGTACTATGGAAAAACTGAAGGTGATATATGAACAGCTGACATCCATAAAAAGAGTGACTTATATTATTTTTACTACCTGGAATAATGTGGAGCAGATTTCCCCCCATCCTTTCAGTTCTAATTTAACTTCAAAATTCTCTTCTAGGTCAACCATACCAAATCTGCTGGGGAGATGGGGGAAGGTAAAGAAAGCCAAGCCACTGGTTTTGACCAAGCACACCAATCATGTGTAATTGCAAGATTTTGTGGAATGCTGAGAGTGAGTTCTGTTAGGTCAGTTTTGGTTATGGGCTACTCTTTTTAAAAAAAAATTATTTATTTGTCGGTACTGGGCCTTAGGGTCTTCCCAGGTGGTGCTAGTGGTAAAGAACCTGCCTGCCAACACAGGAGACCTAACAAATGCAGGTTCGATCCCTGGCTGGGGAAGATCCCCTAGAGGAGGGCATGGTAATCCACACCAGTATTCTTGCCTGGAGAATCCCATGGCCAGAGGAGCCTGGCAGGCTGTGGTCCATGGAGTCGCACAGGTTTGGACATGACTGATTGAGATCAGCAGGCCTTAGGTGCAGCCCGTGGCATGCAGCATGTGGGGACTAGATCCTCGATCAAAGGTCCAACCTGGGTCCCCTGCATTGGGAGCGCTGTGTTTTAGCTGCTGGGCCTCCAGGGAAGTCCCTGGGCTATTCTTTTGAATGTTAAAGGGGAAAAACTAGAATCAAAACCAAAGGGATGACACGAGTGAATATGCGGATTGTTCTCAACTGCAGACAGATTCCTCCCAAAGTTGGCCAATCTGTGGACCAACACCAGATCTAGAGTCTTGTGACCCCAGCTGTCTTTGGACGCCCTACTCTGGCCTGTTCTGGGGACCAGGGGCTGGTCTGGGGTGAGAAGGGAGTGAGACAGGGCTGGGACAGGAGGCTGTGCTGAGAACGTGCTGTGCTTTGTAACGTGTTGGGCTCTTCCTTTGCACTGGAAAAACCAGTCTTAGCATACTTAGGGGAAGAAGCCTGAAGTGGCAACTAATGTTCAGCCTTCTCCCACTCCACAAATAGAGGCTTTTCCTATGATTAAATCACTGGGTGTTTGTTTATTCCCCCCACGCACCCCCGTACTTTCTCCCTCAGGGGTCGCCTAAACTTTCACATCCCCCGTGAATGTGCCTGACTGGGGATTAGTCCAGTCATCCCATGCCTTTGAGACATCTTTCCCTTTTCCCCCTGGAATTAAATCTGTCAACTGTGAAACCAGTTTTTTTTTTTTTTTCTCACAATAATTTTTAGTGGTTTCACTCTTCATCAAACGGAGACAGAGAAATTCAAGTGAAATCAAGGTGTGTGTGTGTTAGTAAAAACTGAACTAGGGCTTGGGTGCCAGGTTTTATTTTCAGCTCTGCCTTTGCAAACTGGGTGATGGGGTACAACTCACTTCACCCAAAGCACCACAAAGGGTGGAACCAGAACACCTCTCGTTTCCTTCCAGCTCAAGGAAGGTGAAGAACACCTTTTTTGAAGCTTTATTAGAGTTTCCCAGCATTATCCTCAACTTCCTCTGGACCTGCTGCCAGATACACTGACAGCAAGTACGGAGCTGACTCAAGGTTCATTTGAGAGGCAGATGGTTAGGTTCACTCCAACGGCTTACAGCATTCTGGATAGTGAGGGGAGAAAAATGACTAGTTATCAGTTCCTGGTTTGAATAGGAAGTGGTGAGTATCTGGAGGAGTTCAGACTAGATGAGGGTAAAAAGATGGTTTGAAAAGTGAAGGCAGGGTGCTTGTTTTTACCAAAGCAAGGACATTAAACTTAGCTAATGAATAATAGTCATTCACAGAGTGGCTTGGAAAAAATATGAATACAAATAGCTGGACATTTCAAGCTGAGATCTGGCTGTTTATTTTTCTGCCTCCGGCAAACTTCATATTTTAACACCTAAAACTTTACCTCCTCCACTTACTGGCAGTGTTGACTCATAGCACTGTATTTCTGATGGTTGCCTCTCCAGACAGTGCTAATATACTGTGTACAGTGTTTTCCAGGAAGATGAAAAGCACTCTGGTTATGTATTATTGGAGTGAGTGTGTGTGTGTGTGTGTGTGTGAGATGCGAAAAGTTTTTAGGTCTCCATTTTCTTAGGGAAAACTTGGTCAGCTGATAGGTAAGAATTATGAGATTTTAATGTGTCACTCAATTTTTCCCTATATTGTCAGTCTTGACATAAGATCATTCATGATAAATCCTTATTTTCAGGAACCTAACGATTTCAAGAGTTTTAAAGTGGTCATTCCTAACAGACCTCTTTACCACAAGCTATTCTTGTGTTGAGTTCAGACTACACATCATTTTTCCAGGAATGTACTCAAAAAGGTTCATTTTGAGAATAAGTAACGCTGTCTGACTTTGTAACTGAAAAAAAAAAAAAAAGTTTTATCCTCTTATATCACGTCCTTCATTTCCAAGGAAAATTTTTAATGAGAAACATTCTGGAAGAAAAATGATCATATCCCGAGTCCAGGATTATAATTCTTCTTTTCCAGGTGTTCAATATGTCCTCAATATAAAAACAAGTCAACATCACAAGACCTTTTATTTTATCTTTGTTTATAAGAACAGCTGCAGTAACCGTGGATGCCATTTATTGGGCAGCCACTGAGTCCCAGGAATTTGGCATATTAACCCAGGTGGTCCTTGCTTAGCTGATGATGAAACAGCCTTTGAGAAGTTACGTATCCTGCCCTAAGGGCATATAGCTAAGAAATGTTGGCCTCCCTCCGTATAATTCTTGTACACCTTTCCTTATACTACATGGATTAAAAAAAGTACTCTTTGTTCCATAGATAAATAATTTTATAGTTGTGTAAAGAACAAAATAAATATGACTTCAGATTCTCATTAGAAATGGCTTTTTGGAATTAATTTAGAACATGATTAGAATAAGCCACACAATGCATCCATGATTTGAAAGACAGAGGAAAGATTTGGAGTAGTAATTTAGGATCTAGTATGATCACTTCTTTGATGTTGGAAGGGCCTTTAAAAATCTTACTAAAACATCCATTATGGGGATTCCCTCTGCCACCACCCTTAGGGGAAACTCCTGGAGCTCATTCAGTGATGGGACATGCAGAACTTTTCAGGCAGAATTTTCCATTTCTGGCCTCTTTGAATGACTGGTAACAGTTTACATACTCTCTGCAGTTATGTTACTCACCTATTCTATACATCTTGTTTCATTTATGAAAGCTTGGTCTTATTTTGAGTCCAAGTCTGTTCTCTAATTTACTTCAACTCACAGGAGCGATGGAAACTTTTTCTGTATAGAACGTAAATGAGGTGGGGAACAGTGTTGTGGTGAATAACTTCTAATTTAATATTTATGATGCAGTATCTTTTTGCTGAGGTGGTTTTGGTGAACAAATTCCTGGTAGATTTGACAGTAGTATGGGCTTTCCTTGTCTCTGAACCCCCTTTAAAGCTACAAGACCAAGAGCTTTGCTGATGCATCTCTCTATTTTCCCCTTCTCTCCCCACCATGCGTAAAAAAACAGCAACATGGAAGGCAAGAATAGTTCTGACAAACAGTAATAACTTGCCACCTTAATGGCAATAGATCTGTGGCTAGAGAATGACAAAGTAAATCCTTGGTAGTTAAGAGTATTGCTCTGGTTTTAGAAAGGGGAAGTTTTGACTTTTGATTTACTTGTTATGTGGGTAAAACGAACTTTATATTATATGCCCTTAATTAAACTTTTTGTGCCCTTTAAAAACATGTTTTGGAGGCTTGGAAAGATGCCATACATTTAGCTGGGTACATCTGTGTGTAGATGAGACGTATGCTTGTTTTATCTACTTTCCTCATTGAGTGTAAAGTGGAAGTGGGCAGTTATAGCTCAGAAAGTACATATGCAAGACTCATATGGATAAAATCATGCATTGTCACTGGGAACAGTTCTCATTCCTGTGTACTAGAGCCTATGGATTATGGTGTGTGTTCCTCAGTTTATGCAGAATCAACCACACTGTTGGTGTTACTTTCCAGTCAGGCTTACATCTCCATAATTATTGTTTGACAGGTAGATTTTACTTTCTGACACACGGCTCAGTACGCTCCATGACCAGAATTTTAAATGAAAGCTCATCATAAATTTTATCTGATCTTTTACTTTGTCAGAGAAGATTAGTATAATCTGGCAGGACCTTATTCAACAGTGCTGATTTCTTCTAAGGAGCTCCTCGAAGAGTTTGCAAGTTGATACTTTCCAAATTTATTTTTCTCATTTAGAAATACCAGAGGATTATACAGTAAAGGAAAAGGGAAGTGTGGTGGGGAGGATAGGTAGAGGTTAATGTCAAGGGCAATGAGAAGTACTGACCATGATCAAGCTGAATTGTTTTGAGTGGCAGACATCTTATCTTCAATTAACTGAATATCTATTGAGGACAAGGTTCATAATCATTCTTGTAGAGTTCCAAAGGGAAGAAAAATGATGAGGTACATTTTTGCTCAGATATAGTGATAAGGAGAAAATATGCATCTAGGAAGTCAAATTTTACCTTCCTCCCACCCCCGCCCATAAAACACCCATACATCTGGGCTTCCTGAAGAAGAATTTAACAATTAGAACTGCCATAAAATGAATGCTATAAAATAACTTCCTGCCTAACAATGTTCAAGTAGACACAAAGCCACTTGTCAATGATGTTACAGGCTTTCTTAGTGGTGGGTACTCTGGATATCACAAAGAATAAGACTAGAACAGCCCTTCCTTTTCCAGAGTTGGTGTTGAGGACAACGTTCGGAAAAGCTAGAAAACAGAAAAAGTAGAAAAGGAAAGAGTCATTAAGAAAGCTACTCAGAAAAGGACGCGGTCGGAGGGGAAGAGATAGGATGCTTCAGAATTGTGGCGGGCAAGGGACAGCTGCATCCAGGTTGTGTTAGGAACACAATGATGAGGAAGACGCCAACCCAGCTCCCAAGGAGCTTCCAGTATAGCTGCGTAACTGCACTGTAGCGGGGAGAAGTGGAGGGTTGATTGGTTCCACCTGGAATTCATCCTTCAGGCACCGGCTGTGTTTCTCTGTGGTGTGTTCACTGCATGTAGGTTTTGAGATCTTTAGGTCTGTCCTTCTAAGGACAGGGCCCCCAAGCTTGGAAAGCACACACTGTGGCGCCTCTTAGGTCAGTACTTCATTAATGCCCACGTTTTCTTTGAAAATAAACCACTGTCCATTAATTTTCTTAATTTTTTTCTTACTGAGGTATAGTTTTACAATATTGTATTAATTTCTGCTGTACAGCAAAGTGATTCAGTTATACATACACATATATAAAACAACTGTTGGAATTTCAATATTCACGTAATTATTCAGCAGAGACAATGAATGCATATATGATAAATACGACACTTATTCAGCTCATATATTTGCATTAGAGATGAGCCTATTCTCAAAAATTATGACCTAAATGTAAATTGACTTCTCTTAAACATTTTTTACCTTTTTACTTATATACTAACTTAATTAAATATATCCAATTTTCATTTCCAGTGCTCTGAAATGTGTGACAAATGTCCATGGGATACAAAAGCAGTAAATTTGTCTTTACTGTTGTTGTTATTTATGGTGAAGACATGCTTCATTAAACAGCCCCTGTCTCGTTACTGAAACAACTTAATATGGTTTTGCACGACTAATGGTTTTCATCAGCATTCATCACTGAATCGTTTCCTACCCAAGAAACAGGGTTGGTATTCTAAATATTATCTATGCTAGGCTGGGGAAATCTCATTACCAAAAAGGTAGTAAGTTTTAGGAGAGAACTAATTTAAATCAATCAATAGGCTGGTCCTGGTAAGAGAATTACATGATACTTACAATAATGTACTGCCTATACTGTTATTTAGGGGGTTAANATTCACGTAATTATTCAGCAGAGACAATGAATGCATATATGATAAATACGACACTTATTCAGCTCATATATTTGCATTAGAGATGAGCCTATTCTCAAAAATTATGACCTAAATGTAAATTGACTTCTCTTAAACATTTTTTACCTTTTTACTTATATACTAACTTAATTAAATATATCCAATTTTCATTTCCAGTGCTCTGAAATGTGTGACAAATGTCCATGGGATACAAAAGCAGTAAATTTGTCTTTACTGTTGTTGTTATTTATGGTGAAGACATGCTTCATTAAACAGCCCCTGTCTCGTTACTGAAACAACTTAATATGGTTTTGCACGACTAATGGTTTTCATCAGCATTCATCACTGAATCGTTTCCTACCCAAGAAACAGGGTTGGTATTCTAAATATTATCTATGCTAGGCTGGGGAAATCTCATTACCAAAAAGGTAGTAAGTTTTAGGAGAGAACTAATTTAAATCAATCAATAGGCTGGTCCTGGTAAGAGAATTACATGATACTTACAATAATGTACTGCCTATACTGTTATTTAGGGGGTTAAACATCTATTATTTTCTCTGCTTTCTGGTCAAGCAGGAAGAAATAACACTTGAGTTTTGGTTTTCAGTGGTTAGAAGGGACATTTCCAAGGAGGAAAGAGAACTGATTTTAGATGCAGGAGCAGTGGAGTCTGGCTGGGTTGTGCCATCTGTCTGGCCCTCAATGGCCTCATCAGTAGAAATGAAAACAGAGCTGCTTGTTTTCTCTAATTTTGCTCCAAATTCTGATGTTTTATAGTTAACACATTATCTATTTGCTATCACCAAACATCGTTCCTTTATTAACAAAGGGGTGAAGACACATGTATGTTCAGTTGACTGAAAAAGCACTAGAAGAAGGTCTAGTATCACAGAAAGGGAACCAACCCCACTGGGAATGGGGACTCAGACTCAGCTTGAGCTCTGTCAACAGCTAGCTTTGTGACCTTGGATGAGATACTTACTCAGTATCCCTTATAATTGTTTTCAGTTCTGAGATTCTGTGAGTTCAATAATGAAGTAAACGAATGGATATATATATATAATTGTACATGATGTTGTCAGGAAATGAACTTTGGACTCAGGGAAACCTAAGAAAACTTGATTTAAGAAAAATACAAGATGTTAAACATTTTTTAGCTTTTACCTATGAAAGCTTTGTATCAAGATTGCCTTTGACCGAATCTTTTCAAGTTTGAAGAGATGGAGGATCGTTACTTCTACCCCATAAGTCTTCTGAATTTGGAACTAATTGAGAAATAGGCACAGCCAGATAGATGAGAATCAAATGGCTGTTAGGGCTGAATTTGAGTATGGAGCTTAGATCTTCCCTTTGCTGTTTAGTCGTTCAGTCGTGTCCAAATCTTTTGTGACCCCATGGACTGTGGATTGCCAGGCTCCTCTGTCCATGGGATTTCCAAGGCAAGAGTACTGGGGTGGTTTGCTATTCTCTTCTCCAGGGGATCTTCCTGACCTAGAGATTGAACCCATGTCTCCTGCATTAGCAGAAATATTCTTTATCACCTGGAAAGCCTGATGTTCCCTTAGAAGTGGAGAATTAGATTATTTGTTTTCCTCTAAGTGTAACCTTTGGAATAATCCACCAGAACTATGTAGAGAAAACATACTCAGAATTGAACTCCAGTATATGACCCAGAAGGAGATTGTGCTCCGAGGAGGAATATTGGGCCCTGATCCATGTGTCTTGACCACATGGAGTTGAGGATCTGAAGGAGAAGGCCAGAGGTAATGCAAGGTGGGGGGAGCCAGTACAAATAGCTGGGGCTGGTGATCTGGATGAGGTGTGGGTCTGAATACAAAGCCCTCTGAGGAATTTGTTACTATAGTCTACCCTTCTCTAGAGGCCCTTCAAATTACTGTTCACCAGGGCCTGAAAAGCCCTCTGTCTTTGTAGACTTGAGTGAGGGTAGAAGGGCTGAGCCACATTCATATCATTCTTATCTCCTCAGTCATCTGTTGTGTGTGTTTGCAAAACAGGGAGGGGAGTGTGGAGAAGCTGGAGAGAGTGTTATCCTAGAATTTGTTTTTCAGAAACTTGAGACTAGGGCACTAGCAATGTTTCCTAAGAGGCTTTCTTATCTTTCTACTTGTGGTGGCAAATATTTATTAGAAATATACCTTCTCATGTTAACTCTTTCTTATTAACTCTATACATGTGACAAAACAGGTAAACAATTGCATATTGATCAGCTTGAAACCTTCCCCCACTACTCTTGGTCTTGACTTAGAGCAAACACGTGAATCTTGTCTAAGAATTCCATTAAAGTGTTCATGTCTTTTTCCCCAGGGTCCGTGGGGAGAATGAATTAACATAGATTTGTTCATGGAGGTCAAGGGGTTGGTTACTTAGAAGTCTTCAGATCATACTGAGGTCTGTTTCCTTGGGGGAGCTTACTTAATACATTGTCCATCACTTTTGCCCTGACATCTTTGCCAAAGCTTGCGACTATAACATCTGGTTTTATAATATATCATATCATGCTAGATTAGCTTACCTGGGGGTAACAGAAATCCTGGGGGCTTTGGAAATACTGACGCCTTGATGTAGAGATGACGTGAATACAGTGTGGCCTAGAAAAAAGGGCAGCTCTCATCCTCCCAAGTGATACTTTACCTGTAGTTGTGAAAAATCTCATGGACGGTGTCCCCAATCCTGTCACCCTTCCTCTGTATATAGACATCAGAAACAATGAGACTAGTTTTGTGTCAGAGCTGAGAAAGAGTACTCAGTAAAAGAATATCTAAAAATCTAAAGATGAAATGAAACAAAACTGAGTGAAATTTAAAATTAAACTAGAATTTGTGATAGAACAGACTGCCAATTCAAGCACGACATCTATGGCAGTTGCTTTTTGAGAGTGCTGTAAAAATACGCAAGTGGCCTCATATCACAACAACTGAATGCAAAGAAAGACTATGAAGCCAGGCGCATTTCCAGGGACAGCAGAGTGGGGAGAGGAGAGCAAAGAAGATGACAAAGCTTTGGTTTAGTGCCATCTGGAGCCCGCCTGCCTGGCTGAGAATTCTGGATCATCATATTATCTCAGGAAGCTGTTTAAACACTCTGTGCCTCAGTTTCATCCTCTCTAACACGAGGTTTTTGTTCAGCCACTCAGTCATGTCTGACTCTGTGACCCCGTGGACTGCAGCACATGAGGCCCTGTTGTCCTTTACCATCTCCCAGAGCTTGCTCAAGCTCATGTCCATTGAATCGGCGATGCCATCCAACCATCTCATCCTCTGTCAGCCCCTTCTCTTCCTGCTTTCTATCTTTCCCAGCATCAGGGTCTTTTCCAATAAGTCGGCTCTTTGCATCAGGTAGCCAAAGTATTAGAGCTTCAGTATCAGTCCTTCCAATGAATAATCAGGGTAGATTTCCTTTAGGATTGACTGGGTTGATCTCCTTGCAGCCCAAGGGACTCACAAGAGTCTTCTTCAACACCACAGTTTTCAAAAGCATCAATTCTTTGGCACTCAGCCTTCTTTATAGTCCAGCTCTCACATCTGTACATGACTACTGGAAAAACCATAGCCTTGACTAGACAGACCTTTGTTGGCAAAGTAATGTCTCTGCTTTTTTATTTCTATTACTCACCTTAATTCATTAAAAATAATATTTCTCATAGTGGATATAAGCTCACAAGAGATTGTTCTTGGGTTCAAAGGTAGGGAGGAAGCAAGTGTTTTATCTGTGCCTGGGTGACAGGTTTTAGGGCTTTTAAGAAGCCCCATTTCAAGTGTTCGCTTGGCTATAATCATGAAGTTGTTTTTTAATTTTTTTTTTTTTAAGTAAAACAACTTACTCTGCTCTCAGAAGGTAGAGGTCAATTGCTCTGAGGAGACAGGATAGTTACCTAAAGATTAACACTCAGAAAGTGGTGTCAGAAATTAGATGGTCCCCTTAAAAATAGCCCTGGAGTTAGTCTAGGCTAGTTTCATAATTCACCAGTGATAGCAGAGAGATGCATATGCTGGAAAACAAAAGATTAATTAAAAAGCCTCAGTAATTGGCTGCATGCCCAGATGTTCCTGAGGACTCTCCTTGACTAGTATAATGTGTTAGGCAGGGTCAGCAGGTCTTGCACAGGACTAGTCTGAAATAGGGATATTAGAATATTTTAAGATGGTAGACTGAGCTCAAGATGTCTCCTTCCCCTGCTGCCCCAAATGATCAATAATGTTTAGAGAAGAAAGCTGTTCCCATCCATATCAAAGATTATTCCTACGGTAATAACCATGTCTTGGGACAGAAGATCACTATACTGTTGGGGATGATGGAAAGAGATAACATAATTTCCATTTTGTTCTTTGAATGTCATTTCTGCCAATCTGAGTACAGTAGGCACCAGGGGGCTGACACACTTTGGTACTACTAACTGTGGCTCTGGTTTCAATAATTTTGTACCTATTTGACACAACTTTTACAAAAAAAATTCTTTTGAAGATATTCCTTGATGTAGAAAAAAATGTAAATATCTCCTATAGAATAAGACCTTACCTGAAGAACTTCCTTATAATCTTGCTCCCTTATGCTACTAGTCTTACCTGCAGAAGTGCTGCACATCACCAGCCACTAAGTTTCTTAATATTAGCCCAGGTTGATCTACTGACAGCCAAACCATCCGTGGAACTAATTATGGACCCAACCACAGCTGGGTATGGTTCTCTAAATTCAATTTGGACCCCATTCAAGTGGGTAGGGGAGAAGGCAATGGCACCCCACTCCAGTACTCTTGCCTGGAAAATC
>SJYV01011744.1:0-11860 GCA_006410875.1 Neotragus pygmaeus
TCTTCCAGTCCTTGCAAGGATAAATGAATGAGGGGATGTAACTTCTGCTTCGTCTGCCCACAGCACTCTAGTCATCAGCCAGAGAAGATCATTAAACAATTGAAGGTGGGAATCTATTCTGCCTTTTCACTTCATTAAATCATACATCATTTTTATATGTGAGCCACCAGGCTATAAATCATCTAAGACAGAATGAGAGTTAATTAAAGGGTCAGCTGAGCATATAATTTTGAATTCCTAGGTACCCAAAAACTGAGATTGACAATAAATATGATGAAATCTTGAATCATTTGCTAAGTAATAAAGCAAGGATTTTCAAGCTGCCAACTTCCTATAACAAATTTTCATATTTAAAAACTCCATATTGAATGTAAGTCTTATATGGTAATGAACTTTCATTTATCTGGAATACTTCATTAAAATATACTTAGATTTTGTTTATTTGTTTTTTTGATAAGGATTACAAGGTCAAAAAATACCAGTGAATTGCATTCTCCTTTCAGATTGAAGTTCACTCTTAAGCAATATTATTGTTAATTGGTATTTATACAACATCTTTCCTCCAAAGTATGTTCAGGGAAAGCAGGTTAGTATAAAGAAATTCCATGTGTCAAGAGGGAAAATGAAAATGGAGTTAGACCACGATGGCCAAGGTCACTAAACAAGTCAGAAGCCATTCTGAGAGTAGAACCTGAAGAGACACGTGACTTACAGTGGTTTTCCCTCCTCCAAATACACTGCTTCATCTAAACGATGAGGGTGTTCAAGGGTTTTATGCATTTTACACTTGCATTCTTTGCAACAGATGCTTGGGGCTGGTGTACGGGGATGATCCAGAGAGACGTTGGGGGGTGGGAGGTGGGAGGGAGATTCGGGATTGGGAGCTTGTGTGTACCTGTGGTGGATCCATGTCGATGTATGGCAAACCCAATAGAGTATTGTAAAGTTAAATTTAAAAATAAATAAATAAATAAATTTAAAAAAAAAAAAGAGAACTTTCACATTAGAAAAAATCTCACTATCTTACTTAAACACTGTGATAAACATCAAGACTATTTTCCTACTTTTAAAGATCTTCATGGTTCTAAAATAGAGCTTGAGATCTAACACACTGAGACAGCACAGTCAGGTATAAATACTAGGCTACAGTTTTTAAAAGAAGAAAGGTACTAACCTGCTATCAGCACTATAATTTAAAACCTAAAAAAAAAAAAATAGGGTATTTTTGACAGTCTTTCGTTATGATTAGGACTTTGCCAACTTTTAAGTCTACTTCAGAATTACAGCTAAAAGAAACTAAAATGTTAAACAGACCAACAGTTTATTTACTAATTCTTTAAAAATATAAATCTCCAATAATTCCTATTCAAGTCCCAGAGTAGAAAAAAAGTTTCCCTCTGTGAATACAGAGGCAAACAAGGTGGGAGCTTATAAGGTATACAGTTCGAGGTTTCACAGCTGTACCTGTTTTTCAATCCTCTTTCCAAACAACATGATACACATTTCTCTCTGTGATCAAATAAGCACCAAAAAAGAAAGAAAGAAAAACGTAGCTTGGACAACATATTTAGAAGATTGCTTGGATTTTGTCTAATCTTATGCTCTACCATGAACCACTAATTACAACAACATTGGCATTTCAGTATGTACAAAACAAGAAAAACTTCACAGCAAATCCTGCTTGCACAATAGTGTGTCTTTTTTACCTGAGTTTTCAAGTATTTGGAGTACCCCACTTCTGATCACATGGAAAGTGTGGCAATTATTCTTTGCTACACCTCACCCCAGCATCACTGTTATAATTTACTGTTATAATTATAATTCCCATCCCCTCCACAAATACAAAGGAAATGCTTATTGCTCTGCCATTTCCAAAAGAAGATTCCTCAAGAAAAGAAAAGCACATGTTTCCATGGGATGTAAAGCTATATATAGATAGATGTATAAATATCTATATGGCTAGATCTACAAGTGAAAAATAGCAAACAAGAATACTGGGAGCTTCATGATATCTCTAGTCTATCACATTTGAGCACTATTCACTCTTTCCTAACAAAGAATCAGTAATTTGATTTTTTTTTTTAATGGCTAAATTATGGAAGCTAAAATTAACTTACATAAACCTACCTTTAAAGTATATATATATACATATATAAACGCACTTCAAAGAATATTAACCAAAAAGAAACAGACTGAGCTAAATATCAGTTATTATTATAAATAGAAAAAAATAGCATTTTGCTGTTCTTTGCAAATTTCACACTGAAGTCCTTTTTAGCTACAGTGCAACATATTCTGCCCTCATTTAAAGAACACAGTGTACTATAAACCAACTGGAGGAGGAAGGCTATCTAGAAATGACATTTCTACCTGGATTCTTCATGGAGAATTCCTCTCCTAGAGAAGATTCTTCCCTGATTCTAGAAGAGATCTGCTTACCTTGCAGTCAGTTAAAAGATTTTTTTACTTGAAAATTTGGGCGGGGGGTACGGCACATTAAAGATCAGCTGCAAAAGCTATAGTCCCTGAGGCATCTAAAGATTCTTACCTCTGTTGCCACCATTAACCTTTCAACACACCTAACCCCGTGGACCGCACCAGAGAGAACTGTGTGTAGATGGAGTTTTTCCCACCACCCAAACCAACTCAAAGCTCTTGTCCATTAACTTTCATGGAAAATCATCAGCCAATGAAATGGAAATTTTTTCCAGACAATGAGTCACACAAAAAAAATGGCCTTTCCTGAGGAAGTCTGAAGATGGGAGGTTCAAAAAGGAATGAAATGATAACAGCTTCAGAAAAATCGCTGTCTTTGAGGAGAGCAGAGAATGAGACAAGAAAAGTCTTCAACTAGATCAAGCCCTGAGCCTTTGGAGTGAGAGCACTGACTCCAAGAGCCTAGACTACCAGAGAACTAACCCTAGGGAGTATCACACATGAGAACTCACACAGAAGAAACCACTGGAATACAAGACCCAGCATCACCCAACCACCAGGAGCACCCTGTAAACAACAAACAGAACAAAAATACAGACCCAACCATCAGGGTGTGTAGACACGATGACCACTTCACTCAGCCTTGCCCATCAGAGGAAAGATAAACAAATGAAAACTCAGCACAAATCTCACCCTACAGGAAGCTCACACAAACCACTGGACCAACCTCAAGTGGGCAGAAACCAAATGGAAGAATTCAAGCTTCTTTGAGGAAAGAATTCAACTTTCCTTGAAGCCTGGGAAAAGGAGACCTCAAACAATAAGCTAAAAAAAAAAAAAATGAAAAGGCAGAGAAATACTGCACAAATGAAGGAACAAATGAGAAACACAGAAGTCCAAATAAATGAAGAGGAAATAGGCAAACTACCTGCAAAAGAATTCACAATAATGATAGTAAAGATGATCAAACACATTGAAAACAAAATGGAGGAAATGCAAGAATCAATTAACAAAGACCAAGAAGAGTTAAAGAATAAACATACAGAAACAAAAAACACAATTACTGAGATTAAAAATACTCTAGAAGGAATCAATAGCAGGATATCTGAAGCAGAAGAAAGAATCAGTGAGTTGGGAGATAAAATGGTGGAAATAACTTCTGAAGAGCAAAAGTACTTTTTACTTTTTGTAAAAAGAATGAAAAGAACTGAGGACAGTCTCAGAGACCTCTGGGACAATATCAAATGCACCAACATTTGAATTATAGGGGTCCCAGAAGAATAAGAGAAAAAGAAAGGATATGAGAAAATTTTTGAAGAGATTATAGGTGAAAATTTCCCCAACATGGAAAAGGAAATAGTCAATCAAGTCTAAGAGGCATACAGGAAAGTCTCATACAGGATAAACCCAAGGAGAAACACACCAAGACACATACTAATCAAACTAACAAAGACTAAACAGTCCATCCTAAAAGAAATCAGTTCTAAATGTTCACTGGAAGGACTGATGCTGAAGCTGAAACTCCAGTACTTTGGCTACCTGATGCGAAGAATGGACTCATTTGAAACGACCCTTATGCAGGGAAAGATTGAAGGCAGGAGGAGAAGGGGACGACAGAGGATGAGATGGTTGGATGGCATCAGCAACGCAATGGACATGAGTAAACTCTAGGAGTTAGTGATGGACAGGGAAACCTGGTGTGCTGCAGTCCATGTGGTCACAAAGAGTCAGACACAACTGAGTGACTAAACTGAAATGAACTGAAACACAAAGAAAAATTGTTAAAAGCAGCAAGGGAGAAACAACAAGTGACATACAAGGAAAACCCCATACACTTAACAGCTGATCTTTCAGCAGAAACTCTGCAGGCCAGAAAGGAATGGTTGGATATAAAGTATGGAAAGGGAAAAATCTACAACCAAGATTACTGTACCCTGGAAGGATCTCATTCAACACACAAGCAAAAGTTAAGAGAATTCACTACAACCAAATCAGCTTTACAACAAATGTTAAAGGGACTTATATAGTCAAGAAATATAAGAGAAGAAAACAGATCTACAAAATCAATCTCAAACAATTAAGAAAATGGCAATAGGAACACATATATCAATAATTACTTTAAATGTAAATAGATTAAATGCTCCAACCAAAAGACCCAGACTGGCTGAAAGTCTACAAAAACAAGACCCATATGTATGCTGTCTATAAGAAAATCACTTCAGGCCTCAAAACACATACAAACTCAAAGTGTGAGGATGGAAAAATATATTCCATGCAAATGGGAAGCAAAAGAAAGCTGGAGTAGCAATCCTCATATCAGACAAAATAGACCTTAAAATAAAGATTACAAGCTATAAGAAGGACATTCCATAATGATCAAGGTATCAACCGAAGAGGAAGACATAACAATTGTAAACATATACGCACCCAACATAGGAGCGCCTCAATACACAAGACAAACACTGCTGTTGCGGCTGCTGCTAAATTGCTTCAGTCGTGTCCGACTCTGTGCAACCCCAGAGACGGCAGCCCACCAGGCTTCCCCGTCCCTGGAACTCTCCAGGCAAGAACACTGGAGGGGGTTGCCATTTCCTTCTCCAATGCATGAAAGTGAAAAGTGAAAGTGAATTCGCTTAGTCGTGTCCAACTCCTAGCGACCCCATGGGCTGCAGCCTACCAGGCTCCTCCGTCCATGGGATGTTCCAGGCAAGAGTACTGGAGTGGGGTGCCATTGCCTTCTCCAAGACAAACACTAACAGACATAAAAGGAGAAATTGACAGCAACACAATAATAGCAGGAGACTTTAACATCCCACTCCCACCAATGGACAGATCATCAAAACAGAAAAGTAATAAGGAAACACAAGTCTTAAATGATACAAGAGATGAGACCGATTTCATTGGTATCTTCAGAACATTCCATCCAAATGCAGAAGAATACACCTTCTTCTCAAGTGCACATGGAACATTCTCCAGGATAGACCACATCTTGGGTCACAAATCAAACCTCAGTAAATTTAAGAAAAATGAAATCATATCAACCATCTTTTCTGACCATAATGCTATGAGACTAGATATCAATTATAAGAAAAATAGTGTAAGAAACACAAATACATGGAGACTGAACAACACGTTTCTAAATAACTAATAGGTTACTGAAGAAATCAAAAGGGAAATAAAAAAATCTCTAGAAACAAATGACAATGAAAAAAATGACAACTCAAAACCTATGGGATGCAGCAAAAGCAGTTCTAAGAGGGAAGATTATAGCAATACAATCCTACCTCAAGAAACAAGGAAAACATCAAATAGACAACCTAACTTTACACCTAAAACAACTGGAAAAAGAAGAACAAAAAACCCCAAAATCAGTAGAAGGAAAGATATCATAAAGATTTGAGTAGAAATAAATGAAAAAGAAATGAAAGAAACAATAGTAAAGATTAATAAAGCTAAAAGCTGGTTCTTGGAGAAGATAAAGAAAATTGACAAGCTTTTAGCCAGACTCATCAAGAAAAAAGAGAGAAGAATCAAATCAACAAAATTAGAAATGAAAAAGGAGAGGTTACAGCAGACAATGCAGAAATACAAAGGGTCATAAGAGACTATTATGAACAACTATATGGCAATAAAATGGATGACCTGGAAGAAATGGACAGATTCTTAGAAAAGTTCTATCTTCCAAGACTGAACCAGGAAGAAATAAAAATTATGAACAACCCAGTTACAAGCACTGAAATTGAAGCTGTGATCAAAAATCTCCAAAAAAAGAAAAGTCCAGGACCAGATGGCTTCACAGAAGAATTCTATCAAACATTTAGAGAAGAGCTAATGACTATCCTTCTAAAATGCTTTCAAAAAAGTTCAGAGGAAGGAACACTTCAAAACTCATTCTATGAGGCCACCATCACCCTGTCACCAAAACCAGACAAAGACAACACAAAAAAAGAAAACTACAGGCCAATATCACTCATGAACATACACGCAAAAATCCTCAACAAAATTTTAGCAAACAAAGTTCAGTAACACATCAAAAAACTCATACACCATGATCAAGTTGCATTTATTCCACAGATGCAAGGATTCCTCAATATACAGAAATCAATCAATGTGATACACCATATTAACAAATCAAAAGATAAAAACCATATGATAATCTCAATAGATGCAGAAAAAGCCTTTGACAAAATTCAGTACCCATTTATGATTAAAACTTCAAAAAATGGGCATAGAAGGAACCTACCTCAACATAGTAAAGGCCATATATGATAAGCCTACAGCAAACATTTGGAGAAGGAAATGGCAACCCACCCCAGTATTCTTGTCTGGAGAATTCCATGGACAGAGGAGCCTAGCAGGCTATACAGTCCATGGGGTCACAAAGAGTCGAACACAACTGAGCGACTATCACACACACACACACACACACACACACACACACAGCAAACATTATTCTCAAATGTGAAAAATTGAAAGCATTCCCTCTAAGATCAGAAATAAGATGAGGGTGTCCATTTTCGCCACTATTATTTGACAAAGTTCTGGAAGTCCTAGCTGCAGCAATCAGAGAAGAAAAAGAAATAAAAGGAATCTAGACTGGAAAAGAAGAAGTAAAGATCTCACTGTTTACAGATGACACGATACTGTACATAGAAAACCCTAAAGGTAGTATCAGAAAATTACTAGAGCTAATCAGTGAATTTTGCAAAGTTGCAGGATACAAAATCAATACACAGAAATCACTTGCATTTCTATAAACAATGAAAAATTAGAAAGGGAAATTAAGGAATCAATCCCATTCAACATTGCAACAAAAAAAGAATTAAATATCTATGAATAAACTTACCTAAGGAGACAAAAGAACTGTACACTGAAAAGTATAAGACTCTAATGAAAGAAATCAAAGATGTAAACAGATGGAGAGATATTCCATGTTCCTGGGTAGGAAGAATCAATATTGTGAAAATGACTATACTACCAAATGCAATTGACAGATTCAGTGTGATCCCTATCACATTACCCATAGCCTTTTTCACAGAACTAGAACAAAAAATTTCACAATTCATATGGAAACACAAAAGACCCCGAATATCCAAAGCAGTCTTGAAAAAGAAGAATGGAGCTGGAGGAATCAACCTTCCTGACTCCAGATTATACTACAAAGCTACTGTCATCAAGACAGTATGGTACGGGCACAAAAACAGAAATATAGACCAATGGAACAAGACAGAAAGCCCAGAAATAAGCCCATGCACCTATGGGTGCCTTATTTTTGACAAAGGTATGTCAAAATTGCCCAACTGTACAATAGGGCAATACAATAGGGCAAAGACAGCCACTTCAATAAATGGTGCTGGGAAAACTGGACAGCTACATGTAAAAGAATGAAATTAGAACAGCTCCTAACACCATACACAAAGATAAACTCAAAATGGATTAAAGACCTCAATGGAAGACTAGAAACTATAAAACTCTTAGAGGAAAACATAGGCAGAACACTCGATGACATAAATCAAAGCAAGATCCTCTATGACCCGCCTCCTAGAGTAACAGAAATAAAAACAAAAGTAAATTTCAAGTGGGACCTGATTAACCTTAAAACCTTTTGCACAGCAAAGGAAACTAGAAGCAAGGTGAAAAGACAGCCCTCAGAATGGGAGAAAATAATAGCAACTAAAAACTGACAAAGGATTAATTTCCAAAATATACAAGCAACTCAACAACTCAATACCAGAAAAAAAAGAAAAAAAAAATCAAAAAGTGGGAAAAAGACCTAAACAGACATTTTTCCAAAGAAGACATACAGATGGCTAACAAACACATGAAAGATGCTCAACATCACTCATTATCAGAGAAATGCAAATCAAAACTACCATGAGATATCACCTCACACTGGTCAGAATGGTCAAAAAGTCTACAAACAATAAATGCTGGGGAGGGTGTGGAGAAAAGGGAATGTTCTTGCACTGTCAGTGTGAATGTAAATTGATACAGCCACTATGGCAGATAGTATGGAGATTCCTTAAAAGACTAAGAATAAAACCACCACATGACCCAGCAATCCCACTCCTAGGCATATACCCTGAGGAAACTAAAATTGAAAAAGACACATGTATCCCATTGTTCTTTGCAGCACTATAATAGCTAGAACATGGAAGCAACCTAGATGACCATCAACAGATGAATGGATAAAGAAGCTGTGTACATATACACAATGGAATTTACTCAGCCATAAAAAGGAATGCATTTGAGTCAGAGGTGGATGAATCTAGAACCTATTATACAGAGTGAAGTGAGTCAGAAAGAGAAAGATAAACACTGTATTCTAATGCATATATATGGAATCTAGAAAAATGGAACTGAAGAATTTATTTACAGAGCAATAACAGAGAAACAGACATAAAAAAAATAGACTCATGGACATGGGAAGAGGGTGAGATGTATGGAAAGAGTAACATGGAAACTTACATTACCATGTGTAAAATAGATAGCCAACAGGAATTTGCTGTATGGCTCAGGAAACTCAAACAGGGGCTCTGTATCAACCTAGAAGCTGTCTCTTATACACATCTAGATGTGTATAAGAGACAGGCTATTAGTAATTGCCCTCCACTCTTCCCCAATAACATATTGGACACCTTCCATTGAACCTGGCAAGCTCATTTTTCAATGTCACGACTTTTCACCTTTTCATATGGTCCACAGGGTTCTGACAACAAGAATATTGGAGTGGTTTGCCATTCCCTTTTCCAGAGGATCACGTTTTGTCAAAATTCTTCATTAAGACTCATCTCTCTTGTCTTGGGTGGCCCTGCATGGCAGAACTCAGAGATTCACTGAGTTATACACTCCTTTGGTATGACTAGTCTGTGATCCAGGAAGGAGAATCTCTATCAGTTAAATATGGGATCTCTTTGAAGAAACTCTGATTATTTTTTCTATTTTCTATCTATTTCTTTTACTACCGTCTATCAAGTCTATGATTTTTCCAGTGGCCATGTATGGACGTAAGAGTTGCACTGTGAAGAAAGCTGACGCCAAAGAATTGATGCTTTTGAACTGTGGTGTTGGAGAAGACTCTTGAGAGTCCCTTGGACTGTAAGGAGATCAAACCAGTTCATTCTAAAGGAGATCAGTCCTGGGTGTTCTTTGAAAGGACTGATGCTGAAGCTGAAACTCCAATAATTTGGCCACTTCATGCGAAGAGTTGACTCTTTGGAAAAGAGTCTGATGCTGGGAGGAGAAGACTCTGATGCTGGGATGACAGAGGATGAGATGGCTGGATGGCATCACTGACTTGATGCACATGAGTTTGGGTGAACTCTGGGAGTTGGTGATGGACAGGAAGGCCTGGAGTGCTGCCATTCATGGGGTCGCAAAGAGTCAGACACGACTGAGTGACTGAACTGAACTGAACTGATGATAATGTCTCAACTTTATTCTTAACCTTTCTCCTATTGCTTTTCTTTACTTGTGTTTATACATATATTAATACAAAATTTCTAAGGACTTTTTGTTTCCTCATAGCTAATTTAAATATGATCTCTTATCCTTGTTTTGTGGCTACAGTGTTACTTTCTTACTTCTCCATAGCCCCTTTTCCCCCCTAATTTGGCTTTGTCCCGTATATTGACTCTGTTTCCTTTGATTTCATCTTTTGTTTAGTTCTATGCTTGTTTGCTTACATCTTTTTCTCATTAAAAAAGTATTTAAGTTGTGAATAATCATTGGTTTTTGCCCATAACTAAGAATGAGACTTAGGAGTGAGACCCTGAAAAGCTGCTATGGAGCTCTGTGTGTTTTGGTCAATGGGAAGACTACACCAATGAGAGAGTGAGTGCTGAGCTCATGTTATCATTATTTCCTTGCACTTTTCTAGGCTAGCCTGTTCTCAGAGAACAATCCTCCAGTCTTCTGTTTGAGATGGGGTAGTGGTGGAAGGCATTAACAAGGATAGCAACATTTTGATGACTGGCAGGATAAGGGAAATAGCATATCACTATTCCTTATTTAGAGTTTCAATTAATCTGCTTGTTTCTAATACTATATTGCTTTATTTGATATTTTTCTTTATCTGGTGTTCCCAGAGCCTCTAGGCTTAACCAGTGAACGATCATCCATTCTTCAGTCACACTGAGAAAGAGACAGTTGCCTAGCTTCAGCAGGACAAGATTTGAGCACCTCAGTTCAGTTCAGTCGCTCAGTCATGTTTGACTCTTTGTGACTCCATGAACTGCAGCACTCCAGGCCTCCCTGTCCATCACCAACTCCCAGAGTCCAACCAAATCCATGTCCATTGAGTCGGTGATGCCATCCGACCATCTCATCCTCTGCGTCCCCTTCTCCTTCTGCCTTCAATCTTTCCCAGCATCAGGGTCTTTTCAAATGAGTCAGTTCTTTGCATCAAGTGGCCAAATAAAAACCTACTTCTAATTTTTCTTTTTTGGACCCATACTTCATTGCCCCTGATTTCAACACTGCATGGGATTTCTAATTCATCAACTTTTTCATGCTTCTGTTTTGCAAATCTGGTATTTTTGTGACATTTCATAGATGAGCTGTAGGCAATTGTTTTACAACCCTTCCTGTTCTTTTCCCCCATCTGTTTTTCATTGTACCAAATGCTGTAGATATCTCTCATTGACTGAATACTTTTCTTTTTTTATTTGTCTCTTTACATGTCTTCATTTTACTTGGGGTTTCAAAAGGGAACAGAGAAAAATATATGTTTATCTGCTGTATAATCTGCTGCATTTAGGTAGAACTCATGAGTTCTCTGTCTTCTCTATCTCTTTCTCTATCACTATCATCTAAAGCAATAGTTCTTAAGAAAGGGTTCAACTCGAAATCACATGGGGAAACATGGAAACTTATATTCCCATATGTAAAATAGATAGCCAAAAGGAATTTGCTGTATGGCTCAGGAAACTCAAACAGGGGCTCTGTATCAACCTAGAGGAGTGGGATGGTGAAGGAGGTGGGGGGGAGGTTCAACAGGGAGGGCATGTATGTATACCTATGGCTGATTCGTGTTGAGGTTTGACAGAAAACAGCAAAATTCTGTAAAGCAATTATTCTTCAATAAAAAATAAATTTTTAAATATCACATGAGGAAGATTTTCATATCCTGTGGGACCTGGACATTATAGTTTTATATAATTTTGTTATTTGTGTGCACAAACTTAGCAAAACACTTCTGATTCTGGTTATCTGATAGCTAATTCAGGTCATTAATAATGTGACTGTGGATTTATAAGCGGACTTACATTTTAATACATGTTTTCATATATCATCTCATTTGATACTTTCAGCAGCACCTATTTTTCTTACCTGTCCAATAGTTAATATCTTTCTTCATTTCTTTCTTCATTGTACAACCACACTTTTTTTTTTTATTAAGAAAGGTAGTTCTCCACAGTCACTG
>SJYV01011745.1:5159-33135 GCA_006410875.1 Neotragus pygmaeus
CTTACTCCTTGGAAGAAAAGTTATGACCAACCTAGATAGCATATTGAAAAGCAGAGATATTACTTTGCCAACTAAGGTCTGTCTAGTCAAGGCTATGGTTTTTCCACTGGTCATGTATGGCTGTGAGAGTTGGACTGTGAAGAAGGCTGAGCACTGAAGAATTGATGCTTTTGAACTGTGGTGTTGGAGAAGACTCTTGAGAGTCCCTTGGACTTCAAGGAGATCCAACCAGTCCAACCTAAAGGAGATCAGTCCTGGGTGTTCATTGGAAGGACTGATGTTGAAGCTGAAACTCCAATACTTTGGCCAGCTCATGAGAAGAGTTGACCCATTGGAAAAGGCCCTGATGCTGGGAGGAATTGGGGTCAGGAGGAGAAGGGGTTGACAGAGGATGAGATGGCTGGATGGCATCACTGACTAGATGGACGTGAGTTTGAGTGAACTCCGGGAGTTGGTGATGGACAGGGAGGCCTGGTGTGCTGTGATTCATGGGGTCACAAAGACATGACTGAGCGACTGAACTGAACTGATACACATATACTTGAGCCTCCCTTCTACATGCCCCAACCATCAGACTTTCATTTTAGTAGGATTCAAAGGTATCTAGAATAGAGATTTACCCTGCCTCTTACAGTTGTGTAACACAATGCCAGCTGTTGAAGGTCTTTGGACTCCAATGTCTTTCTACTCACAAGGTTGTAATGAGAACTATATAACCTAAAGTATGTGGAGTGTTTCGCGGGTTGCTTGTCATATAGTAAGTCCTAAAGAAATGAAAAACTAGTATAAACTGTTGTCCTATAAGATCTACTCTTTATTGACAAAAGATACCTTATAACAAAAATAATTACTCCTTAAAAATCCATAGTACCTTACGGAATAACATGTAGTTTCCTTAACTCTGTGTGCTTAGTGAAGGGTCTGCTTATGAAATTTTTCAATCTAAAACATATTCAGCCCTAACACCATTTTGTACAGGATATATTTAAATAGATATGTGTATGGGGGTATTTCACATCTTCAGACCACTAGTAAAAATGTCTAATGAATGTATGCACTAACGATCAGATAAAACAGGAAATTAGTTTACTGCCTTGCATGGCAATGGGCAACATTTTCAGAAAGATACTGTTATAGGGATTGTATTGTATATGTAGATTGCTTTGGGTAGTGTAGTCATTTTCACATTATTGATTCTTCCCATCCAAAAACACCTTCTGTATCATTTTTGCTTTCTTTCACCAGTGTCTTATAGTTTTCTGAGTACAGGTCCTTTACTTCTTTAGGTAGATTTATTCCTAGGTATTTTATTCTTTTTGGTGCAATGATAAATGAGATTGTTTTCTTAATTTCTCTTTGTGATCTTTTACTGTTAGTGTGTAGGAATGTAAGAGATTTCTGTGCATTAATTTTGTATCCTGCTTTACCAGATTCATTAATTAGCTCTAGTAGTTTTCTGGTAGTAACTTTAGGATTTTCTATGTATAGTATCATGTTATCTTCAAAAAGTGACATTTTTACTTATTTTCCAATGTGTATAGCTTTTCGAACTATTGGTGGGAATGTAAATTGATACAGTCACTATGAAAAACATTATGAAGGTTCCTTAAAAAACTAAACATAGAACTACCATATGACCCAGCAGTTCTACTCCTGGGCATATACTCAAAGAAAACCATAATTCAAAAAGACACAGGCACCCCCAAGTTCACTGCAGCACTATTCACAATAGCTAGGATATGGAAACAACCCAATATCTATCAACAGAGGAGTGGATAAAGGAGATGTGGTGCATATATACAATGAAATGTTACTTAGTCATAAAAAAGAATGAAATCGGGTCATTTGGAGAGATGTGAATGGACCTAGAGACTGTCATATCAGTTCTGTTCAGTTCAGTCGCTCAGTCATGTCCGACTCTTTGCGACCCCATGAATCGCAGCACACCAGGCCTCCCTGTCCATCACCAACTCCCGGAGTTCACTCAGACTCATGTTCATCGAGTCAGTGATGCCATCCAACCATCTCATCCTCTGTCGTCCCCTGCTCCTCCTGCCCCCAATCCTTCCCAGCATCAAAGTCTTTTCCAATGAGTCAGCTCTTTGCATGAGGTGGCCAAAGTACTGGAGTTTCAGCTTTAGCATCATTCCTTCCCAAGAAATCCCAGGGTTCATCTCCTTCAGAATGGACTGGTTGGATCTCCTTGCAGTCCAAGGGACTCTCAAGAGTCTTCTCCNTGGATTACTGTGATATTGAATGGTTTGCCTTTGAAATGAACAGAGATCATTCTGTCATTTTTGAGATTGTAGCTCAGTTGGTAAAGAATCTGCTGGCAATGCAGGAGACATGAGTTCAATTCCTGGGTTGGGAAGATCCCCTGGAGAAAGAACTGGCAACCCACTCCAGTATTCTTGCCTAGAGAATCCTCATGGAAAGGGGAGGTTGGCAGGCTACAATCCATGGGGTCGCCAGAGTTGGACACAACTTAGCAATAAACCCCCACCACCATTGCATGTCGAACTCTTTTGTTTATTGTGATGGCTACTACACTTCTTCTAAGGGATTCTTGCCCACAGTAGTAGATATAATGTTCATCTGAGTTAAATTCACCCATTCCAGTCCATTTTAGTTTGCTGATTCCTAAAACGTTGATGCTGATGTTCACTCTTGCCATCTCATTTGACCACTTTCAATTTGCCTTGATTCATGGAACTAACATTCCAGGTTCCTATGCAATATTGCTCTTTATAGCATTGAACTTTACTTCCATCACCAGTCACATCCACAGCACTTGGACGTGTTGTTTTTGCTTTGGCTCCATCTCTTCATTCTTTCTGGAGTCTCCACTGATCTCTAGTAGCATACTGGGCACCCACTGACCTGGGGAGTTAATCTTTCAGTGTCCTATCTTTTTCCCTTTTCATGCTGTTCATGGGGTTCTCAAGGCAAGAATACTAAAGTGACTTGCCATTCCCTTCTCCAGTGGACCACATTTTGTCAGAACTGTCCACCATGACCCGTCCATCTTGGGTGGCCCTACACACGGCATGGCTCATAGTTTCATTGAGTTAGACAAGACTATGGTCCATGTGATCACTTTGGTTAGTTTTCTGTGGTTGTGGTTTTCATTCTGTCCACTCTCTGATGAATAAGGATAAGAGGCTTATGGAAGCTTCCTGATGGGAGAGACTGACTGAGGGGGAAACTAGGTCTTATTCTGACGGGTGGGGCCAGGCTCAGTAAAACTTTAATCCAATTTTTTGTTGATGGGTGGGACTGTGTTCCCTCCATGTTGTTTGACCTGAGGCCATACTATGGTGGAGGTGATGAAGATAACTGCCACCTCCTTCAAAAGGTCCCATGCAGGCACTGCCTCACTCAGCACCCCCGACCCTACAGCAGGCCACCACTGACCCACACCCTCTGCCAGAGACTCCTGGACACTCATGGGCAACTCTGGGTCAGTCTCCCACGGGGTCACTGCTCCTTTCTCCTAGGTCCTGGTGCATACAAGGTTCTGTTTGTGCCCTTCAAGACTCTGTTTCCCCAGTCCTGTATAAGACCAGGAGCTGACTGTGGCTCAGATCATGAACTCCTTATTACCAAATTCAGACTTAAATTGAAGAAAGTAGGGAAAACCACTAGACCATTCAGGTATGACCTAAATCAAATCCCTTATGATTATGCAGTGAAAGTGAGAAATAGATTTAAGGGCCTAGGTCTGATAGATAGAGTGCCTGATGAACTATGGAATGAGGTTCGTGACATTGTACAGGAGACAGGGATCAAGACCATCCCCATGGAAAAGAAATGCAAAGAAGCAAAATGACTGTCTGGAGAGGCCTTACAAATAGCTGTGAAATGAAGACAAGCGAAAAGCAAAGGAGAAAAGGAAAGATAGAAGCATCTGAATGCAGAGTTNGTACTCCTTTTCCTATTTGGAACCAGTCTGTTGTTCCATGTCCAGTTCTAACTGTTGCTTCCTGACCTGCATATAGGTTTCTCAAGAGGCAGGTCAGGTGGTCTGGTATTCCTGTCTCTTTCAGAATTTTCCACAGTTTATTGTGATCCACACAGTCAAAGGCTTTGGCATAGTCAATAAAGCAGAAATAGATGTTTTTCTGGAACTCTCTTGCTTTTTCGATGATCCAGCAGATGTTGGCAATTTGATCTCTGGTTCTTCTGCCTTTTCTAAAACCAGCTTGAACATCAGGGAGTTCACTGTCATATAGAGTGAAGTAAGTCAGTCAGAGAAAAGGAGATATTGTATATTAACACATATATGTGGAATCTAGAAAAATGGTATAGATGATCTTATTTGCAAAGCAGAAGTAGAGACATAGACATAGAGAACAAATGTATGGATTCCAAAGTGGGAAGGGGGTGGGATGAACTGGGAGGCTGCGGCAGACATATATGTACTATTAATACTATATATAAAATACATAAATAATGAGAACATTTTATAGCACAGGGAACTCTACTCAGTGCTCTGTGGTCACCTAAATGGGGAGGAAATCCAAAAAAGAAGGGCTATATATACATATAGCTGATTCGCTTTGCTGTATAGTAGAAACTAACATAACATTGTAAAGCAACTATACTCTGAGAAAAACTAATAAAAATAAATAAATAAAATTAATGAAGTATATAGTATATATGTTAGAAGATGGTTTAAGTGCTATTAATAATATCACCAAAGTATAAATCAAACAAGTTAAGAAGGATCCGAGGTGCCAGGGGTTTGGAATGAGAAGAGGAGTGACAAGATGCAGTATTATTTTTCACTTTCATCATTTAAGAAATAATTGGCATATAGCACTATATAAATTTAAGATGTACAGCATAATCATTTGGTATATGTGCAATTGTGGTGCTTAATGTGTCAAAATGAAAACAAAGAGGTCAGCTTGGCTGCATCAGAATGGGATTTGAGGGGAAGCAAGCAATGAGACCAGAGGTATGAGGCAAATAATGTGGGCCTGTAAGCCACTGAAAGCACAGCACCTTTTACTTGAAGTAAAATGATGAACCAGCACAGATATTTGAACAGAAAAGTGGTATAATCTGACTTACTTTTCAAAGATTCATTCTTGTGTTGAACAAAGGCAGCTCAATTCAAGTTTAGTTGCAGTCAACAAGCAAACCAGTGATTCTCAAATTGTCTGGTTCCTTGACCATCGGCATCATCTGGGAATGTGTTAGAAATGCAAATTCTCAGACTGCAACCCAAGCAAGCTGCACCAGATTTTGGGGTGGAGCCCAGAAATCTGAATTTTACAAGCCTGCCAGGTGATTCTGATGCAAGCAGTTTGAGAAACACTGGTCTAGATGAAGACTCCACAAATTTTACTTACATTGATTAAAACAAACTCAGTTTCTAATATCTAACTAACATTTAAGCATCTACTCTGATCCCCTGGAGGAGGAAATGGCAGCCCACTCCAGTATTCTTGCCTGGAAAATCCATGGACCACGGAGCCTGGTAGACTATCGTCCATGGGGTCGCAAAGAGTCGGACATGACTGAGCGACTTCACTTTCACTTTCACTGTTCTAGTATGGCTTCCCAGGTGGCTCAGTGGTTAGGAATCCATCTGTCAATACAAGAGACACAGGACACACGAGTTTGATTCCTGGGTTAGGAAGATTCTCCTGGAGTAGGAGATGAAAACCCACTCCAATATTCTTGCCTGGAAAATTCCATGGATATAGGAGCCTGGTGGGCTACAGTCCATGGCATCGCAAAGAATCAGACACAACTGAGTGAGCATGCATGCACATGTTCTGGTATAGCAAATGGCTGGTCACCTTCATTAGAGTAACAAGCAGATCTGTAGGAAGAGAGAAAGAAAACTTTGAAACATTGATTTTAGAGGGCCTTGTATGCCTAAAAATTTTTGGTATTAATTTTCTAGGGTACTGGGAGCCACTGGAGTGATTAATCTGGAAAGTTTCGTATATTTCCAATATATTTTACTAATATAATGTTCAGATCAATTTGAAAGCACTGCATATTTTTCATTGCATTTTACTTTACTAGTCAAAATTTAAATTCTTCAGCTTTTCAAAATGGTAAGATGGGTAAATGTATAAAAGATTGAAACAGAGACAATTTTTTTTAATGTCTAAGTCTTACCAATAAAAAGAGAAATAGAAAAGGTTTATTGGCCGTCTTGGAGCCAAAATAAACACCTTTTGTTTTGTTACTGTTCTATGTTCAAGCTACTGCTCATATTCTTATAAAATGTAAAAAGGTTGTGTCTGCTCTAGCTCTTTAAATATTAGAGTGCTCATGGTTTCAGAGTTTTATAAAAAGATCATGAAAGAGGAGATTATTGAAAAAGTTATCCCACTACTTATATAGCTCTTCTGGGGACCTTTGCCAAAAAGGCTTTATAGGTTTTGGTTTCCAAATTACAGTTCTATAAAAATATCAGCAAAATGTGAGAATGTAGCTAAAACTAACAAAACACATAACTTTTTATTATTTTTTAGTCCATGAAAATGCCTATAGAGACAATATTTTCCATAATATACTGTTTGATTTCCAAGGTCAGTAGACTTGAAGTTAAATTAGAACATTTTAAAAACTTTCCTTTTCATTCAACAAATTCTTATTGAATATTACTGTGTACTAAGTGTGCTCATTCCTGGGAATTATAACAGTGAACAAGAGAGACAGTCTTTTTTTTTTTTTTTTTTTTGAGACACAGTCTTTTTACAGAGCTTATGTGTGAATAAATATATATATGTATGTATGTGTGTATAGGCAACTAGTGATATATATGTGTGTGTTAAATCACACCAGTATGACTAGTACTGTTTAGAGTATACAGGAGCGATAATAAGAGGGGCAATGAACAAGAGTTGATTTTTCGACTTAAGATCTAAGACCTGAAGTTTAATAGGAATCCACATAATATGGATAAAGGATATTCCCAGCAGTGAAAACAACCAGTGCTAAAGAGAAACAGAAGGAAGAAAGACTATAGCATATTCAAAGAGCTGGAAAAATTTTAGAATACTTCAGTTCAGGTCAGTTCAGTTCAGTCACTCAGCCGTGTCCAACTCTTTGCGACCCCATGAACCGCAGCATGCCAGGCCTCCCTGTCCATCACCAACTCCCAGAGTTTACTCAAATCCATGTCTGTTGAGTCGGTGATGCCATCTGACCATCTCATCCTCTGTCGTCCCCTTCTCCTCCTGCCCTCAATCTTTCCCAGCATCAGGGTCTTTTCCAATGAGTCAGCTCTTCACATCAGGCAGCCAAAGTATTGGAGTTTCAGCTTCAACATCAGTCCTTCCAATGAACACCCAGGACTGATCTCCTTTAGGATGGACTGGTTGGATCTCCTTGCAGTCCAAGGGACTCTCAAGAGTCTTCTCCAACACCACAGTTCAAAAGCATCAATTCTTCAGCGCACAGTTTTCTTTATAGTCCAACTCTCACATCCACACATGACCACTGGAAAAACCATAGCCTTGACTAGACGGACCTTACAGAGGGAAAAAAAGAGGGGCAGCACGGTAGAGGAGTATGAGGATGAGAGAAGTAGAGAAGATGGGTGGTTGGCTGGCGATACCCTCATCTTGGATACTTCCATCAGTGAGATGGTGTGGGTTGAACTATCCCACAAGCAGGTGATAGTCAGTCAATAAGTACCATTTAATATAATTACCAACCCCTACCAAAGGATATTTATAGGCAATGTCAAAGTGTCAGAAGACTAAAGATACCAAAGCTATTTCAATGAAAATTCCATGAACAGCACAGTAATGACATTCTAGAACTAAACAAAACATTGTAGGATAATCGTAACACACTTTTCTGGATTAGTTTCTGAACCCCTTAAATTATCATAGTATTCCCTTATGTCTGGAGTCCTGAATGACTTTAAGGTAGAAACTACCACCAATAATTCATACTACTAATCACTCCTAATTCAAAATATTTACACCATATAAGTATGGTGCAACAAATAGGGGAATGATGAAAATAACTGGTACCAATTTAGTCCTTTTAGTATAATTTGTAGGAGGTGAATAGATTAGTATGGAAGATCTATATTTCCTCTTTTCCTTCTCCAGACATGCCTTCGATTCTGGGTAGACTGCCTGAGGAAGGCATATCTCCATTCATGTTATGACTATTCCAGCATATGTTTGGGACACAGATGCCTATGTCCACTTCCAAGCATGGCTTTTCTGAACTGGCACCTTCTTCCAGGTTATGACTCTAGTTCTTCCTTTCCCTTTTCTGAGTCAGGAGTAGACTCCACCACTTATTAGCACATCCTATTTTTCTCTCTTTCAAGTATTTTCCATAACATGCTGTTTGGTTGCCAATATGTTTGGCAACATTTTCATTTTTATTTAGAATTATTTCATATTATTAACTCCCTCTTTAGTAGTTGTGTCTCTATATCACCTTTAGATTTACCAAGGCTGCAAATTAAGCTTATGAAAAATGTGAATGTACTTAACATTTACCAAGTACCTACAGTACACCACAAGCTTCCCAAGTGGCTCTAGTGGTGAAGAACCTGTCTGCCAATGCAGGAGACATAAGAGATGCAAGTTTGATCCCTGAGTTGGGAAGATCCCCTGAAGGAGGGCACAACCCACTCCAGTATTCCTGTCTGGAGAATCCTATGGACAGAAGAGGCTGGAGGGCTACAGTCCATGGGGTCACAAGAAGTCAGACATGACTGAAGGGACTTAGCGCACACACAGCACAGTGCACCATATTTCATGATAAGTGCTGATAGAGAATCATTATGGCTGCAACTTTTCTGCCCATTGGGTCCCCCTTTACTTTTATATGAGGAAGCTCATATCAAGAAAACAAGTGGACATTTGAAAAAGAAACTATCTCAGTGTGTGGCTTCATCAACATGTATAGTGTTATTCAAAATAACAATGTATTTATTCTACTGTGCTTTCCAAGACAGAAAAGTAACCTGATGCTCAGTGTGTGGTCCAAAGACCAGCTGCATTGGGATCATCCAGTTGCTGATGAACCTCTGATCCCCACCCCAGACCTACTGAATCCAACACGCACTTTACCAAAACTCTCAGGTGATTATATTTAAAGTTTGAGAGTGGGCAGAATACCTTTCATCAAGGGTTAAATGCATTTAGCACTTATTCTACAGTTAGTTTTTTTTTTTAGTTAGCCAGACAGAATATCCTACGATTCCTGAGCATTCAAATTAACCAAAGCTTGTATCTCTCTTTGTATACATATAGACTTAGATTTTTAATGAATTACATAGAGGTTTACTGATGAAAAGGATGGAAATCTGGATACATGTATTTCTATGATTTGGTGTTTTCCAAAGTTTGATTCATGGAACATTAACTCCATAAGATGTTAACAGAAATTAGATATATGGGGATTTTTCTATAGCCTTCAGATTCAGGAAATGATGAATTATTCAAAGGCTTCTTTACTTAAAGATTTCTCAGAGACTTTAAATGGCAGTGTTCATGATAAAACTCCTATATAGTTTTGAAGTATGTCTCCCAAATTTAACCAGAGAATGCTTTTCTTATGGAGTCTCTTTCAGGACAAGTGTTCCATAGAACACACTGGAAATATTGCATTGTATAGTGGCCTTATCTATATGAAGAGTCACTTACAAAGACATATCCTAGAAGATTCCCTCTATATGTTTGTTCCTCATTTTCAAGTTCTAGAGCCAGAGCCTATGCCTGTATATTAAGGAGAAAATAAACTTCATATTTCTAGCAGTGAAATGATCACTGTTCAGTTCAGTTCAGTTGCTCAGTTGTGTCTGACTCTTTGAGACCCCATGGACTACAGAACATCAGGCCTCCTTGTCCATCACCAACTCATGTCCATTGAGTCCATGATGCCATCCAACCATCTAATCCTCTGTCATCCCCTTCTCCTCCCACCTTCAATCTTTCCCAGCATCAGAGTCTTTTCAAATGAGTCAATTCTTTGCATCAGATGGCCAAAGTATTGGAGTTTCAGCTTTAGCATTAGTCCTTCCAGTGAATATTCAGGACTGATTTCCTTTAGGATGGACTGGTTGTATCTCCTTGAAGTCCAAGGGGCTCTCAAGAGTCTTCTCCAACACCACAGTTCAAAAGCGTCAATTCTTCGGCGGTCAACTTTCTTTATAGTCCAACTCTCATATCCATACACGACTACTAGAAAAACCATAGCCTTGACTCTAGATGGACCTTTGTTGGGAAAGTAATGTCTCTGCTTTTTAATATACTGTCTAGGTTGGTCATAACTTTTCTTCCAAGGAGTAAGCGTCTTTTAATTTCATGGCTGCAGTCACTATCTGCAGTGATTTTGGAGGAGTCTCTCACTGTTTCTACTGTTTCCCCATCCATTTGCCATGAAGTGATGGAACCAGATGCCATGATCTTCATTTTCTGAATGTTGAGATTTTTTTAAATTTAAATTTATTTTAATTGGAGATTACTTTACAATACTGTATTGGTTTTGCCATACATCAACATGAATCTCCCACAGGTATACACGTGTTCCCAATCCTGAACCCCCCTCCCTCCTCCCTCCCCATACCATCCCTCTGGGTCATCTCAGTGCACCAGCCCCAAGCATCCAGTATCATGCATCGAACCTGGACTGGTGATTCGTTTCGTATATGATGCTATACATGCTTCAATGCCATTCTCCCAAATCATCCCACCCTCGCCTTCTCCCACACAGTCCAAAAGACTGTTCTATACATCTGTGTCTCTTTTGCTGTCTCACATACAGGGTTATCAGTACCATCTTTCTAAATTCCATACATATGTGTTAGTATACTGTATTGGTGTTTTTCTTTCTGGCTTACTTCACTCTGTATAATAGGCTCCAGTTTCATCCACCTCNACATCTGTGTCTCTTTTGCTGTCTCGCATACAGGGTTATCGTTACCATCTTTCTAAATTCCATATATATGTGTTAGTATACTGTATTGGTGTTTTTCTTTCTGGCTTACTTCACTCTGTATAATAGGCTCCAGTTTCATCCACCTCATTAGAACTGATTCAAATGTATTCTTTTTAATGGCTGAGTAATACTCCATTGTGTATATGTACTACAGCTTTCTTATCCATTCATCTGCTGATGGACATCTATGTTGCTTCCATGTCCTGGCTATTATAACTGGCTATTATAAACAGTGCTGCGATGAACACTGGGTTATAGGTTCTCAAGCCATAGATTTGGTATATTAGATTTTAGAGATTATCCATACCCACCATCCTTGCTGTCCTGAAACTGGTGTCTTTGGAAACTCATATAAATATCCAAAGATGATTCAAAGTGGAATCACTGTAGGCTAGTGATGGGAATTGTTTTTTCATCATTAGGTAATAAAGAGTAAAGATAGGCACATCACTAGATGCAGAAGAGTAGGATTGTTCAAGAATCCATAGTAGGGCAGAGATTGTTGAATAGATTTATAAATGACAATAAAGAAGATGCACAAATCTCTTCAGACACCCCAGGGTGGGAGAGAGAGACCATAGAATAATCTTATGCGTCTGTGTCAGTGGGAAAATCCTTATGAGATGCTATAATAATGTATGTGAGGGAAAAGTAATGAATTTGGAAATAACTAATCTAGAATACTCAAAATGAAAGACTCTCCTTTATCAGATTTTACTCAAGAAAAAGAATCAGAATCACTACCCTCACCTGGAATACCCTGTATTCCACTGACCCTGGAATACAAACCCAATATTCTGCATCAGTCAAAAAGGCTTAGAAAACAAAGAAAAGCATTAAAAAGTACATTGGAAATATAGCCTTATTCTAGTATATCTGTGCTTGAAAGGATTTATGTAGTTCCTGCCACCAACCCTTAAAAAAGAAGTTTGCCATAAAACTTGAAAAGGTCCAAAGAAGAATAATCTAAAATTTCGGAGATAATGAGAGTAAAACTGGCATCTTTGGTTCAAAGGTAGATTTATACTTTCAGTCTATAAATGAGAAATCTAATTATATAGAAGTAATTAAATCTACATGATCATAAGTGATATTAAATAGGTGAGCAGAGATTTGCTTACACACTAACCTCAAAATCCTGAGACAGGAAGATGGTAACTTTTGAAACACATAAAATAAATTCATTAGCCAAGGAAATAGAAATGCATTTCAAAAGCATTTGGATAAATTGTGACTAATACAGTTATTAATGACTTTGAGATATATTCAGCTCCTAGAATTAATGTGACTTCAGAAGGGGCAATAGAAGTATTTTATAGACATCTTTGTGGGCAAGAGAATTCAGGTATGGATAGATCAAATGTTGCCAGAGAGCTCATGAGTTAGAAAAGTCTGAAAACTATTGATGCAGTAACAAAATAACCTCCAATTCATTCAGCATACTACTTTTTTTCCCAATTCCTCTCTATTGAATATTTCACATCCAAGTACAGTGAAGACAAACTTTCAGCAGTGAATTCTCCACTTTGATTGATAGCCAGAGATCAGGGCTCCCCAGCCATTCTGATAAATATATGTAACTTCTTGGTTCATCTCTATTGTTTCATCTTAAATTCTGCAAATGAGATGATGCAGATGAGCAGTGCTGCAGTTCCTCCTCATTTGCATTTTATTAGCTTTATGACACTTTCCTTCTTGCATGATATTACCTAATTACATCCTTCAAAGAAGCACTAACATATTACTCTCCATTTTCAATTATTCACTCCAATGAAGGGAATCATGAAACACCCACTCTCTCCCAGAATATCCACCCAGCAATTGGGTCACTGTGGAAGAGTGAGACCACAATCCAATCAGAAAGTCATAGAGAAGCCTGGTTTTGGCCCTATTTCTTTCCAAGCCAGTTTTCTAACCACACAAGAATACAAGTCTCAGAACCATATAGGCTCAGATAGCATTACCCAACTTTATTGATCATATGATTCACTAGATTTATTCTAAAAATGATTTGTTTGGAATAACTTTGAGATATTTCCAAAAATCATCTCCGTTTACAAAGAATCATATTTTTCCATATTTCAAGGAAAAGATTGCAGTCTCTGAAAATTTTTGAAAAGAGAAAATTAAGACTGGTTTTAAGTGCTGTTACAATTGGTGTATAGTTTTCCAAAGGGCCTGTTATACATTTTGAATACAGATGATCAGCTTTATGTAAATTTTCCTTCTTTGACCCCCCCCTTTTTTATCTCGATGGTATTTCCCCTTTATTTCTTGGTACTCAGCTGAGAGGTCCTCAGACTTCCCTTTTGCTCTACCTTATTCAGTTATTATATCCCGGTTATTAAAAGAAAGAATTTAAGGTTCAATTTTTTATAAGAAATCACCTTTATTAGCATGTATAAGAATATGATGCTTCCCAGGTGATGCAGTGATAAAGAATCTGCCTGCCAATGCAAGAGACATGAGTTTGATCCCTGGATTGGTTGGGATGATCCCCTGGAGTAGGAAATGGCAACCCGCTCCAGTATTCTTACCTGGAGAATCTCATGGACAGAGAAGCCTGGCGGGTACAGTCCATGGGATTGCAACGAGTCAGACGTGACTGAGTGCACACACACAAATATGATAATTGTCAGAAAAAGGATATCATCTTTAACTGCAGTCACTTTTAACTTTTCAAAAATTATTTTTATTTTTTAACAAAAAAATTTATTATTTTGGGGAATAGCTGATTAACAAACAATGTTATGATAGTTTTAGGTGAACAGCAAAGAGACTCAGCCATACATACACATGTATCCATTGTCTCCCAAACTCCCTTGCCATCCAAACTGCCACATAACATTGAGCTATGTGCTATACAGTAGGGTAAGGTTGTATTTTTAAAATAAATTTTCTAACCAGTTTTCATTTTGTCTACCTACACTTCCTTTAAGTGTTACTCTGTTGGGTAATGAGACTATTATGAGTTGCACTAAGTGACAGAGGTTGAGTAGTAGAATAAAAAGCACACTGTAAAAATCATGGCTACATTACTTAATCGTTGTTATGATCCTGTTCAATTATCTAAGCCCTAGTTTCCTTATTTGTAAACTAGGGTTAATAATACTTAGTCTGTCTTCCTTACAAGATTTCTATAAGTCACAGTTGTTAAATGAGTCTACGTATATCTTATCCCCGCCCTTAATTATTTAATAGCTTTCAGTGTCCCTTTTCTTCCTTCCAGTCTTTTTTGTCTACTCATCCCCTTGCTTATTTTCCTTGTCTTTCACCTACTCCATTTTTTCATTATTGAGGGTCAGCAATCAGAACTTCATACACTATTCCAGGGGCTTTCATCTCTGACAGCACTGTAGTATTTCATTTCTAGTTCCCTTTTTGTTGATGATCAATATTTTATTTTTAAAAATCAAAGCAGTGCATGGTTCTACTGAAACATCTGCACATGGTAAGAACATGTGAAATGTTTCTGAAGTTTATCTCAATACCTGATAAAGAGTTTGATTCTCAGCTTCCTGATAGAGTTTCATACCATTCTTGGGCTTAGAGATAAGTTGTACACCATCTACTGTGCTGTAGAATAAACCTGCAGATGTTAAATTAGATCAGTGCAAACACAGGTCCTCAGGACTTCCCAGGTACCACTAGTGGTAAAGAACCTGCCTACCAATGCAGGAGAGATGAGACGCGAGTTCGATCCCTGGGTTGGGAAGATGCCCTAAAGAGGGGCATGGCAACCCACTCGAGTATTCTTGCTTGGAGAATCCCATGACAGAGGAACCTGGCAGGCTACAATCCATAGGGCCTCAAAGAATGGGACATGATTGAAGCAACTTACACACACAAGCACAGGTGGTCAACAAATCCTCAATCAAAACTTCTCCACTCTGGGAAGCATTCCTTTACTTACTCTGTGCCAATGTCAAAGTGACAGTAGCTCCAAGGTAGTTCAATTTTTAATACTCTTTGATACAAACTTTTCAAAGACATTTTTAGAACCAGAATACTTTTCATTTTCTATCAAGGATATATTGGATGATTGATAAATTTCTGTTAGCTGAATCATGGGTTTCGCCCATTTGTTTGCCTCATTCCTTACCTGGAAAATAATAAATTAGCAAGGTATGGTTTTGTTTTGCAGAAAGCACATTGCTCTTGTCCCAATAGGCTACTTCTGTTAAAGTATTGGACAACTGAGTACAGTAACCATCTTGCTTTAGAATGAAAGGAAATATGGCAATTTGCAATATGTTGAATTCCCATAGGAGTTTTCATAAGTGAAAATTATAGATGCAATTCTCCAGACTTCTAACACACCGTTTAATACAACGAAATACAGAAGTGGACTAGAGATTCCCTGATTTTCATCTTTAACATTCTATCAAACATCTAGGCAAGAAATTTACTGCTGATTTTTCACATGGAACACTTACTGATTGCTTTTCTTTTTCTGATTGCTTTTTGAACTCACTGAGGTAATGTCAGACTCACTTTGGTGAAATAAATATCTCAGGGAACGGCTAAAGATATCCAAGTCCCCAGGCAACACCAAGTGCACTTTTTGAAAAAACATTTACTTATTTTTAATTGGAGGATAATTGCTTTATACACTGTGCTGGTCTCTGCCCTACATCAACATAAATCAGCCATAGGCATTCACATGTCCCCTGGCTTTCCTTGCTGATGGTGCTTTAGCCACTCTGTTGTGTCCGACTCTTGCGACCCCATGATATGTAGCTCGCCACACTCCTCTGTCCGTGGAATTTCCCAAGCAAGAATACTGGAGTGGATTGCCATTTCCATCTCCAGGGGATCTTCACAATCCAGGAATTGAACCTGGGTCTCCTGGACTGTAGATGGATTCTTTATCGACTGAGCTACATAAACAAATGAAGCCATCACTGCACCAAGATAATGAATATTTTCATCATGCCCCAAAGATTTCCTGTGCCAGTGTCACCTTCCCAAACCCGAGCAACCATTCATCTGATTTTTAAAAGTATAATAAGTTTTCATCTTTTTAACAAATTTTTATAAATGGAATAAAACAGTAGTCTTAAAAAAAAAACTGCCTTCTTACACTCAACATAATTATTTGGAGATTCATCCGTGTTGTTACATGTATCCATGGTTTATAATTTTTGTTCTTTTTCTTTTAGAATGGATATTCTATTGTGGGGATATACCACAATATATTTAACCATCTACTTGTTGATAAATATTTGTATTTAAGTTTTTTTCAGTTTGGGGCCTTTACAAATAAAGATGCTATAAATAATTCATGTACTAGTCTTTGAGGAGACATACATTTTCTTTCTCTTGGGTAAATACCTACAAGTGATTTACTGGGTATTATGGATGAATCTTCAAATAATTATGTTGAGTATAAGAAGCCAGATTTTAAAAAAAGACTACTGTATTATTCCATTTATAAAAATTTGTTAAAAAGAGAAAAACTCAGATCAACTTAAAAATAACTTTTTAAGAAGCTGCCAAACTGTTTTGTAAAGTGGCTGTTACTTTATATTTCTATTAGCAGTGTATTAGAGTTCCAGTTGCTACACATGCTTGACCAAACTTGGCTTGCTCAGTCTTTAATATCAGTCATTCTAGAGGAGGTATATTAGTGTCTCATTTTGGTTTTAATTTACATTTTCTTAATGACTGATGATGTTGAATATATTTCATGTACTTATTTCCTATCATACATCCTCTTTGATGAAATGTTCAAATGTTTGCCTATTTTTTGATTGGGTTGTCTTTTTGTTGTTGAATTGAAAAAGGTTTTTGAATTCTAGATGCAGTCCTTTCTGGGATATATGTTTGCAAATGTTTTCTCCAAGTCTGTGGCTTTGCTTTGAGTTTCCTTTAGTGTCGTTTTGAAAAGAAAAATGATAAAATTTGGATGAAGGCAAATACGTGAACATTTTCTTTATAGCTTTTGCTTTTTGTATCCTATTTGTGAAATATTTGCCTAGCCAATGTCATTAAGATTTCTCTTCTGCTTTATTTTGTGTGTATGTGTTCAGTTGCTCAGTCATGTCCAATTCTTTGCAATTCTTTGGACTGTAGCCTGCCAGGCTCCTTGTCCAAGGGACTTTCCAGGCAAGAACACTGATGTGGGTTGCTACTGCCTCCTCCAGGAGATTTTCCCAACCCAGAGATGGAATTTATTGCAGACAGATTCTTTACCCACTGAGCTATAATTTTAATAATTTTGAATCTTATAATTAGGACTATGATCCATTATAAGATCATATTTTACATAGTACACATAAATTGTTTTCACTATTCTAGGTTTTTAGAATTTCCATATAAATTTTAAAACTGTCAATGTCTTTTTTTTTACTTTCTATTATTTTGATAGAGATTAGGTAGAATCTATAGAGAAATTTGGGTGGCTAATTAACATCTAAACAATATTGACTCATCTTATACATAAATTAATCCTCAACTTTGTTCTTTTCAAAACAGTTTTGGCTGTTTGGAATCTTCTGCATTTTCATATAACATTTAGTATTTGCTTACAGTTTCTGCAAAAACTTGCTGGAGCTACATAAATTCTATAAATCAATTTGGAAAGAAATGCTGTCTTAACAATAGTGAGCCTTCCAATGCAAGAATATTGACTTTATCTCCATTAATTTAGATGTTGAAAAAAAAATCTTTCTGCAATGTTTGTAACTTTCTGTGTATAAGATTTGCACTTCTATTAAATCTGTCTCTTATACACATCNAAAGAAATGCTGTCTTAACAATAGTGAGCCTTCCAATGCAAGAATATTGACTTTATCTCCATTAATTTAGATGTTGAAAAAAAAATCTTTCTGCAATGTTTGTAACTTTCTGTGTATAAGATTTGCACTTCTATTAAATTTATTTCTAAACTTGGTATTCTTTTTAATGTTTCTATGAATGAAATATATTCAGTTTTATTTTCATACTATTAATTGCAGGAACATAAAAATGTTTTTGAGTATTGATCATGTATCCTGTGATCTTGCTGAACTCATTTGTTAGTTCTAGGAGTTATTTTGTTGCTGTTGTTATAGTTTTTTAGATTCTCTAGGATGTTCTATGTAGACCATCATGTCATCCACACGTAGGCACAGTTTTGCTTTTTTGTTTCTGATCTGCATGCCTTTTCTTTTCCCTTTCATTTTGTGCCAGCTAGAACCTCCAGTATAATTGAACAGAAGAGAGTGGACATCCTTGTCTTTTATCTGGTCTTAGAAGTAAAACCTTCAGCCGTTCTCCATTAAAACTAATGTGTCCTGCAGGAAACATTTTGTAGATGGCTTTCATCAGGTTGAGGAAACATATCTTGCTCCACACTTGCTGAATTTTTATCATGAATAGGTATCCAGTTCAGTTCAGTTCAGTTCAGTTGCTCAGTCATGTCCAACTCTTTGTGACCCCATGAATTATTTTGTTAAATGTTTTTTCCATGTATATTGTGATAATCATGTGGGTTTTGTCTATATTGTTTCAATATGGTGTATTACATTAATCAATACTTGGATATTAAACCAACCTTGCATTCCTGGGATAAATACTACTTGATCATGGTGTATAATCATTTTTACATGTTCTTAGATTTTGTTTTCTAATATTTGCATCTATATTCATGATACTTGGTATGATAATGATACTGGCCTTGTAGAGTAAATTGAAAAGTGTTCTGCCTCTATTTTCTGGAAGAGTGTGTGTAGTAGTGGTATTATTTCTTTTTTAGTATTTGATACAGTTTGCTAGCGAGTGTCTGTAGGCCTGAACTTATCTTTGTGAAAAGACTGTTAACTAGGTATACTAAGGTATTTTATTTCTTCTTAAGTTAGTTTTGATAGTTTGTGTTTTTCTACAAATTTTGCCACTTCATCTAAGTTTTCTAATTTGTTGGCATAAAGTTTTTTCATAATTTTCCTTTATCATGTTTTCAAGTTGACATATTTTCTTTTCTAATATAGGTATTTAAAATCATAAAATTTCCTATAAGTATTATTTTAGCCACATCTCACAAATATTGAGGTGTTGTGTTTTCATACTTATTTTAAACTATTTTATTTCATAATTTCTTCTTTGATTCACACGTCATTTAGAAATATGTTTCTTAATTTCCAGATATTAGTGGAAATTTTCCAAATATTTTATTCTGTGGTTAATCTCTAATATAATTCCATTTTGGTTAGGGAACATACTTTGTATGATTTCAATCCTTGAAAGTTATCATTATTTTATGGCTTAGTATGTGGTGTATCCTGGGGAATATTCCATGTACATTGAAAATAATGTGTATTTCTTCTGTCATTGCATGAAACATTGTAACCTCCAAGAAACATTTTAATAGGTCAGAATTGTCATTTAGTGTTCTATATCCTGGTTGCTTTGCTGCCTAGTTGTTCTATCCATTACTGAAAATAACCTTTCCAATTATTATTGTATCATCTATTCCCCTCTTCAATTCTGTCAATTTTTGTTTCATATATTTTGGGGCTCTGTCAAGTACATACATATATACATATATTTACATATTTATAGTTATTATAACTTCCCTCTGAATTGAACTTTGTTTCATATAGAATGTCCCTCTTTGTCTTCAGATGTTTTTTTGTCTTAAGTAAGCTTTTTTTGTCTTAAAGCCTATTTTTCTTGAAAATAATCTAGTCATTTCAGTTCTTTTAGTTACTCTTTGCATGGTGTTTTACTTAATGATTAGAAATGTTTTCCATTATTTTACTTTAATCTATTTGTGGTTTTGAATCTAAAGTATGTCCCTTGTATAAACACACTTTATATATAATTGGATGTATAAAATTGGATCCTATTTTTAATCCATCCTGACAACTCCTACCTTTTATTTGGAGAGCTTAATACACTTACATTAGATGTACTAAATAAAATGGTAGGGTTTACATTGCCATTTTGAAATTGTTTTATATATTTGTCATTCTTTAATTATTGCCATCTTTTGTGTAAATATTATCAAGTGTATATTTAAATTCTTTTTCTTTTATTTTGGTAATTTGTTTTTTTAAAAATTAGACTTTATTTTTGGAGCTGTTTTAGTTTCACAGCAAAGTTAATTGGAAGGCACTGACACTTTCATATACCTGGCCTTTTTACTATATATTTTAAAGCTATTTCCTTAGTGTTTGCTATGAGGATTGCAATATATATCTCAATTTAAATCAAACTATCTCAGATTAATACTAATTTATTTCCAGTGGTATACAGAAACTTTGCTTCACTATAACTCTCTTACTTTCTATTATTTAAGCTGATTAGTGCAGATTTGTAATTATTATTTTACACAGAAGTCAAAATCAGTTAAGAGAAGAGTAAATTTAAAATATTTTATAAGGTTTTTTGTATTTACTTATTAATTACCTTTACTGGTGCTTTTATTTCTTCATGAGGATTTGAGTTGCTCTCTAGTGTCCTATCTTTTAAGCCTGAAGAACTCTCTTTAGTACATCTTGAGGATGTACTAAAGAGGATAGGACTCTTTGTGATTAATTAACTCTACTTTGTTAATCTGAGGATGTCTAAGTTTCATTAAAAATTTTTAAACTTTTTATTTTAAAATAATTTCACTTTTAAAAAAAGTTGTAATGATAGTACAGAAAGGTCCTATGTACCCTTTGACAAGTTTTCCTAATTGGTTACATCTTATATGATTATAGTATGATATCAAAACCAGGAAACTGACATTATACATTATGATGTATGTGTCGAGTTCTGTGTTATCACATGTAGAGATCTGTGTAACTACCACTACAGTTAAGTTACAGAACTATCCTATCACCACAAGTATGTCCCTTATGCTACTCTTCAATAGACATGTCCTTCTTCCTAGACATTCCTAACTTGGGCAACCACTAATCTGTTCTCCATCTCTATAATTTTTTCCTTCTGAGAATGTTATATAAATGAAATCATACCATATACAGCCTTTTGAGATTGCCCTTTGGGGCTCAGAATAATGCCATTAAGGGGCTTCCCAGTTGTCTCAGTGGTACAGAATCTGCCTGCCAACGCAGGAGACACAAGAGATGTGGGTTTGATCCCTGGGTTGGAACGATCCACTGGAGTAGAAAATGGCAACCCACTCTAGTATTCTTGCCTGGAGAATCCCATGGAGACAGGAGCCTGGCAGGCTACAGTCTATGGGGTCACAAAAAGTCAGACAGGACTGAGCATGTATGCAGTACAATGCTATTAAGATCAATGCAAGTTGCCATGTGTATCAATAATTCATTTTTTGTTGCTGAGCAGTATTCCACAATTTAAGTTAACATGAAAGAGTTAGTTGGTTCTTTGTGACCCCATGAACTGTAGCCTGCCAGACTCTGTCCATGGAATTCTCCAGACAAGAATAGTGGAGTAGGTAGCCATTCTCTTCTCCAAGGTATCTTCCCTATTCAGGGATTGAACCCAAGTCTCCTGCATTACAGGCAGATTTCTTTACTGTCTGAGCCACCAGGGAAGCCAATTGTAGAATATTTTGGTTATTTCCAGTTTTTGGCTACTGCAGATAAAACTGCCTTAAATGATCATGTACAAACTTTAATGGGGATATTAGTATTCATTTCCCTAGGCTAACTGTCCCAAGGAAGCAATTTCTGGCTTGTGCAGAAAGTGCATATTTAGTTTCTAAAGAAATTTTTAAACTATTTTTCAGAATGGTTGTGTCATTTTATATTTCTACCAGAAATATGAGAGAGATCTATTTTCTCCACACTTTTGCTAATTTTTGGTACCATCATTATTTTTTATGTGAGCTATTCAACAGGTGTGATGTGATATCTCATCCTAGTCTTTATTTGTTCTTCCCTGGTGGTTGATGGTATTAAATATGATCTCTGATCAGTATAACCTCTTGTGAAATGTTTCTTCATGTATTTTGCCCATTTTCTAATTAGAATGTGTTTTCTTTAGTGTTAAGTTTAAGACTCCTAAAAACATATTCTGAGTCTCCTGTCAGCTAATTGGTTTGAAAATATTTTTTCCACATCCATAACTTGTACTTTAATCCTTTAATCATTCTCAGAAAAAAAGTTTTTAGTTTTGATGATCAATTTATCATTTTTTTCTCTTATAAATCAGACTTTTTATATCATCCCTGAAAAGTCTTCAACAATCATAGGTCCCCCAATTTTTCTCTTACTTTTCCCTACATGTTTACAGTAACTATATGATCCATTTTGAGTTAATTTTTAAATAAGGTGAGATTTAGGCTGAGGTTCAGTTTAGAGGCTTTGTTTCTTGTTTGCCTGTGGATATCTAATTACTCCAACATAATATTTAAAATTTTTATTGTATATTAGAATATAGTGGATGAACAAAGTTGTGTTCACTTCAGGTGTACAGCAAAATGATTAAATTAAACATATATCTATTGTTTTTTCAAGGGACTTCCCTGGTGGCTCAGTAGTAAAAGAATTCTCCTGCCAAGCAGGTGATGTGGGTTTGATCCCTGGGTCAAAATGGTCTCCTGGAAGAAGACATGTCTTCCCACTCCAGTATTCTTGCCTGGGAAATCCCATGGACAGAGCAGCCTGGTGGGCTACAGTCCATGGGGTCACAAAGAGTCAGACATGATTGAGCAACTAACACACTTATAAACAAGATTGTTTTAAGTTGCTGATCTTTCAATTTAAAATGCATTTCCAGTATCCTTCATTTGTCCTCTCCTTTTCTCACAATTCCTGGTTTTGATATCATATTTGTGTGTAGATAATATCCTACCTTTACTGTATGTTTGCCTTTACCAATAAGCTTTTCCATTCATAATTTTCTTGTTTCTAGTAATGGCCTTTTCTTTTCCACCTAGAGAAGTTCCTTTAGCATGTTATTAAGCTGATCTGATGTTGCTCAGTTCTCTTAGCTTTTGCTTGCCAGTAAATGTTTTGATTTCTCCATTGAATATGAATGGGAGCTTAGAGTTTTCTTAGTTGTGGGTTCTTCCCTTTTGTTACTTTAAGTATATTGTGCCGTTCCCTTCTAGCCTGCAAAATTTCTGCTGAGAAATCAGCTGATAACCTATGGGAGTTCCTTTGTGTGTTACTTGTTGCTTTTCCCTTGTTTTTTTTAGTATTTTTGCTTTGTCTTTAATTTTTATCAATTTGATTACAATGTGCCTTGATGTGTTCCTCTTTGGGTTTCTTTCCTGGGATTCTCAGCACTTTGAGGAGTTGAGTAACTGTCTCCTTTCCCATATTAGGAAAAGTTTTGGGGACTTCTGAGATGGCACTAGTGGTAAAGAATCAGCGTGCCAGTGCAGAAGATGCAAGAGACGTGGGTTTGATCCTTGGGTCAAGAAGATACCATGGAGTAAGAAATGGCAACCCACTCCAGTATCCTTGCCTGGAAAATTCCATGGACAGAGGAGTCTGGCAGGCTCTAGTCCATGGGGCTGCAAAGAGTTGGATATGACTGAGAGACTGAGCATGCACATTAGAAAAGTTTTCAGCTATTATCTCTCCAAATACTTTCTTAGGTCTTTTCTCTTTCTCTTCTCCTATGACCTATATAATGCAAATGTTGGTGCATTAAAGGTTGGCCCAGAGGTCTCTCAGGCTGTCTTAATTTCTTTTCATTTTTTTCTGTTTATTGTGTTCTGCATAAGTGATTTCCGCCATTCTGTCTTCCAGCTCACTTATCTATTCTTCTGCTTAATTTATTATGCTATTGATCCTTCTACTATTTTTTTCATTTCAATTACTGTATAACTCATCTATTCTTTAGATTCTCTAGCTTTTTATGTTAAAGATTTTTTGTAACTTCTCAATCTATGCCTCTATTCTTTTTTCAAGATCTTGGATCATCTTTACAATCATTACTCTGAATTCTTTTTCAGTAAGATTGCCTATCTCTACTTTACTTAGTTATTCTTCTGGGGTTTTACCTTGTTCTCCATCTGAGATATTTTCCTCTGCCACGTCATCTTGTCTAGTTTCTGTGGTTGTGGTTTCTGTTTCACAGGCTGAAAGACTGTAGTTCTTGCTTCTGCTGTCTGCCTTCTGGTGGATGAGGCCATATAAGAAGTTTGTGCAGACTTCCTGGTGGGAGGGATTGGTCCTGCCCACTAGTGAGTGGAGCCTGGTCTTGTTTCTCTGGTGGTCTGGGCCATTCAACACAGTTTATTTGAAAGACTACTTCCTCCATGAAATTTCCCTTGTACTTTTGTCAATAATCGCTTGTGTTTAGTAGTGTGAGACTGTCTGGCTTCTCCATCATGCTCTATTAATCTATCCCTATACCAATTCATGGGGTCGCAAAGAGTTGGACACAACTGAATGACTGAACTGAACACCAACACAACATAGTTTGGTTATAGGGTAGAGTTCTTCCCATTTTATTCTTTTCAAAATGTTTTAGCTATTTCAGTTCATTTACTTTTCCATTTAAATTTTGGAATAATCTTGTTTATATTTAGAAATTTTCTGCTGGAATTTTGATGAAGTGAAGTGAAGTGAAAGTTGCTCAGTCATGTCCGACTCTTTGCGACCTCATGGACTATACAGTCCATGGCATTCTCAGGCCAGAATACTGGAGTGGATAGCCGTTCCCTCCTCCAGGGGATCTTCCCTACCTAGGGATCAAACAGGGGTCTCCTACATTGCAGGCGGATCCTTTACCAGCTGAGCTACTAGTGATTTTGATGGGAAACACATTAAACCTGTATATCAGTTTGGGGAGAAGTGACATCTTTACTATGTTTAGTCTTCCAATCATGAAAACAATATATCCCTCTACTTTTGTACATCTCTCTTTTATTTCTTTCATACTCATTTTTTAGTTTTCATTATAAAAGTCTTTGTATATGTTTGGTTAAATTTTATAGCTAAGCTTTTTTTTAATTGTTAAAAAAAGAAAAATTGCAAATGGTATTTATTATATCATTAATTTTGGTTTCCACTTGCTCACTGATAATACATAAATGTAATTTATTTCTGTTTGTTAATCTGTGACACTGCTCATTTCACTTATTAATTTTAGGATGTTTTGTTAACTTTTTTTGTACTCAGATCATTGTATCATCAGAAAATAACAGTTTATTTCTTCCTTTCCAATACATCTGTCTTTTGTTTCCTTATCTTGCCTTGTTGCTCTGACTAGAACTTCCAGTAAAATGTTGAATAAGAGTAGAGAGTAGGCATCTTTAACTTCTGCCTGATCTTAAGGGGAAAGCATTCAGTCTTTTACCACTAAGTATGTTAGATGTAGTTTTTTTTGGTAGCTTCTCATTATCACTTGATAAAGAGGAAGTTGAGTAAGGTCCCCTTTATTTCAGCTTTTTTTTCCCCTCTGAGAATTTATCATAAATGGGATTTGGATTTTATCAAATGCCTTTTCTGCATTGATTGATAAAATCTTGTAAATTTTCTGCCTTTCTGTTAATATGGTGAGTCATACAGGTTGATTTTCAATATTGTACCACTAAAAAAAACCCACTTGATATTAAGTATATAATTCTTTTTACATAAATATTTCTGAATTCTATATGCTAATGTTGTTAACCATTTTCCCATCTATATTCATAAAGTATATTGATCTATAGTTTTGTTTCACTGTGATGTCTTATTTAGTGTTGGTGTTAGAGTAATACTTCATAAAATGAATTGCTAAGAGTTCCTTCCTCTTCTATTTTCTAAAAGAATTGTATGTTAATTCTTCTTTAAAAATTTGGTAGACTTCTCCAGTAGACCTACATGGGAAGAGATCTTTCCTCTTCCCAAAAAAATTTTGGATTTTTTTAAAGTTAGAATTTAATTTCCTTCATAATTATGCTGCTGCTGCTGCTAAGTCGCTTCAGTCGTGTCCGACTCTGTGTGACCCCACAGACGGCAGCCCACTGGGCTCCGTCATCCCTGGGATTCTCCAGGCAAGAACACTGGAGTGGGTTGCCATTTCCTTCTCCAATGCATGAAAGTGAAAAGTGAAAGTGAAGTCGCTCAGTCGTGTCTGACTCAGCGACCCCACGGACTGCAGCCTACCAGGCTCCTCCATCCATGGGAGTTTCCAGGCAAGAGTACTGGAGCGGGATGCCACTGCCTTCTCCTCATAATTATAAATGGGACTAATTATTTTTAAAAAATCACATAGGCCATGGTAGTTTATACTTCTTCAGGAACTGATTCATTTTTATCTAAGTTGTCAAATTTCTATGTTTGTAGTTATTTGTAATATTCCCTTACTGTCTATTTGATGTCTGCAGGGTCTGAATAATGTTCCTTGTTACATCACTGATATTGGTAATTTCTGTCTTTCTTTATCAATCTTTGGAGACAGGAATGGCAACCCAATCCAGCATTCTGGCCTGGAGAATTCCATGAACAGTGGAGCCAGACAGGCTACAGTTAATGGGAACACAGTTTTGCTTGTGTGTACTGAAATTTGCCAATTTTATCAATCTTTTAAAAAACCGTGTTTTTTTTTTATAGATCTCTCTATTATTTCCTGTTTTCAATTTCACTGATTTCCATTCTTTGATACTTCATTCTTTCTTCTTCAGTTCAGTTCAGTTGTTCAGTCATGTCCGACTCTTTGCAGCCCCATGAACCACAATGTTCCAGGCCTTTCTATCCATCAGCAACTCCTGGAGTCCACCCAAACCCATATCCATTGAGTTGGTGATGCCATCCAACCATCTCATCCTCTGTTGTCCCCTTCTCCTGCCCTCAATCTTTCCCAGCATCAGGGTCTTTTCAAATGAGTCAGCTCTTTGAATCAGGTAGCCAAGTATTGGAGTTTCAGCTTCAACATCAGTCTTTCCAATGAACACCAAGGACTGATCTCCTTTAGGATGACTAGTTGGATCTCCTTGCAGTCCAAGGGACTCTCAAGAGTCTTCTCCAACACCACGATTCAAAAGCATCAATTCTTCAGCACTCAGCTTTCTTTATAGTCCAACTCTCGCAGCCATACATGACCACAGGAAAAACCATAGCCTTGACTAGATGGACCTTTGTTGGCAAAGTAATATCTCTGCTTTTTTAATATGCTGTCTAGGTTGGTATAATATTCCTTCTAAGAGGTAAGTGTCTTTTAATTTCATGGCTGCAATCACCATCTGCAGTGGTTTTGGAGCCTAAAAAAAATAAAGTCTGACACGGTTTCCACTGTTTCCCCATCTACTTCCCATGAAATGGTGGGACTGGATGCCATGATATTAGTTTTCTGATTGTTGAGTTTTAAGCCAACTTTTTCACTTTCCCCTTTCACTTTCATCAAGAAGCTCTTTAGTTCTTCTTCACTTTCTGCCATAAGGGTGGTGTCACCTGCATATCTGAGGTTATTGATACTTCTCCCGACAATCTTGATTCCAGCGTGTGCTTCCTCCAGCCCAGTATTTCTCATGATGTACTCTGCATATGAGTTAAATAAGCAGGGCAACAATATACAGCCTTGACGTACTCCTTTTCCTATTTGGAACCAGTCTGTTGTTCCATGTCCAGTTCTAACTGTTGCTTCCTGACCTGCATACAGGTTTCTCAAGAGGCAGGTCAGGTGGCCTGATATTCCCCTCTGTTTCAAAATTTTCCACAGTTTATTGTGATCCACACAGGACTTTGGCATAGTCAACAAAGCAGAAATAGATGTTTTACTGGAACTCTCTTGCTTTTACGATCATCCAGAGGATGTTTGCAATTTGATCTCTGGTTTCTCTGCCTTTTCTAAAACCAGCTTGAACATCTAGTAGTTCATCGTTCACATATTGCTGAAGCCTGGCTTGGAGTATTTTAAGCATTACTTTACTAGCGTGTGAGATGAGTGCAATTGTGAGGTAGCTTTACTTAGGGTTTATTTTGCTCTTGTTTTTTATGTTTGTGTGTATGTGTAGACTTTAGATTAATAATTTTAGACTTTTTTGTAATTAAGTATTTAGTGTATGAATTTCCCACTCAGCACTGCTTTACATGCATCCCAGAAAGTTTGATATGTGTATCTTTATGCTTATTCCATTCAGTTCAGTTCAGTTCAGTTCAATCGCTCAGTCATGTCCGACTCTTTGCGACCCCATGAATCGCAG
>SJYV01011747.1:0-18031 GCA_006410875.1 Neotragus pygmaeus
TGCAGTCAGGTGCCCACAGCTACTGCAGCTCCACTGTTCTGTGCTCATCTCCCCTCAGCGAGAAAGAGCATCCTGAGCTCAATCACACAGCGGCCCCTCGTCTGCTCTCTGCCTGCACAGTCTGGGCCCAGCTTCCTGTTTGTTTGATTAGCTGCCCCCACTTAGGGTGCTGACTGAGACCCTGAGGGCTCGGGCCCTCCTTGTGCTGCCCATGGACCCACCCAGAGCCCTGGCTGTATGTACAGCTGAGGCTCCAGGCACAGGCCCGGCCCCGCAGTGCTCCAGGCTCTGCTCTCCGCTGCTGCATTCAGGGAATAGGTGTCAGACACACTCAGGGGCGATGCCCCCGGCCTCCCTTCCTGAGACTCATCCTGCGCCTGATAAATGAAGCATATGGTCAATACCTTCTAAACTGAGTCATGGTTGCTGCCCAGGTCCCTTCACCACAACCAGTGACATCTGAAGCTGCACCCTGATTAGAACCTGAAGGTACCAATTAGTACCTGATTAGTACCTGTTTCCCCACGTGTAGGTTTTCCTAAATTTGTTGGGATGTGTTATGGGTGTGTGGAAATGTTTCATGGATGGGCCTGCTGAGTGGTGAGTGAGCCCTTGGGCAGGGCTGCCTCTCCCACACCCTGACTCCAGCTGGGCTTGCTGATATGGGTTGGTGCTCTGAGGCCCGCATCAGACTCTGCAGCCCTGAGTCTCTTCTCTTTCCTGGGAGGGTTTTACATGGTTTTAATCAGACAGTGGTGGGCTCAGCTTAAATGGCGGTTTACTCAAACCTCAATTCTGATTTCTTTACCTATAGGAAGTGCCTTGATCTTTTCCCTAGTGGAACATGTACAGCTCAGAGGGCTTGGAGCTGGTCTCTAGAGTAAGCGGTGTCTTCTCTTTGACTCATGATGAGCCAGGAGCTGATTTTGTGTGTATATGGTGTGCGGGGGTGGTGGGGGTGGGCAGGAGGCGGGGAATGGGCCAGCCTAGCCTGGAGGTGATGGTTGCCACCACCCTCCATTCCCACCTCCCTGTGTCTCCTCCTCTGTCTCTTCGTGACCTTTCCATTAGCAGTGCTGGCTGGCAAGATCATGAAAGTCCTGACCACGGGACTAGAAAGGGGCTTTAAAAATTGCCTATGAAACTAGCAAAACATTGTAAATCAACTGTAATCCAATAATTTTTTTAAATTGCCTGGTTCTCAATTGAAATTAAGTACCTGTAGCTCTGGGAGCTGCCTCCTCCCTGTCCTCCACGGGGACTAAAGGGGATGCTTCTGCTGCTTGCTGGCTTAGGTCAGCGGTCGTACTCGTCAGCGGTCTTTCGTGCTATTCCTGTTTGTAGGCTGAGATCAGGGCACTGGGACCAGGTTCCTGGCTGGTGTGAGTCTGGAGGGAGTGCAGGGGAACCCGCAGGACCAAGACATGCAGGGCCTTCCTCCTTCAAAACCATACTCCCAAGTCCCCTTGCTCTAGTCTCCATGCGTTTTCTTGCAACTTAGCCAGTAGGCCAGTTTCAGAACTTTATACTGTGGAGTCTCTGGACTAAGTCAGACTTAGGCCAGTGGGGATGTCTGCAGTGGGGTCGTTTACCAGGTGCCGGAGCCAGTGGGATGAGAAGTAGACAGCTCCTGTCCTGGGTGTCAGCCATGGAAGGTGCTGGGAAGAAAAGGGCACAGGAGGTGCTGCCCAGAGAGCCCAGGTTATGCCCCTAGAGGCACGGGTATTCCAGGGTGGGTTGGCCTTGTCCTGTCTCCAGGGGCAGGGTCTTCACACCTGTGGAATGACTAAGGTCATTCCAGCCAGGTGTCACCTCTCCATGAGGGACAGGGGCATCAGGCTGTGCTGCCAGCTGAGTCGCCCACACCAGTGATTTTCAGAACCTTTTAAATCTGGGCTTTTGGACAAAGGGGTGTGCACTTCAGCTGTATTTGCTCTATTTGTGAGGGCAGAGGCAGCTGAGAGTGCAGGAGGGCAGGTGAGGGGGCAGAACCGTCAGGTCTCCCCTTCCTGTTCTGCCCCGTTTCTGGCACATGTGCACATGTGTGACACACAAACACACATACATACACATGCACACAAGTGCACACACATAGGCACATGTGCACAAGCACACACGCACAGAACATATGCATGCACACGTGCACAAGCACACATGCAAAAACACATACATGCACAAGTACACATATGCGCACATGCACTTCCTGGGCATGGGGGTACAACTCTCCTCCAGACCCTTGGTAGGTGGGCTACTTAGACTTGAGGTGTGGGCTGGACCTCATGTGTATTAGACTTACGTTGGGGACTATTCTTGAGGTAAGTTATACTATTCGTTGAAATCAGTCAAATCAATCCTTCTAGTGATCTCCAAAACCAAACTCTGGGGTGATGTAAATTGTGCAGCAAGTAAGTTTTGACAGTGGACTTGTCTGTGTCGTCTCTGAATCCACAGGCTCCAGTTGGGGGATTGGAGGTGGAGCTCATCCAGGTAAAAACACTTTCCTCTGGGCGGGGATGGCTCTGCAAGGGCCTTGGAGTCTCCTTTCACAGTTGCCAGAGTCCTCACAGAGGATGAGGTCAACCAATTCTGCCCTGCCAGAACCAAGCTCCAAAGAACCAGTCACCCGAGAAGCCCAGCTGGCTTCATTCAGACAGTGGAATAATGAGGCATGGGCGCAGGCTCTCTCAGGGAAGATTAAGACCTTACTCATGGGCTGCTTCATTGCTGCCCTCAGTATGTTGAATATCCTGGAACTGTGAGTGTGAATGGTAGGCTGGCGGGGGCTGACGATATCTAGGGCTGGTGAGCAGCACAGGCCTGGCCACGCCTCTCAGCTGTGACTGGTGGGTGTCATGGCAGAATGGAGATGGAATTGGGCCCTGAGATTGTGGATAATAAAGTGCCTTGAGCACGTTCACTTCTGCAGAAGAGAAGCTAGATTCAGGTCGCTGGGCCCAGCCCTACCCCAGTGGCTGCATCTCCTGCCGTAGCTGTTTCTGAACCTGTGTTTGCAGAGGACACTTGTCTTGCCCAGGCCTGATCCGCACTCTGGCCCTGCTGATGATGCTGTGTGACTCTCCCTCATCAGTCTTACCTCATTTCCAGAAAGGAACCAGAAGGCCACCCAAGTGTGAAAGTGTTGTCCGGGGAATAGGACGAGATGCAGGCACAGCTGGTTAATCAGACAAGGGTCTGAGGTGTCAGGAGGTTTGTGCACTGTGTGTGCCCCTTACAGGAGACAGCACACAGCATTTTTTAAAGGAGTGGACACACTTGAAACACCAGACACTTATTTGTGGTGTAACATAAGTATGCAGTGGGTGCTATTGGCAAGTAGTTTACATATTGACAAGTGATTGTTTAATCAAGTTCAGAGGCTGGAATAAATTTATTGGAGGAGAATGCGATCATTTCTATTCTGTGATAGCCAAAGAGGTGCTGTCAGTGTGCGATCACCAGGTATGCTAAGTGGCTCATGAGTATCGGTGTCACCAGCCAGGCCCTCTCAAGAAAGAAAATCCACACAAAAGTCTTTAAGGTTAATAAATAATGGTAAGCAGAAAAATCTCAAGGACTAATTTGGAATAATTGGAAGCTGAAATTCTATGAAGTGCAGACTTACAGAGACTCGTGGTATCAGATCTCAGTAGGAAAGACATGTTGGCCTCTTAAATTCCCACATGGCATCTCGTGAGTAAATGCTGGATGTTGTTTCACTGGACTGGTGGTGTCCTTGTCACATGGTTGGGACAGGTGGCCACAGTGAGAGCAGCCGCTGACCTGGACATGTACCCTTGACTTAAAGTCAGGAAAGATGTGATATGACTTGTTCAATGAAGTGGCACAGAGATAATTCCCATAAGCCTTCACATTCCTGTGCTGGTCCTTAAAAAAGTTTTTTTATGGAAACTTTCATGTAGTTTGGAAAGGTAGAGAGGAATGAAGCTCTGCTAATATTAGTTCAAATGGAGAAGGAAATGGCAACTCCAGTATTCTTGCCTGGAAAATCCTATGGACAGAGGAGACTGGAGGGCTACAGTCTCTGGGGTTGCAAAGAGTCAGACATGACCGAGTGTGCACACACGTTAGTTCAAAAATCCTGAGTCATTGACATTTAGAGGGAAACACTGGACTCTGAATGACTTAGATGAAGTTTCCACATCCACTTCTGTGTGACCACATGAACTAGAGAACTGGTCAGGTTGGGGATGACAGGATTCTGCTCTATATCCTTCTAGGACAGGAGCCTGTGGATTCCAGGGGATTCTCCCATCAGAAATGACACAGGGGAGGCATTCCATCATGAATGACACCTGACAATCCTCTGGACTGAGCTGGTGCTGCAGCAAGTGTGGGTGCTGGTCACTGAGGCCCTAACGTGGCCACCTGGAATGTTTCTCCATGTCTGGAGCAGTCAGTAGCTGAGGGGAAGACATTTGTAGGTGTGACTAATAATAGTGAAAGGCTTTATTTTCATGTGTCACTTTTTAACCAGTACCTTCAAGGCCTTTTCTAGACTATCTTATTACATATTGTTTTCACATTATTACATATTTATTACATATTATTACATTTTCTAGAATATCTTATATTATTACCTATTATATAGCTTATTACATATTTTGTTATTATTTTAGTTGCTAAGTCATGTCTGACTCTTTTCTGACGGCATGGACTGGATTGCCATTTCCTTCTCCAGGGGATCTTCCTCATCAAATCTGCGTCTCCTGCATTGGCAGGTGGCTTCCTTACCACTGAGCCACCAGGAAAGCCCACATACTTTGTATTTTCCTGCAAGAAGAGTAACATCCTATTACTATTATTTTCATTGATTTCCCCAGCACAAGGCTGTTAGAGACCCTCCTGGGATCAGGATGGGTGCCCACACTTCTGCCAGGGAGCTTAGCGGACGTGGATCCTGTGTGCTGGGCGCCCCAGTCAGAGGAAATGTGGCTGCTGGGTCACCACGTGGCTTCACTGTTCTTTGGTGCCTCACCCTGGGGAGTAGGTTACACTTCTGATTTATTGAGTTATGGGATCGTATTTTGTCAATTTGTCTGTGGCTGGAGACTTTCTGACTGAGGACCAAAAGCCTTTTTCCTCCTGGAAATTGAATTTGGGACCTGATGGTACCTGGGTACATGCTGTTCGCTGCAGAAAGCCATCTGTCCTCAAGTGTTGCTGGATCTCCCTTACTGAGTCTCTCTAATTCATACCTCTGCCTTGTTCTGTGCAGTTGGTGCTCTCCAGGCTGAGTGGCCCTCAGGGTGAGGACTGGATGAGCCTCCTTTGCCCATAGAGGTCCTTTTGCAGCTGTGAGTTGTGTTCACTGGGTTGGCTGTGCTGCCACGGCCATTTCTGAAGATTGGTGAGTTTTTTGAGCAGACCCGGTTGAAACTGGGGGTGGCATGGGATGGGCAGCTCTGCTCTTGGGTTAGGTATTGTGTGATTGGATGAGGACCCATTTCTCTTGTCCACTGCAGGACAAACATTCAACCTCTCAGCCCGATTTTGGCTTAGAAACTGTACTTTGTGAAAAGCACAGTGAGTTTCATAACTGGATCCACAGTTTTCACACCGAGTGGAAATGTGAGTCAGTTTTCTGTATGGCGTGTTAATCTTGTCTCCTTAGTCCCAGTAGGAACCATGAAGAAAACTACCTTTAGATCATCTTTTTATCTGGAAGCTCAGATTACAGTCAACAAACGTATTGTCAGAGCAAGCCGTACCCTCTGAACCCAGCAATAGGACTTAAAAGTTGGATTGTCTCCTCTTGACTTCTGCCCTGGCCCTGATCTCGCCAGATGTCCATGCTCTGTCACAGTGGGACTAGTACTTAGCTTCTGGGGACAATGGCTTATTTCTACTTTAACAGCCATTTTGTTGTTCAGTTGCTCAGTCATGTCTGACTCTGTGACACCCCTGGATTGCAGCACGCCATGCTTCCCTGTCCATCACCATCTCCCAGAGTTTGCTCAAACTCATGTCCATTGAGTTGGTGATGCCATCCAGCATCTCATCCTCTGCTGTCCCTTTTCCTCCCACCCTCAGTCTTTCCCAGCATCAGGGTCTTTTCCAGTGAGCCAACTCTTTGCATCAGGTGGCCACAGCATTGGAGTTTCAGCTTCAGCATCAGTCCTTCCAAAGAATATTCAGGACTGATTTCCTTTAGCATGGACTAGTTGGATCTCCTTGCAGTCCAGGGGACTATCAAGAGTCTTCTCCAACACGATAGTTTGAAAGCATCATTTCTTCAGCATGCAGCTTTCTTTATGGTTCAACTTTCACATTAATTAAAAAATGTTTAGTACTAGTTTGGGTGCTTTAGATGATAGTGATGGTGGGGGTGATGGCAATGATGGTGATGGCGTAGGTGGTGGTGCTGGTGATGCTGATGGTGACGATGCCACACTACCACCACCATCTGTCCTAAACACCTAGGGCTCAAACATATTTAACAAAGTTTTGACTCCATCTCTGGAGCTGCCGTAGCATTAGGTGAAACAAATTTTTCTTCAGGAGCCCTCTTTCTCTAAAATAACTTTGTTTAAAAATTCTGGAATTAAGTCCTATTCACCATAAAAGTTAAAACAGCACAGACATATTTCAAGAGTGAGAATTTCACCCTCTCCAGTCCAGTCTACAGCAAGTAGCTACTCGAAATCAGTGTCCAACAGAAATATAACAAGGGATGTTACCTGATTTTAAGTTCACTAATTAAAACAAATACAAATAAACAGGTGAAATTATGTTTAATAATATATTTTGTTTAAGCCAGTATAGTTTAAATTTATCATCTTATTTTATTATAATCTTTATAAAATTGCCAACAAAGGATTTTACCTTCTTTTTTGTACCAAACTTCTAAATTTGATGTTTCACACTATGACCCAGCTCATTTGGACTAACCACACCCTGGGTGCTGGAGAAGCGTGTGGCTAGTGGGTGCTGTATTGGACGAGACAGTTCCAAACTTGGTCCTTTGCCCACAAATGGCTTTTTGTAGCATAAATGTGGTTATGGTTTCTTCGAATAACTTCATTTTCCATTGCACATTGGAGGGTTTTCTAAGTAAGTACATAAAAGTCTTTACTCCTTTTAGTAGATAAATAGCCTAGAGTCCATGTAGCACAACTAGAATGCATGAAGGCATGAGCACAAGAGCATGCTCACACACACACACACACACACACTAACACACACTCACACACTCTCACACACTCACCCCCCCACACACACACACTCACACACTCACCCACACACACACACACACACCTGGGATTTCCAGTGTGTCTTTCACAGCAGCGTGACTGGGAGCATCCTAGGGCATGTTGGGTGAAGGTGCAGGCAGACCCGGCTCACTGCGCTTTTCGAATGCTGCCTTTTTCCCCCCCTACAAATTGGGGTTTTATGGTAACCCTGGACCAAGCAGTTTTATTGGTGGCACTTCTCTCACTGTATTTGCTCGCTTTGTATCTGTGTTACATTTTGGTAATTCTCACCAAAAAAAGTTCAAGCTTTTCTTTATGATTATATTTGTTATGGAATCTGTGATGAGTGATCTTTGATGTTACTACTATGTCTCCCTGAAGGCTCAGACGATAGTTAGCATTTTTTAGCAGTGAAGCACTTCTTAAATTAAGGTCTGTACATTTGTTTTAGACATAATGCTTGCTGTTGTTCAGTCACTCACTCATGTCCAACTCTGCAACCCCATGCTATTGCGCACTTATAGCTTCCAGTCTAGTGTAAGCATAACTTTATGTGCACTGAGAAACCAAAATATTTGTGACTGACCTTATCACGATGTTTGTTTTATTGCAGTGGTCTGGAGTCCAGAGTCTAGGATCACTACAGAGCCTCCTGGCCTCTTTGCTTTCCTTTGGACTCGATCTGTTTTTGCCGACAGTGCTTCTGACACCAAATGTGTGGGTTTTCCTGCCCCAGCCAGTAATTCCTGACATCAGCTGGGTGTCTAGGAGTTTAGTTTATTTCTGACACCAGCTCCTGGGGTCACCTCAGACCTGCAGGTTAAGCGCTTGGCCCACAGGACGCCCCCACCCCCCAATGCAGCAGCAAGTTCCAGGTTGTCACCTGTACCCCTGGCTGACTGGATGCAATCTGGGGTTCCCACCACCCCCTCTTTGGGTTCAGTAATTTGCTGGAACCAACAGAACACAGGAAGGCAGTTTGCTCACACTGATCAGTTTATTATAAAGGATACAACCAGGAACAGCCCGACAGAAGAGAAGACGACATGCACAAATCGTGGAGTGGGGAGAGGCGGGGCTTCCCTGCTCTCTGGGTGTACCGCACACCTCCCCCGCAACCTTCTTGGGTCCACCAAGGGCCTCTGAACCTTCATTTAGAGCCTTTATGGAGGTTCCATTGTAGAAGCATGGTTTATTAAATCACTGGCCACTGGTGATTAAACCCAATCTCCAGCCCTTCACTCTCCCAGGGGTCGGGGGTGGGGTGGAAAGTTCCAATCTTCTACTCAGCCAGTTCCCTTGACAACAGGCCCCTATCATCCCAGAATCACCTCATTAGCATAGCTCAGGTAGGTTGAAAGGAACTTAGGAATAACAAAGACTCTTCTTTTCTATGTCTCACTCAGAAATTCCAAGGGTTTTAGAAGCTCTTCCGGTAGCTGCTGGGATGGAGACCAGTTATGCATGTCTTATAATTTCACGATATCACATCCCTTTTCTACGGGCTAGAAGGACTCTCTGTACCAGAGTGCAGATGATTGAAGATATCAACAAAGAGACAAAGATAAACCCACTGTGTTATATTGTGTGTTAGGGAAAACAGCATTTGAAGAGAAACTGTTACCTCCGTCTAGTCAAAGTTATGGTTTCTCCAGTAGTCATGTACGAATGTGAGAGTTGGACTATAAAGAAAGCTGAGCACTGAAGAATTGATGCTTTTGAACTGTGGTGTTGGAGAAGATGCTTGAGAGTCCCTTGGACTGCAAGGAGATCCAACCAGTCAATCCTAAAGGAAATCGGTCCTGAATATTCATTGGAAGGACTGATGCTGAAGCTGAAACTCCAATCCTTTGGCCACCTGATGTGAAGAACTGACTCATTGGAAAAGACCCTGATGCTGGGAAAGATCGAAGGCAGGAGGAGAAGGGGACAACAGGGGATGAGATGATTGGATGACATCACCAACTCAATGGACATGAGTTTGAGCAGGCTCTGGGAGTTGGTGATGGACAGGGAGGCCTGGTGTGCTTCTGTCCATGGGGTCCCAAAGAGTCGAACAGAACTGAGCAACTGAACTGAACTGAATGGTTACCTCCAGGCAGTTGTGTAGTGATTTGTGGTTTTTTTAATGGGCTTATAACATTATATTACCTTTAGGTGTAACACATAATGATTCTGAAATGATCACCACAATGTGTCTAGTTAACCATCCATCACCACACATGGTTACACTTTTTGTTTTTTAACTTGTGATGAGAACTTTAAGGGTCTGCTCTCTTAGCAACTTTCAGAAATACCATACAGTTTTTTAGCTATAGTCACCATGTAGTACATTACATTCCAGAACTTACCTATTTTATAACTGGAAATGTATACCTTTTGACCCCCTTCACCCACTTGGCCTGTTTATGATTTATGATTTGTAAAACACTTTTTAGTTTTGTTTCAGACTAGATAGGAAAATATGTACCTATAACCATTTTTTAGACTTTTGTTATTGTCACCTTTATTTACATAAGTGACATTATCTATTAAGAATTCTATCAATCATTTGTTTTAGCACTTCATATTTACTGTTAAGTACTAAATTAATCCAGTAGTCATGTACAGATATGAGAGTTGGGCCATTAAAATAGCTCAGCACTGAAGAATTGATGCTTTTGGATTGTGGTGCTGGCAAAGACTCTTGAGAGTCCCTTGGACAGCAAGCAGATCAGACCAGTCAATCCTGAAGGAGATCAACATAGTCACTGAAAGGACTGATGCTGAAGCTGACGCTCCAGTGCTTTGATCACCTGATGGGAAGAGTTAGCTCATTGGAAAAGACCCAAATGCTGGGAAAGTTTGAAGGCAAAAGGAGAATTGAGTGACACAGGATGAGATGGTTGGATGACATCACTGACTCAATGGACATGAGTTTGAGAAGACTCCAGGAGATAGTTAAGGAAAGGGAAGCCTGGCATGTTGCATTCTATGGAATCATAAAGAATCGGAGATGACTTAGCGACTGAACAAGTACTAAATTACTTGGCCCAGTACACCTAATAGGGTCAGATTTGTATATGCATTATATTAATTGAATATTATTTTGTGTTAAAATTTTTTGCCTATATTTTCTCCATAGGCTAAATGCCATTAATGTTTTTTTTCTTATTTCTTGACTCTTATTAATAAAGAGGTTTGATTTCTAATGATACTTATAGAAAAGCAAGAAGCATTAAAGAAAAAATTGATATTACCTTAGATCATGGGGTCACAAAGAGTCGGACACGACTGAGCGACTGAACTGAACTAGGGTTTTTTGAAGTTAACTAGCTTAAAATGCAAGCAATGAATGAATACATGAAAACATTTGACACTTGCCACAACTGTGATTAAGTGCTGTAATTAATTTTTTAGTGTTCACAGACCTCTTAAAAATGAAGTGTTGTTAAAGTGCCACATTAATTCTGTGAATGGTGGTGGTTATGGGGCTCTAAGACCATTGACCCAAGAGGAAGAATGGAATTCATTGTGACGAAGGTTTTTGGTTGAACATTTAAATGACAGGTTAAGGAATTAGGTTACTTCTTAGAGTCAAACAAAACAAACGCACAGAATTGGTCTAAAGGCCCCTGTGGTTGTTGCTATGGGAACCACAGCCTCACTTCCTGACATGTGTTCGTTAGAATTTTCTGCAGCGGCAAATATTTAACCCAGTTTTTGTGCTATAATTTTTGTTTGTGTTGTTAAGAGGAAAGGGTTGAATGTGTTTAGGAGATAATAATACTATGGTTTGATGATAGAGGGCTGGCTCCTGCTCTTCAGAATCCAACAATAACTTCTAGTGACTGATGGGATCTGGATAGGCATCAAATCCTTTCAAACCGTGTAGAGTTTCAGACTGCTGCTGAGATTGATGACAGATAATAAATACTGTCTCAGTTGACTACCAATTATTTCTAAATTCCTAAATACTGTAATATTGAGATGCTTGAGATTATTTCATGTTCATCAATATTTTAAAGTTAACCACTCTCAACTCCCAGTATTTATACACCAGCTAATTTTTTTTCTTATACTATATGTTGTTGTTATTATTTTTTGTTGTAATATTTATAAAAATTGATGTTCAGCCTTATATAAGTTACAGGTGTACTGTGGGGCTTCCCAGGTGGCTCAGTGGTGAGGAATCCTCCTGCCAAGCAGGAGATACAGGCTCAGTCCCTGGGTGGGGAGGATTCCCTGGAGAAGGAAGTGGCATCCCATTCCACACCTGGGAAATCCTGTTGACAGAGGAGCCTGGTGGGCTACAGTCCATAGGGTCGCAAGAGAGTTGGACGTGATTTAGGTACTAAATAACAACAACAAGTGTAAAATATAGTGATTCACAATTTTTGAAGATTTTACCCCATTTATAGTTATTATGAGCTTCCCTGATAGCTAAGTTGGTAAAAAATCCGCCTACAGTGTGGGAGACCCCAGTTCAATTCCTGGGTCAGAAAGATCCACTGGAGAAGGTAGACTACCCACTCCAGTATTCTTGGACTTTCTTTGTGGCTGAGCTAGTAAAGAATCTGCCTGCAATGTAGGAGACCTGGGTTTGATCCCTGGTTTGGGAAGGTCCCCTGGAGAAGGGAAAGGTTACCCACTCCAGTATTCTGGGATGGAGAATTCCATGGTCTGTATAGTCCATGGGGTCGCAAAGAGCTGGACATGACTGAGTGACTTTCACTTTCATAGTTATTATAGAATACTGGCTATATTCCCTGTGTCAAATAATATATCCTTGTAGCTGATATTACAACTAATAGTTTGTACCTCTTACCCCCCTCCCACTGATCTGCCCCTTTCTCCTCCCCACTTGGTAACCAGTAGTTTGTTCTCTATGAGTCTGCCTCTTTTTTGTTATATTCACTAGTTAGCTGTAATTTTTTTAGATTCCACGTATAAGTGATATTGTACAGTATTTGTCCTTCTCTGGCTGACTAATTTCACACAGCATAATGCCCCCCAAGTCCATCCAAGTTGCTGAAAATGGGAAAAGTTTGTTCTTTTTTTACGGCTGAGGTAGTATTCCATTGTATATATGTACCACATCTTCGTGCACTCATCTGTTGATGGATAATTCAGTTGCTTCCACGTCTTGGCTGTTGTGAATGCTGCCGCCGTGAAACCTGGGGTGCGTGTGTCTGTCTGAATTAGTGTTTTTGTTTGTTTCAGACATGTGCCCAAGAGTGGAGCTGTGGGATCATAAGGCAGGTCTGTGTTTAGTGTTTAGAGGAGCCTTCATACTGTTGTCCACAGTGGCTGTAACAAATCATGCTCTTGCCAACAGTGTAGGAGGCCTCCCATTCATCCACATCTTCTCTAACATTTGTGATTTGTGTTCTTTTTGATGATGGCCATTCTGACAGGTATAAGGTGGTATCTCTGTGTGGTTTCGATTTGCATTTCCCTGATGAATAATGACGTTGAGTATCTTTTCAGTGCCTGTCGGCCACCTGTATGTCTTCTTTGAAAAAATTAAGTTTTTCTGCCGATTTTTAAACTGAATTTTTTAATATATTGAGCTGTGTGTACCGATTACATATGTTGGATATTAACCCCTTGTTGGTCATATTATTTGCAGATATTTTCTTCTATTCAAATACATTATCTTTTCATTCTGTCAGTGGTTTCCTTTGCCATGCTAAAGCTTTTAATTAGGCCCCATTTGTTTATTTTTGCTTTTGTTTGTTTTAGGATATAGATCCAAAAAAATATTACTACAGTGTATGTGAAAGAGTGTTCTGCCTATGTTTTTCTCTAGGAGTTTTATTGTATCTGTTTTTACATTTAAGTCTTTAATCCATTTTAAGTTTAATTTTGTGTATGGTGTTAGAGAATGTTCTAATTTCATTCTTTTACATATAGCTATTCAGTTTTCCTAGCATCACTTATTGAAGAAACTAACTTTTCTCCATGCTTTGTTGTAGATTGATTGACCATAAGTGTGGGTTTATTTCTGGGTTTTCTATTCTGTTTCATTGATCTATATGTCTGTCTTTATGCCAGTATTACACTGTTTGATTACTGTAGCTTTGCAGTATAGTCTGAAGTCTGAGAGTGTGATTCCTCTAATTCTGTGTTCTTTCTCAAGATTGTTTTGGCTATTTAGGGTCTTTTATATTTCCATACAAATTTTAAAATTATTTGTTCTAGTTCTGTGAGAAAATGCTATTAGTATATTGATAGGGGTTAAATTGAATCTGTAGATCTTGCACTTAATGCTCAATAAAACATTTTAATTCTTTATAAAAAGAGTTGAGAAACAAATTTGGGTTAAATTATTGTTACAGAAAATTGAAATAAACACATGTCAAAAACCTGAAGCTATAGTTTATATGTCAAGGTAATCGAGGGGTGTTTGAGCATGAATTTTATCAACTGTTTCTCTCAATTGATGACTGATCTGATTTGTGCTGCTTACATGGATAATTCACAGGAATTTATGTCTGCTTAATCACATGCCTGTCTTGCCATATTTCTGGTGCAGAACTATCTCTGAGAGTCTCCCTCAGGGACTCTGTGGGCACCCCAGATCCCATTCACCTCTCATGGTGTTCTCAGCTGTAGATTCTCACCCCAGAAATCTTGGCTCTGACCCATGGCTCAGAAACTGTTCTTGGCTAACCCACTTTATCCAGAAGGGTAGAGCAGGGTGGTGGGGGCAAGTGGAGGGATTTGCCAGTTGTTTCAGAACTGAGTAAAACCGCCCAAATTCCTTGGGTTACACTCAAGACTCTGATTTTTCTAGAAAATAATTTAATAGTGAAAGAATCCTTTGACCAAGGAAAGTTTTCACTCTGCTTGCCAATGGTTCTGTTGCAGGAAGGAGGATCCCTTCCAGGGCCCAGAACTGGGCTCTTGTCTAACACTTGGAAATGAATTGTCTGAGGAGACACATGTGCTGACAAAGCAAGAGATTTTATTGGAAAAGGGCACCCGAGTGGAGAGCAGTAGGTTAACAGAACCCAGGAGAACAGCTCTGTCATGTGGCTTGCAGGGTTTTATGGTGATGGGATTAGCTTCCAGGTTGTCTTTAGCCAGTCATCCTGACTCAAGAGTCTTTCCTGGTGCTTCACGCCTTGTTCAGCCATGATGAATGCCAGAGAGGATTCTGGGAGGTGGTTGGACATGTGGTGTCTGCTTTTGACCTTTCTCGAACTCTTCCATTGGTAGAGACTTATTAGTTCCATGTTCCTTACCAGGACCTCCTGTCATAAAACAACTCATGCAAATGGTTACTATGGTGCCTGGCCAGGGTGGGCAGTTTCAATCAGTGTGCTTCCCCTAACAGTTCCTTTAACGTCCCTACCTTATGAGTACAGTCACCTTTGCCCGTTACTGCCATAGACTCTTAAACAAACTTTGAATTGCTCAGAAACACTGGAAGATGGCTTGCTGCAAGAAGCTCATTCTAGGGGGAGAACATGGTGAAAGGAATTAAAATGTACGTGAACATCTCTGTCATTTGTCTTGGTTTAGTGTTGTTTTCATATTTTTAAAGTAATCTCATGAGATAGTGTACCTAGGGAAATATCACTGTGACTGTTTCCGAGTTTACAAAACTGATTGTAGAAGGCAGATGCATTGTTGACATTTTAAGTAGGAAAGGGAATTTGTGTTATTTCTTAATTTTAATTCAGTGTCTTCAAACTGAGGTGCTCTGTCTGGCAGTGCATCAGGCTTTTTATGGAGAACATGATGGAAGCATTTTAAGGAAATTAGTTTCCTGAATGTAAGTTTCACATGTGGTTTTTCTTCTAAAATGTATTAATCTGAAAGGTTAAGTTGTGCTTGTACAGCTCTCCTCTACCCTGGTCTCATTTCTGCCTTTCTCCTCCTTCATAAAGACAGCCTGCACCTGTCATTCTGAACCTTGGTGCTTTGCCATGGCAGTGTTGCTGTTAATACAGTTAATGACTCTAATGAGTGGGTAAAAATTATTTTTGGTGTCTCACTGCCTGCTTTCAGCATAATTAAAAGAGGGTATAATAAATTTGTTAGCTAATTAACAAAGATATTTTTTGATGGTAGAATTGAGGGTCGTTGCCATAACAAGGTATTGGTTACATTTTCATCCACTTGTTAATGTAAGTTTCTCCATGCTTATAGTTGTTAACAAAGTCATTGATGCTGAACAGTTTCATTCACTAAAAGTAGTACTAATCCGTAGATACATTAATGAATTGGAATAAGAAACTATTTCATTGAGATGCATTTCTAATTGAATTTTTAGTGTTAATATTTAATATTCATTAGGAACTTTCCTGGTGATCCAGTGGTTAGGACTTGATGTTTTTCACTGCCAAGGGCCCGGTTTCAATCCCTGGTCAGGGAAATAAGATCCTGCAAGCCGACCAGCCAAAAAAAAATTTTTTTTAAGTACTCATTCATCAAAATTTATCATATATTTGTATCTTTTGGTCAATTATGCAGGTCTGAGATAAATGAAAATTTAGTCAAGTAGAAAATTATTATTTATAGTCATGTCCAAATAATTGAATATGTTTCTGATTTTTACATTACATGTATATGTGTGCATGCGTGTGTGCATGTGTGCATCTGTACAGAGAAAGAGAGAAAGCATACTTTTGAACTTAAATCTGTGTTTGAGGAGGATTCAGTTCTGTGGGAAAGGTGGGAAGAAAATGAGAATTTGGGAACAAACCTGAGAATTATAAACCAGCTTGCTCACATGTTTTTATGTGGATGATAGTTGGTAATTAAGTCTGTACAGCTTAATTAATGTATGTGCAGAGTACATCATGAGAAATGCTGGGCTGTATGAACCACAAAATGGAATCAAGATTGCCGGGAGAAATATCAATAACCTCAGATATGCAAATAACACCACCCTTATGGCAGAAAGTGAAGAAGAACTAAAGAGCCTCTTGATGAAAGTGAAAGAGGAGAGGGGAAAAGTTGACTTAAAGCTCAACATTCAGAAAGCGAAGATCATGGCATTGGGTCCCATGACTTCATGGCAAGTATGTGGGGAATCAGTGGAAACAGTAACTGACTTTATCTTGGAGGGCTCCAAAATCACTGCAGATGGTGACTGCCACTATGAAATTAAAAGATGCTTACTCCTTGGAGGAAAAGTTATGACCAACCTAGGCAGTGTATTGAAAAGCCGAGACATTACTTTGCCAGCAAAGTTCCGTCTAGTCAAGGCTATTGAAAGGTTGTTGCTGAACCATGAAAAGATGCCAGGATTCTTGGCCTCCAGAGGAGAAGAATTCAGTCCGGGGCCAGATACAAGGCTTGATCGCTCAAAGCTGTTGTGTAATAAAGTTTTATTAAAGTATAAAGGAAATAGAGAAAGCTTCTGACGTAGGCATCAGAAGGGGGCAGAAAGAGTCCACCTGCTAATTTTTAGTTGGATGTTATGTAGTAACTAGCAGTCTGTTAATGAAAGGAAGGAATGTCTTAAAACTCAGAATGGCACCAGGCCCCTCATCCATAAGATGTATTTTGGGATAATCTTGGCACCAGATGAGTCATCCCAGGTCAATAAAACGATTGACTTGAATCTTGTAGAAAGGCAGATTACCATACAAATAGTTTCATTTACATAGATTAGGGAAACAATGTCTGAGTATAACATACTGGTTTGTCAAGTAGGTTCTGAGCCATTAGGCTGAACTGACTTGAAGATAGAGTCTGGGGTAAATGCATAGTACATTAACATAGCTTAAGACAAACATTTCCAAAAAAAAAAAAAAAAAATCGAAGGACTCTGATATCTGTGCTTTTGCAAACCAAATGCTGAGAGTAACTTTGGAATTGCATCCTAAGAGAGTTATCAGGGTTGACAGAATCTATCAGATATCTTGGCAGAAAGATTTAGATTACAAAGGCAGAGGCTTGTCTATCTAGGTCCTCATAATGATTGTTTCCTTGGAGATTATATTGCGAAGGGCTCTTANAGTTAACTTTAGTTTAGGTGAAACCAGGTGTCATTATAGCAACACAGTATTTTAAGAGAAACCTCCTTTTAAATTAGTATAGAGGAGAAAAGAAATATCGATAGTTTGTTTCCTCCTGCCGCTTAAGAGAGAGATAAAAATTGTCTGATACTTGCAGCCTATTTCCTCCATTTGGAAACCCCTGGGCTTCCTGCCTGTTACCCTCTCACTATGGTTTTTCCAGGAGTCACTTATGAATGTGAGAGTTGGACTGTAAACAAATTTGAGTGCCGAAGAATTGATGCTTTTGAACTGTGGTGTTGGAAAAGACTCTTGAGAGTCCCTTGGACTGCAAGAACATCCAAGCAGTCCTTCCTAAAGGAAATCAGTCCTGAATATTCATTGGAAGGACTGATATTGAAGCTGAAACTCCAGTACTTTGGCCACCTGATGTGAAGAGCTGACTCCTTTGAAAAGACCCTGATCCAGGGAAAGATTGAGGTAAGGAGGAGGAGGGGACAACAGAGGATGAGATGGTTGGATGGCATCACCGACTAAATGGACATAAGTTTGAGTAAATTCCAGGAGTTGGTGATGGACAAGGAGGCNGCTGACTCCTTTGAAAAGACCCTGATCCAGGGAAAGATTGAGGTAAGGAGGAGGAGGGGACAACAGAGGATGAGATGGTTGGATGGCATCACCGACTAAATGGACATAAGTTTGAGTAAATTCCAGGAGTTGGTGATGGACAAGGAGGCCTGGCATGCTGCAGTCTATGGGGTCACAAAGTGTCGGACACGACTGAGCAACTGAACTGTCTGAAGTCTGTACAGCCTTAGACTCCAGCTGATATGAGTGACATAAGAGTTTTCTCTAAAAATGTCC
>SJYV01011749.1:0-12150 GCA_006410875.1 Neotragus pygmaeus
CACACACACACACACACACACACACACATTCTTTTTGAAGCAGTATTTTTCCAGCATAACATTAGAAATAGGATTTCATTAAACTTAAGAAACGCAATTTTAACATAAAGGAGTTAATCTTTATGGAAAATTGAGCCTCTTAGAAGCCACTTCATTTTGTGTTTGCATGTGTGTGCTCATGTGTCATATTAATGTGTGAGCCTTATTTAATCAGCTTGTCATGCTCAACCTTGAAACTGGAGTACTGTGAACCAGAGAAAATCATTAATAAGAATNGGACATGACTGAGTGACTGAATTGAATTTTGAGAAAACTCAGCCTTTAGGTATTGCTGCTGCTAGGAACTGGGAAGTAACATGGATGTGGCAGAAATAAATGGAAAGTGTGCTAGTCTTTACAATATCATTCAGACTATGAAATTATACAAAATAGGTCTCAGGGTACTTGTATGGAAATAAAATGATTTCTAAGTAAAGACTATGCTAGGGAAAGATATTGTCAACTTAATATGGTAACTAATTAGAGAAAATTGTTCAAAGTTAACAATAACCTGCTGTAGATTTATTAGGAATAAAAAGATCATCCTAGGACTCCAAACTCATCTGTCCCTGTTCAGTCAATGACAGATTGCTATTCATTGTCTGCTGTTTTTACTAACATCCTCTTCAACCTTTTCAAGTTAATTTCAGCTGGGGCAAGCATGGTCTTTGGGTTCAGACAGACCTGGATTTTCATCTTAACTCTGCTGCTTAAGAGTTGGATGACCCTGGCTGAGTCTGTTAATGTCTCCAGACCTCCTTCTGTCTGAAATTTTAAGTGGAACTAGATTAAATTTGCAAGTTAATCTAGTGAGGATTGGGCTTTATATTGAATTATCCCAACTGGGTACAAGGTACATTTTACATTTTCTCCATATCTACTCAGGTTTTGTCTTTCCTGTTTATTTATGCCTTCATGTGAAGATTTGTCATTCTGCTCATCTAGATCCTGCACATTTAGCTATCCGATTTCATGATTAGCATTATGCCAGTTCTCTTTAAATGAATTGGGAAGTTTTCCATATTTTATACCCTGGAAAAGTTTATATCATTTCGGGATTATCCCCTTTCTTTAAAGCTGGACACATTTGCTCATAATATCATTGAAGTTTCATCCCTTTGGGAGATAATTCTTTGATGACTGTCAATTTCTTCTGTGGTTTTTGGGATTTGTTTGTGTTTCTTACATTTTCTTGAGTCAATTTTTATAATTTATACTTTCCTAGAAAATGTCCGTTTAGTTGTGATTTTATTATCTATTTATTTTTAATTTTTTTAAATAAAAAAATTTAATTGGAGGCTAATTACTTTACAATATTGTGGTGGTTTTTGCCGTACATTCACGTGATATATTGGGAGACTGTCAAATATTTGTTGACTCCTCTGGAGCTATAGATTATATATCCCCAGGTTATTTTGATTCCTAGTGTGTGTTTCTTTCTTTTTAACACTTAATTTGCTTAGCTTGGGTTGTGTGTTCCATTACTATTATTTTCCCTGAAGAATAATCTCTTGGGTTTTTAAAATTATTTTTTATCTCATTAATTTCTCTCATTTTTAAATTTCCTTCTCCGTGATTCTCTTAAGTTGGTTATATTGTTCTATTACTAAATTCTTGAGTTAATTGCATATTTCAACTTATTTCCATTATTTTCTGTTTGATGATAAAAGATTTCAGTTCCTTCTCCCTTCTGGATTTGAGCTTTGGTGGAATTCCTTAGGCATTTATACATATTCTCTTTATTTTTACTTTTAAGACATGGTATCATTACTATTCTGATTTTCCCTTGATGGAAGAATTATTTATGAGGGTGTTAATATATGTTCCCTTTATTTTTACTTTCAAACATTATATACTTGGTATTTTGATTTCCCCATTGATTGAAAGATTAATTATGTATGTTATCAAGTGATAGGTTTAAAATATTCTCAACATTTACACTTTGCTGTTGATTTCCATTTTTTTTTTTCAATTTTAGTATTCTTTGGGGGGGATTTGTTGACATTTTCTTGGGGTTTACTATTTGGCAAAGTTTTGCAATATTAGGTGTAGTGTTTGCTTGTAAATAAGGTAAGATTTAGTCTTAACTCAGCTTCAGTGGTAAGGTTTTTCAGGACTTCTGTTTTTGTTGCTGTTATTATTTTTTGCTTATTCAGATTGCCATTCTTCTCAGTTTTTCTTATACATTCTGATAGTTTGTTTCCCACATTTTGATGTTATGATATCTGTGTTCATGATTGATATCTTCATTGTAGAGTCTAACTTGCACTATTAACAAGTGGCTCACTTGAGCCTATTTAATAGTTTTTTGGCTCTGATTTTCTTGACTTCTTTGTGCTCTGCTTGTATGGTATGCCTTTGCCCACTTTTGTTCTTAAAATCTGTCTGGATAATATTGCTATGGATCTACTTGAGGAGACAGCATACGTTGCAAACGTTTGTGAGAAAAATAGAGTTAATCAGTTTACACAGTAGTGTTTGTGATATGGCTTTCCTTTCTTCTATCATCTTAATTCTTTCTCTTTATAATGCTTTGTTGCCATGTCTGTTGCATTCTCTCTTTGCTGCGCAAATGTTCTTTTCCCAGTGACTCAGACAGTAGAGATCCTGCTTTTATTTGGTACTACACATTAAAAAACAAAACCAAAAACAACCCCATTTGAATTTGTATTTCTCTTATTACCAGTGTTGAGACTGGAATCATGTTGACTTCTCCCTCCAAAAGACAAGGAAGTTAGCATTTTTTACTTCCTTTTATTCCTTCCCCTTTTGCTTTCCTTTTGCTACTGGCTTAATACAGCTTTTTATTGCCAGCTTCTTATTTTTAATAATTTTTAACATGCACTACATCTTTCGGGAATTCATTTTTATATAAACTTATAGCAATATTTATAACAACTATATAAGCAGCCATATGTTTTCATAGTTTTAGTGCTAAATGGCACCCCACTCCAGTACTCTTGCCTGGAAAATCCCATGAACGGAGGAGCCTGGTGGGCTGCAGTCCATGGGGTCCCTAGGAGTCGGACACGACTAAGCAACTTCAGTTTCACTTTTCACTTTCATGCACTGGAGAAGGAAATGGCAACCCACTCCAGTGTTCTTGCCTGGAGGATCCCAGGGACGGGGGAGCCTGGTGGCTGCCGTCTATGGGGTCGCACAGAGTCGGACACGACTGAAGCGACTTAGCAGCAGCAGCAGCAGCAGCAGCAGCAGTGGTTCTTTCATACCAAAGTTTTTCTGTTTTCCTCTATTTTTAGTTCTCTTTCTGCATCGTGATTTCTATCTTCTTACTGAGGAATGGGATACTTTCTGAGGCCACGATTATCTGTGAACCTCATTTTGTTGTCTTCACAAGTGAATGGGAGCTTCATTGAAGCTAAAATAAAATTATTGGACAAAACCTTTGTTGTCAGAATCCTGGAGGTGTTTCACATTGGCTTTGGGAATTTAAAATTTTGAAAGAGGAATTTGAAGGTTTGATTTTTTTTTTTCAATCCCACGTAGACAATCTGATCTTTTTCATCCTGGATATCATAGTTTTTTTTAATATGTGAAGTTCCAGACTTTAATCATTTACTCATGCATGTGGTAAATGCTTATTGACCACTTACTATGTGTTTAGACAGTTTTGGGCATTGGGAATTCAATAGTGAATGAGACAGAAATCTTTTCTTTCATGAAATTTCAGTCATGGGTTTTATACATGTTAATGTTTTTCACAGCGTTTTCCTAGAGCCCTGTGAGTTTTTGGATCTTCACATTTCGGTCTATCTACACATTAAGAAAATTTTCTTTCATTAAATCTCTGAGTATTGTTTTTGTTAGTTTGTGTCAGCTGAAAAAAATATGCACAGTGTGAGAGCTGAGAGTTAAGTTTTATTTGGGGCAGTATGAGGACTGCTGCTTGGGAGACTGCACCTCAGATAGCTCTGAGAAACTGTTCCAAAGACATAGGGATGAAGGACACTAAATATGTGATTTTGATAAAGGGGGAGTACAAGGAATCAAGTGCAGATTTTTTGGTAGAAAATTTCTTCTTGTCTCATGAAGCTTCTGCTAGTCACAAGAAACAATCCTCACCAAGAAGGATTTTAGGGCTTTTCTAGAAATGAAGAGATACAAGAATTGGGCTCATAAAATCAGCTCCTGAGAATATCTAGCTATCTGAAGACCTGTCCTGCCCGTCTTCCGGGAGCACAGAGTGCCTCATTTCTGCTCTCCACCCTGAACTCCTTCAGCGGGTGTTGGAGTTCAGCTGCTGCAGCAGCACATAGTTTAATCTTTGTAGAGGTAGATGACGAGCAACCGTGGCAAGTGCTGATTTGTGGTTGACATTTGTTTTTGCACTCCAAATACTATGTGGAGTTCCTGCATTGGTCTTCCGTTCTCTCTCTCTTTTCTTACATCCATGCCTTTGTCCTCTGCCTTCTGTGAGTATGTACTAAGTTTGTTCTCTAGATGCATTCATGCATCTATGAATTGACATTTCTGATGCACTTTAAATTCTCTTGCTGCACTTTCATTTCCTTTTGTTTTTTTGTCTCTTCTAGTTCCTATTTTATTTCTGCCTCTCTCAACCAATTTCCTCTCTGCTATCACATTCTTCTACCATCTCATCCTTTATCTGTTTGAATACATCTTTAAACTTTTTTACTGAGTGTACAAAACAGGTGTTGCTGAGTTTTGCCATTATTTTGCTCAATATTTTTTCAACAGCGTTAATTCTTTTCTTTCAAGGCTTGGTCTCCCTCTTCTTTGTAGAGTCATTTCTTAGGCTCCCCCCTTTCTTGATTATGATTACTTACCCTTGGAAGTAAAAGTTTTATTTAGGGACTTCCCTGGTGGTGGTAAAGATTTCACCTTGCCACACGGAGGATGCAAGTTCGATCCCTGATAGAGGAACTAAGATCCCACAAGCCATGGGGTAACTAAGCCTGTGAGCCACAAATGCTGAAACCCATGAGCTACAACTAGACAGTTCATGTATCCCAATGAAAAGATCTCCCGTGAGAACAAAGATCTCACGTGCTGCAACTTAGATCCGAGGCAGTCAAATACATAAATAAGTAAATAAATATGTTTTTTAAAGTTTTATTTAGGATTGATATTCCCTTCATAATAAAATGGGTGGCATTCCCTTTGGTCTTACTTCTTATTGCATAATATTGATATGCTTATCTCAGATCTCATCTTGAAGGATTTACAGCTGGTTGGATGATCCAGTGTCCTTTGAGGAGCAGCTGCAAGAAAGCCTTCTGCACTGATTGAACACTTGGCTATTTTGGATTGGTAAAACTGTAGCTCTTGCATCAGCTCAGCATCACCTGGCTTCATGTGGACCTTTGCCTACAGAGGCTGGAAGGAACAAGTCTCCCCTTTTGCTGACCACAGCTCTCTGTCAAATGGAACCTCCAGATCCCCAGGCCTCCGTTTAGAAGTCCTTCTCTGTTAATGATCTCCACTGTACTAACGAGAAACTATTATTATTAGAAGTAGAAATAGTGAGAACAAACAGTGTATGTAACCCTAGGTGCTTATCAGAATTGCCTGGTGAGTTAAAAAAAGAAAAGAACAAGAAAACCCACCGATGTCCAAGCTTTCCTTTAGATCTGCTGATGGGCATTTAGGATTAGGAGCCACCAGGCTAAGGGGCTCCAGACGGAGCAGTCCTGTGACCAGTCCTTGCTCCCAGCCCCCAACTCTCTGGGCACCAGTCTGCCTTGTTCCTTCCATTGAGATTTGGGACCTTGCTCCTTTGCTTGGGAAGCATATTGCACAGAGCTCTCAGCCTTTTTCTTTGCCTAGTTTCTTCCACACTGTGCTATGTAGAAATATCTTCATGTTTCTGCCTTATAGATGGCAGTCAACCCTTCTTTCCAACCCAGATGCAAGTTGACCCATTTTTACTATTCCCCGTCACTTCTGTCAGGGTTGGGGGTGGGAAGTGGGAACCAGATGCCTTTGTTCTCAGACCATAAGGGCTATAAGTGGGAAAATCATATTGAGACAGGAACTCTGCAGACACTACTTCTGCTTTATGTTCTGTTTGTGTACAGACATATACTATATGTGGTATTGCTCACATAGGTATACTTGATATGCCTCAAAACCACGTGCATACATGGGGCAATTTCTGTTTCTGGTATCTTTATGCAATCTTGAAAATGAAAGTTGTGAAGGTATTGGAGAGCACTTGTGATAGGTCTTCAAATTCTTTCTCGTCACCATATTTTTATATCTTCCAATAAGAGCTAGCCAAGACTACTTTCTCCAAGCTGATTGCCTGGTGCTGCCTATGTCAGTGATATTTAAAATTTAAAATGGACAATTCTGATTTTGAAGACTAAAGTTTGTTGTTTCATTATTTCTTCTTAGGTAGCAAAGACTCCAATGGGAGAAATACACCTGAAAGGTTGTTATAAAAAGCTTCTCTCTGCTAAACATTGAAACTTTTTCATATTTGTAGAAAATGTCCAGACTTGTTTGTTAGGAAATCTGATATTTCTTGAAAATTAGCCTTGGTATTACTAGACTCTCTGTGGGGTCTTAACAAACTTCTTTGTTGTTGTTGTTATTTTAACTGCCTTAAGATAATAGAACATCGAAGAAATGAATTAGGCTGCAGGAGGCATGAAATTACTTTTCTTCTATACGGTGATGGAAATACATCTGCTTCTTGATTATTTTACTGCCTTAGCCCTCATCTAAGGAGCCCTGGAAATACTGTCTGCTGAGAACAGACATCTTGCCTGGTCATCTACTTTCTGGTCATCTTCTAGGTTGGAAATGTTTGCTCTAAGAGTTCTAATCCTTGACCTCCTTTCTCCTTTCTCCTTATTCTCAGACTTTCTGCCTGTTGAGATACTTACCTTCATGACATTTTACTTATGGGACAATCCAAATGATAGGATTAGCTTTCTAAAATCTCATACCTTTATGGGTTAACAATAGTTTTATATATTTTATTATTTTTTATTGATTTTTGACTGCTCTGGGTCTTTGTTGCTGCGCACAGGGCTCTCTCTAGCTGTGGTGAGTGGGGACTACTTTCTAGTTCCAGTGTTCAGGCTTCTCGTTGCGCTGAGTTCTCTTGTTCCAGAGCACAGACTCTAGGGTACCCCAGCTCAGCGGTTGTGGCACCTAGGCTTAGCTGCTCCAGCATGCAGAATCTTTCCGGACCAGGGATCGAACCCACATCCCCTATATTGGCAGGTGTATTCTTGACCACTGAGCCACAAGGGAAGTCCTACAACCATTTAAAAATATATATCCATTATTTACGCTTGTGATGTAAGAAAAGCAACATGGATTGCTTGATTCCACAAATAAGGAAATTGAGGGTCAGAAGGGTTAAGTGACTTTGCTAAGGTCGTGCAATTAAGAAGCTGTAGAGCCAGAACTTGGAGCCAGGTTTGATGCTTCTGCCGTTAAACATTCTGTTGGCTCTTGGAATTGCAGTTGTCCTTCATCATGGTATGTTTTGCTAGCAACATTTCCCTGTGTTCTATCTTTCAGGTGNAGCTAAGGTCGCGCAATTAAGAAGCTGTAGAGCCAGAACTTGGAGCCAGGTTTTATGCTTCTGCCGTTAAACATTCTGTTGGCTCTTGGAATTGCAGTTGTCCTTCATCATGGTATGTTTTGCTAGCAACATTTCCCTGTGTTCTATCTTTCAGGTGATGATCTCTTAGAAGATGACGGGATTTTCAATATTTCAATATTTAATGAAGTTTGCTTGAAATTGAACAGGCATTCTAGGAAAGTTGGATCAGAACAAGTGTATCAAGTAAGAAGATCTCTTATGCTATTCTTAATAAATTGTGTCACTTAAATATTTGGGTACTCTCCAAGTGGGGATCCAGAGTATTTAAACACACTAATGGAATGAACTTCTAGATTGTTTAATTTTTGTTTCTAGAGATGGATGCAAGACAGCTGCAAGTGAGGGACTAATTGAAGGAAGATACAATATATGTATTTTTAATTTTAATGATTTGCTATCATTTTCTCTGATATTTCATATATATTATATTTTATTAATATTTTTGTATATTAGTTGCAGCTGGTTTTGTCATCAAAATCATACATGGATGTGGGTTTTTAAGAAACTTCTTGCAGGGCTGTTGGTTCTCATTTAACTTGAATTTATAAACATCACAAATCTCAAGTGAAATTGTGCATATAATCAGGTAGGAACTGAGATTTGTTATTTTTGTGTCAGTTTCAGTTCAGTTCAGGCAAATTTTGCAAATTTTGCAAATTTGCCTCAGACTGATCTTCATTCTACCCTGTTGCATTCATTCTATCTTGTTGCATTCACCCAATTCAGATTCTCATACAGCATAACAGAGTTCCTAGTACTTGAAAAATTAATATGTAAAAAAAAGTGACATTCATATCTCATTTACCTTTTCTATTTATTGGGAAGAAAGAGTATCTACACTTAGATGGCTTTATATTCAGAGAAATTCTCCAGTTAGCTGCTTGGAACTTTCTAATTTTGTTCAGTTCAGTTAAATTCAGTTGCTCAGTCATGTGCAACTCTTTAAGACACCATGGACTTCTGCATGCCAGGCCTCCCTGTCTATCATCAACTCCCAGAGCCTACTCAAACTCATGTCCAGTGAGTCGGTGATGCCATCCCACCGTCTCACCCTCTGTCGTCCCCTTCTCCTCCCACCCTCAATCCTTCCCAGCATCAGGGTCTTTTCCAGTGAGTCAGTTCTTCACATGAGGTAGCCAAATATTGGAGTTTCCGCTTCAGCATCAGTCCTTCCAATGAATATTCAAGACTGATTTCCTTTAGGATGGACTGGTTGGATCTCTTTGCAGTCCAAGGGTCTTCTCCAACACCACAGTTCAAAAGCATCAATTCTTAAGTACTCAGCTTTCTTTATAGTCCAGCTCTAACCTTCATAGAGTTTAGTGCCTAGCAAATTATCTGGCAGAACATAAACTAAGTATTAAATTAGAATTAATTCATCAACCGTTTGCCAGAAGAATATCATGTGTTAGGACCTGGAAGTTCTGATCCAAATTAATATAAGCATACATGTAAACAGACAACTACAATTTGGTATCATGAGAGTTTTGATAAAAAGTAAATAAATGGAATAGGAGATTATGTTCAGGTACAGTTTTCTTTTAACAAGAATCAGAAATGATGCCGAGTCATAGACAGTAAGTAGGAATTCACCAGACGAAAGGTGTTGGGTGAGGTGGAAGAAGGATACCGTGGGCACATAGAGTAGCTTATTGGATAATCAAGAATGTGGCTTTTTGGAGGAACAGAGAAAACAGGGGAGATGGGAAGAAATGAGACAAAAATCTGAGCAGTGGCCTGATCATCCTTGTATCCTGTACTTTTGAGCTTGAATCTTATTTTGCTGTCTATGTGGAGGCACTGAAGGATAAACAGGTGAGTGAAATATTCAAATTTTTATACTGGAAAGAACATTGAATCTAGAAATATATTCAGGTACCTAAGTAATTTAATATAAAATAAAGATGGTTTTTCAAATGAATACAGAAATAAATGGTTTGGAGACAATTGGTTAACACCTTGGTTAAGAGGATAAATTGATTCTTCATGGCCTATACTAAAATGATTAAAGAGTTCAATTTAAAAATCACTATTTTTTAAAATATGTCAGACAAAGATTAAGTAACATGTGAAACACTCTTAATGAATCCATTGGAAAGAAGTGAACATTCAAAGGCAGTTTGCAAAAGAGAATATACTTACTGCCAAACACACATGAGCATGTGTTATGTCTCAAAAAATATATAAACCATGAGTTACCATAGTCTTTCTATAAACTTGGAGTGAATCCTGTTACACACAGCTGTGGGCACTTAAATTGGCATGATTTTCCAGAATGGTTACTCGTTAGGGTCTATCAGTAAATTTTCAGACATATACTATAATTTATTATGCAGACATACACAGAAAGATTAAACTATCCTCTGAAGCTTCACTTGTATTAGGGGAAATTGAAAACAACTTAAATGCCCATTAATAGGGATTTGTTCCAATAAATAATCATACACTCATAGGATAGAATGTTATCGGACGCGAAATATCTTGTGCTTCCTGCTGGGCAGCATTTGCCGCTGCGAGCCAGTATCCCCACTGAAATGGTCTCTCTCTCTCTGTTGGTCTGAGCCCTCTCAGCCTCCTTTACAAGATCTCTCTTCTGACTGTCCCTTAAATTTGATTCCCCCAAGGTTGTGCCTTCCCTGGTCTGTGGGTGTCTTACCCACTGTCTTGACTTCCGCGACCGTCTCCATCTCCCAAGACTCCTGAGTCGATTTAGTTAGGGCCAGTCTGTCCTCTAAGCTCTGGGCCCTTACCCCACCCCCTACCAACTTCCTGTGCTCCCTTTAGCACTGTGTCTTCACGTAAGTGACTCTACCTGCAAAACCCTTCTTTCCTCACTGTACCTGGGTAACTCCTGCTTGTCCTTCAGGGATCAGCTTGGCCATCTCCCCGGTGGGAGGCCTTCACTGACCTCTTCCCCCAAATGCCACCCCTGCTTTGAATGGTTTTTCCTATCCTGACTTTTCACACCCCCAACTCACATCAAGTGGAGTCACTCAGTCGTGTCCGACTCTTTCCCAACCCCATGGACTGTAGTCTACCAGGCTCCTCTGTCCATGGGATTTTCAAGGCAAGAATACTGGAGGGGGTTGCCATTTTGGTTAACACTAATTTCCCCTTCAGTCCACAATTAAGATGAGGAAGCCTTCCCTGACCCCTAAGGAGGAAGATCAGGTGGCCCTCCTGGGTGCTCCTCCAGCCTCATGTGTTAACACTTATTCTTGTGAATTTTATTTGCCTGGATACTTACCTGTGAGTTCCTTGAGGTTGGGACCTGTATCTTATTTACTGTTGTATACTCAACACTGTATACTCTGGCTGGCAAGTAACAGGCACTCTATCCATTTGTAGGATTATTTAATGATAGAGAAACATTTTATAATATGTTAAGTAAAAGGACTACATTATAAAATTATTCAAACTGTGTGATTTCAAGTTTGTTAACTAGAAAGTAATTTTTGTTTATAGACTGAAATACAGGTAGTTTAGAATGAGACAGACTAAATGCAGCCTCCATAGTTGTGAGGTTTTTCTCCAGCAGATGGCAGCAGTCTAAATGTAGAAGTGGGTGAGGTCAAACATCTGGATGGACCGAGTGCTTTCAGTTGTCAAGAATGGGTGACATTGAGAACAAAGGGGTAAGGGTGTTGAGGGTGTCAGGCAAGGAGGATGGTAGAAGTGATGTAACAGTGGGGTTTTTTTTTTTGAGACAGGTGGGGAAGCTGAGGGTGGGGGTGTTAGAATATTAGTAGACAGTTTTGAGTGAGGAGGTCTTAGGGGATTTCCTGAGAGCAATCAGAATGGGAGCAAGTGGTCCAGAAGAATAGGGGATTGGGAGATCCAGGCGGAGCAGCTCAGAGGAGGACACAGTCTAGGATGTGGCTGTGGATATGGGTAGCTCAGGTGGAGTGGAGGAACTTCACAGCAGTGAACTCAAGGCACTCGGAGATCAAGTTTTGATGGCTTATCTATATAAGGACTTTCATGTTACCCAAGAGAATGCTAGGAGTGCTTGCCTCTAAGGGGGAGAGAGGAATATCTCAATGAGTCAGGTGGAAGACTAACTGTGATGAAGAAGGTAGAGGATGGAAGAGTCGGTGACACCAGCATCGAAGGAAACTCTAAAAATATGTACATCCAGCTAAAGCACCAGATGATCATATGATCTGGGACTTTTACATGTTTTGTGTTTCCTTTATAAACCCCTATGTTATATGTACATCTTGAGTTGGTGGTGGCTAGAGTATTATTGGGTTAACACTGTGTGTGATGACTCCTTATACTCTTTTCCAGAGCTCTAATAGGCAGGCTCAAGTGAAGTACCATGGCTCAGTTATGCGTTCCAAAGGCAGATAATTTGGGGTTGTCCTCATAAAAGTTTAAAATGTCTGTTCTAGAGACTTGTCTATGGATTCCTTATGAATGAAAAGAAAAGGATTTTGCCCAGTAACTCTAGTGCAATCTCCTTCACCTGGGTAGGCTCAAGGGATTACTGTAGACTAGCTCGACAT
>SJYV01011751.1:0-10218 GCA_006410875.1 Neotragus pygmaeus
AAAAAAACTGCCCAATCCTCTTAGGAAAAAACCATGCTTCCTAAGCCCGTATGACTCAGGTCCCTCATTTTGTTCTATGCAAGTAACAATATGGTCTTCAAAGTTTTGCTTTAATGAGTTCATCCCTCCAGGTGACTAAAAATGATAACAATTTTGGTGAGTTATCACTGTGGGTCAGGGGCTGCCAGATTCCCTCTCCTAAGCATTTACTGTTCTCTCCTCTGACTAGCCCAGAGAACAAGTCTCCCAGTCAGTTCTTCAAATTCCTTGCATCTCCCCTGTTGCTGGTTTCTTTACTAGTCAGGGATCTTGACTCTAAACTACAGAAACCCACTCTGGTTGACATCAGAAAAGGAGTTGATTTACGGAGGATATTGGACTTTCCAGGTGGCACCAGTGGTAAAGACTCTTGTCTGCCAATGTAGGAGATTCAAGAGATGTGGGTTCAATCCCTGGGTTGGGAAGATCCTTGAAATAGGAAATGGCAACCCACTTCAGTATTCTTGCTTGGGAAATCCCGTGGACAGAGGAGCCTGGAGGGATCCAGTCCAGAGAGTCGCAAAGAGCTGGACACGACTGAAGCTACTTAGCACGCATGTAGGCCACATCCAATTAATTACCCGATCGTTTAGATTTTGCCTCCTAGGGACTTCATGAGTTCACCTCTCTCTTGTTTTTACTGCCACTACCCTAATTTAAGCCTTCATTATCTTCTCACTGAGCAATTTCCATAGTTTAACTGGTATATCCACTAGCTATTGAAGCAATAATTCTTAAAGCAAACCACCCAAGACTCAGTGGCTCGCAACCAGCATTTACTCCTTGCTCATGCACCTGCACATTGACGATGGTTCAGTGATCTGGGATAGGCTTGAGCGGACTTGCTTCAGCGGCAGTTTGGGTTTAGGTCTGTCTCACGGTCTGTGTCCTTCTTAGGCGTCAGACACGGTGGGGATGTTTCAGTTGACAAGGGAGATATGGGGGTTCAGTGCTCAGAGTTCTATGAGAGCAGATTTCCCCAGATATCTTTATTATAATTCTGGAGTGGGGTGTCAATCTTTCCTGAACAATACCCTAGCCTTCCCATGATATACCTAGGGAACTTAGTCAATTTGATAGATACTGAAGTTTGCCAGGGCAAGTCTGTGCTTGGTTTAGGTCTGTCATCCTTCTGGCAGTATAGATTACCAAACGCAGAGGTAGGTTCTCCCCATGGTGCGGGCAGGAGCACCGGGGGTTAGCTCAACCACACAAGTGTTTCAAAATTCTGCTGGGCCATGTCTACTAGCTTCCCATTGGCCAAATCAAACCCAAGGTCAAAGAGTGTAGTGCCCCCACCATGCCATGGGAAAGGCATGCATGTGTAACGCTATTACATAGCCAGTAATTAAACCACAATATTAAATCACAGCCGGTTTCCCTGCCACCAGTCTTGTCCCACTCAGATTCATCTTCCAAATTACTTCCAGAAGTAACTACCCAAAATGTCAATCTCACTTTGTAATCTCCCTGCTTAAAACCCTTGTTTTTATATATATTTTAAAAATTAATTTATTTTTTAAATTTTACTTTACAATACTCTATTGGCTTTGCCATACATCGACATGAATCCACCACAGGTGTACACAAGCTCCCAGAATATAATACACACTTTTCAAGGATGTATTAATAGGTTCTTAATAATTTGGCTGCTGGCTGCCTCCATTAGTTTCATCTCTNCTTTACAATACTCTATTGGCTTTGCCATACATCGACATGAATCCACCACAGGTGTACACAAGCTCCCAGAATATAATACACACTTTTCAAGGATGTATTAATAGGTTCTTAATAATTTGGCTGCTGGCTGCCTCCATTAGTTTCATCTCTTGCCACCTTCATATCACCATCTACTCCCTGACTTGATTTTTAAGGTCCAGAAATGTAAAGCCACCAAGGTTTTGTCTTCATACCTTTGCGCACATTGTTTTTTCATGCCTCCTGCCTCCTCTTAGCAGGCTAATTCCTGCTCTGCCTTAAGCAAGCATCACTTCCTTTGGTTGCTCTGCAATGCTCTTCTCTAGATTTTGTTGCAGAACTCCAGTTATGAGCTGAATGTTTGTGTTCCTCTAAAACTCATATGTTGAAGTGCAATCCCCAGTGTGATGGTGTTTGGAGGTGGAGCATCGGGAGGAAGATAGGTCATGAGGGTAGAGACACCATGAATGGGCCTGGTGCTCTTACAAGGTAGCGAAGGGACTAGAGCTTTCTCCACCGTGGGAGGAGGCAACAAGGAGGTGCTGTCTGCAGCGTGGAAGCGGGCCTTCATCAGAACCCAACCGTGCTAGCACTCTGATCTCATGCTTCCAGCCTCCAGACTGTGAGAAATAAGTATTTGTTTTTTAAGCCACCTAGTTTATGGTTCTTCATTATAGCAGCCTAAAATAGCATCACAATGACATTCCAGAAGTATTTGTTTTCCTTGTCATTTTCTCCCACCAGTTCTTTGGATCTTCATGCTGGTGTGGTGTCTGGTGTCTGGTTCACAGCAGGTGTTTGGGTAAATATTGATCTGAACTGAACTGCCCCACACCTATTGATTTTTCTTTTTTGGCCACACTGTGTGGCTTGTGGGAGCTTAGTTTCCTGACCGGATACTGAAACCGTGTCCCCTACAGTGGGAGCATGGAGTCTTTTTTTTTGTCTTTATTTTTAAAAGTTTTATTCCTTGTACAAAATTTAAGATTTTTCTTCTTTTATAGTAGCTCTTGCAACTGTTGATCTGAAACAGAAGAGTAATCCAACATTTCATAATTTTCAAGCTGTCCTCTCCACTAATGTGCTGCATTTCATTTCACTAGCCAGTTTTTTTTTTACAATTTTTATTAAATTCTTAAACACTTTTAATGATAAAAGGTACAATTCAGAGATAGATGTCATAAACCATTAGACACCGAACAAAGAAACAAAGATTCATAAAGCACAAATAAAAACTATAAGGGAAAAGAAAAAATATATAATTACTGTGAGGCATATTAACATTTATCTGAGAATATTTTATCAAGTGCAGAAAATAGGAGCATCTTGAATGATGTCATTAATAATTTAAATATAATAGATTTCTACTTATATTAATTTATATTAATCTTATATCCTACACAAATATTTAAAATTTTATATCTCATACATTGTCATTAGACATTAGAACATTTAGAAAAACTGGCAAACAGATAAACATTACTACATTCTTAAAAGCAGGATTTTTTTGTGTGATTCATTTACATATATACACATATTGTTTTTGAAGTTATTTTCCATTATAGGTTGTTATGAGATATTGACTATAGTTCCCTGAGGCACAGAGTAAACCTTTATCACTTGTGTGTATATCTATTTTTTAATTAGAAATCTAGCATTCATATTAAGTCAAACACGTGGAATCAAAATGTCATAAATTTTTAAGCAAAAATTCATAAGTTTTCTAAAATATGCATTATACACATTATTTATATATAGGTATATGAGGGTTTTCCTACTGTGCTTNACACATCTTATTTTTTAATTAGAAATCTAGCATTCATATTAAGTCAAACACGTGGAATCAAAATGTCATAAATTTTTAAGCAAAAATTCATAAGTTTTCTAAAATATGCATTATACACATTATTTATATATAGGTATATGAGGGTTTTCCTACTGTGCTTGATAAAGGCTTGAGAAAGACTATAAAAAAGGGAGAGATGGGGAAATTGCAAAAACAAACTAAATGAAATGGGAGCACTGAATATGAAATAGAAGAAATAAAGCAAACTAGATAAAAGTAAAAGATGTTTGTACAGTCCAGTTGTTTTTGAACATGGTTGCTCATTAGAAGCTTATCTGGAGCTCTGGCAAAAATATCTGGAGCTCTGGCAGAAAAAACTCTGGACATTTGTATTTTTCAAAAAAATTCCAAGATCATTCTCTAGGCATCTGGGTTTTAAAAAGTGATTACAGGTTTCTCTATTATTTGGTGTCTTCCCTGGTGGCTCAGACAGTGAAAGCGTCTGCTACAATACAGGAGACCCGGGTATGATCCCTGTGGCAGGAAGATCCCCTGGAGAAGGAAATGGCACCCCACTCCAGTACTCTTGCCTGGAAAATCCCATAGACGGAGGAGCCTGGTAGGCTTCAGTCCATGGGGTCACAAAGAGTCAGACAGGACTGAGTGACTTTACTTTCACTTTGGTGATATAGAATTCTATTATTTTTCTGTTGACCAATCATGATACAGTGGTATTAAGTAATAGTTGTCTAATCGTAATAGTGAAAGATGTTTATCAGTTTTCACAGTTTATAGCCAGACAAAAAATAAAGATAATTACAATTGCAAGCCATAATGGGAACATGATTAACCTAACGATACAAAATAACTACATACAATTTGCGGGGGGTGGTCAAGCAGAGTGATGTGGTAAATGGAAGTGCATACATGCACATGTTTTCATCTCTTCAGCCAGTCTGTCTTTTGGCTGGTGCGTTTAATCCACTTATGTTTAAGGTAATTATCGACATGTATGATCCTATTACCACTTTCTTAATTGTTTTGGGTTTATTTTCTGTAGGTAGGTCTTTTCCTTCTCTTGTTTCTTGCCTAGAGAATTTCCTTTAGCATTTGTTGTAAAGCTGTTTGGTGGCGCTGAATTCTCTTAACTTTTACTTGTCTGGAAAGCTTTTGATTTTGCCATCAAATCTGAAGGAGAGTCTTGCTGGGTTGAATATTCTTGGCTGTAGATTCTTCCCTTTCAAATATGTCATGCCATTCCCTTCCGGCTTGTAGAATTTGTTGAGAATTCATCTGACAGCCTGATGGGAGTCCCCTTGTATGTTATTTATCATTTTTCCCTTGTTGCTTTTAGTATTTTGTCTTTAACTTTTGTCAGTTTGATTCCTATATGTCTTGGCGTGTTCCTTCTTGGGTTTTTCCTGCCTGGGACTCTCTGTGGAAGCAGGGAGTCTTAACTACTGAAAAGTGAAAGTCGTGTCTGACTCTTTGCAACCCATGGACTGTAGCCTGCCAGGCTCTTCTGTCATGGAATTCTCCAGGCAAGAATACTGGAGTGAGCAGCCATTCCCTTCTCCAGGGGATCCTCCTGACTCAGGGATCAAACCTGGGTTCCCTGCATTGCAGGCAGATTCTGTACTGTCTGAGCCACAAGGGAAGTCCTGGACTGCAAGGGAAGTCTGTCTATTGATTTCTTATCCCCTAGACTGCCTACTTTCATTTTTCTTTTGAAGCAACTAGACTTGGAAAGAATGGAACTTTGTGACTTCTTTAATGAGGAAGGAAAAGTCTTAGGGTGACTGGAGAAGAACTCATTGGACAAATTAGGGCCTGTAGTATGGTAGTGTGATAAGGAACTTTGGATTTGAAAATTTGGGTTTCAGCTAATCGTAGCCTAGTGGGAATACCCATCTACCTGGAAGCCAGTGATGGGAAATGTCTCATTCATAAAAACAGGTCAGGACGTGAGATGTATATTTGGCATCATCTGTTTTGGGGTGATGATGGAATCCACTGGAGTTACCCAGAGAGGAGAGCAAAGCTCCAAACAGAGGGCTCTGCAGTCAATTCTTTGCAGTGTGATGGGACTGAAGCCTAGTGAACCATCAGTTGATCAGATGAACAAGTGTTCCAATATGTTACTGATTGTAAATCTCATTGTTACCAGTGCAGAAGTGGCAGGTGAGCTGTAACGTGAACCTTCTGAAGAAAATGTCTCACTTGAAGGTGTGGTCGGGGACTGTCTGCTCCGGGGGTAGGGTTTCTGTGACCCTCTCAAATTCCATCACCTAGGTAGTTGCCCCTCAAACATTCATGGAGGTTCCTACAATAATAGTATGTGATGTTTAAAGCCCATGCCATGTGGAAATTGGTTTTGATTTTTAATGACCTCAGACATCCAGTAGGGGCATTGGAGACTAAGAGAAGACTGAAAACAATCTAAGACTAGCAATAGGTTCTCCCAGCAATCAGACCATAACAATTTACTGAGAAATAAAACCACAAACTTTATTAATGTGAATGTTCAGGGGAAACCCCTATGAACCCTCTTGGTTACAGACTAAAGATCTGTATTGTCAACTATTCCTGTGACAGGAATAGAAAGTGTTCTAAAAAGTTCAAATGAAGAAAAATCAGTTAACTTTGCTCTTGATTTCCTCAGAGTGCGACAAAATGGTCCTCTGAATCTACACTGGACTGAAACGCTTGTCAAAGTTGCATTAATTGTGCTTAGTTAGATGCACAGTTCAGGAAAGTCTGTCATCCAATTCTGCTTTATGAAGTGAAAGTCATTCAGTCATGGTCGACTCTTTGTGACTACGTGAACTATACAATCCATGGAATTCTTCAGGCCAGAATACTGGAGTGGGTAGCCTTGCCCTTCTCCAGGGGATCCTCCCAACCCAGGGATCAAACCCAGGTCTCCTGCATTGCAGGTGAATTCTTTACCAGCTGAGCCACAAGGGAAGCCCAAGAATATCGGAGTGGGTAGCCTATCCCTTTCTCCAGCAGATCTTCTCAACCCAGGAATCAAACCAGGGTCTCCTGAATTGCAGGCAGATTCTTTACCAACCAAGCTATGAGGGAAGCCTTCCAATCTTGCTTTATTGGCCATGAAATGATTTTATTTTCATGCATTATTGAAAGCCCCAAGTTTAATACAGTCGAAGGCATATAAATGCTAGGAACAAGTAGATCTGCTTTTCATGATCTAATAGAGAACCTTAAGAGCAAAGCATGTGGAGCAGGGAGAGGCTGTTACATCAGGGATGAGAGCGGGGGATGGGCCAGCCTCTCGGTCATACCTCTTCTTTCTGCATTAGGAGGAGTAATTGTTTTGGTTCATGCTCTTTTCAGTTTTATACTGAGATTGAAGAGATAATGTGAGCTAGAAAGTTGGAGTTTAGGCTGTTTCACTTCAGTTTAAGTAGAACAAATCAGATACAGACTTCAAGACAAAAAGCAGAGACAGGAGGGATGTTTCATAATATCAACTCATTAGGAAAACAGAATTGTAAATGCTTATGTGTCTAGTAACAAAACACATGAAGCATAAATCTCTTTTAGTGATTTATTAAGCCACTAGACAAAAATCAGTAAAGACAAATGACCTGAATACTGTCAGCCACCTTAACTTAGTTGATATTATTAAATCAACATCTTACATTTGCAGGATGCTCATTATTTTCAAATGTGCATGAAGGGTTTACAAAGATAGATCATATGAGGCCATAAAACAAGACAATAAAAAGGATTCAAATCATACAATGTTCTCTGACTACCGTGTATTTATAATAGAAATCAATAGGATATTTAGGAAAACAAGATATTTGAAGTAAACCACATGCTTCTAAACTACCTACCACTGAAGAGTGAAGTTAGAATAATACTTTTAACTGAAATAAAAATGCAGCTTTCAAATTTTATGGGATGCAGCTAAAGCAGAACATAGAGATTTACACATTTGTATGTAGCGCTGGAGTGGCAAGCAGTGGCTGCGTGGCGCTGGAGTTGCCGAGAGGAGATAGCCCATGTCCAAGGTAAGAGAAACCCCAGTCAAATGGTTGGCGCTGAGAGAGGGCATCAGAGGGCAGACAGAAGGAAAACCACAGTCACGGAGAACTAACCAATCTAATCACATGGGCCACAGCCTTGTCTAACTCAATGAAACTGAGCCATGTTGTGTAGGGCCACCCAAGATGGACGGGTCATGGTGTTAGAGGTCTGACAAGATGTGGTCCACTGGAGAAGGGAATGGGAAACCACTTCAGTATTCTTGCCTTGAGAACCCCATGAACAGTATAAAAGGTAAAAAGATAGGGCACTGAAAGATGAACTCCCCAGGTCAGTAGGTGCCCAATATGCTACTGGAGATCAGTGGAGAAATAACCCCAGAAAGAATGAAGAGACAGAGCCAAAGCAAAAACACCACCCAGCTGTGGATGTGACTGGTGATGGAAGCAAGGCCCAATGCTATAAAGAGTAATAATTGCACAGGAAACTGGAATGTTAGGTCTATGAATCAAGGCATATTGGAAGTGGTCAAACAGGAGATGGCAGGAGTGAACGTCAACCTTTTAGGAATCAGTTCAAACTAAAATGGACTGGAATGGGTGAATTTAACTCAGATGACCATTATATCTACTACTGTGGGCAAGAATCCCTTAGAAGAAATGGAGCAGCCATCACAGTTAACGAAAGAGTCTGAAACGCAGTACTTGAATGCAATCTCAAAAATGACAGAATGATCTGTTTCCAAGGCAAACCATTCAATATGGCAGGAATCCAAGTCTATGCCCCGACTAGTAACACTGAAGAAGTTGAAGTTGAAGGGTGCTATGAAGACCTACAAGACCTTTGGAACTAACACCCGAAAAAGATGTCTTTGTCATAATAGGGGACTGGAATGCAAAAGTAGAAAGTCAAGAAACACCTGGCTGCTGCTAAGTCTGACTCTGTGCGACTCCATAGACTGCAGCCCACCAGGCTCCTCTGTCCCTGGGATTTTCCAGGCAAGAATACTGGAGTGGGTTGCCATTTCCTTTTCCAATGCATGCATGCATGCGAAGTTGCTTCAGTCATGTCCAACACTGTGCAACCCCAGAGACAGCAGCCCACCAGACTCTGTCCACAGGATTCTCTAGGCAAGAATACTGGAGTAGGTTGCCGTTTTCCTTCTCCAGAAACACCTGGAGTAACAGGCAAATTTGGCCTTGGAGTACAAAATGAAGCAGGGCAAAGGCTAATAGAGTTTTGCCAAGAGAACACACTGGTCATAGCAAACACCCTCTTCCAACAACACAAGAGAAGACTCTATACATGGATATCACCAGATGGTCAACACTGAAATCAGATTGATTATATTCTTTGCAGCCAAAGATGGAGAAGCTCTCTACAGTCAGCAAAAATAAGACCGGGAGCTGACTGTGGCTCAGATCATGAACTCCTTCCTTATTGCCAAATTCAGACTTAAATTGAAGAAAGTAGGGAAAACCACTAGATCATTCAGGTATGACCTAAATCAAATCCGTTATGATTATACAGTGGAAGTGAGAAATAGATTTAAGGAACTAGATCTGATAGACAGAGTGCCTGATGAACTATGGATGGAGGTACATGACATTGTATAAGAGACAGGGATCAAGACCAACCCCAAGAAAAAGAAATGCAAAAAAGCAAAATAGCTGTCTGAGGAGGCCTTACAAATAGCTGTGAAAAGAAGAGAAGTGAAAAGTAAAGGAGAAAAGGAAAGATATACCCATTTGAATGCAGAGTTCCAAAGAATTGCAAGGAGAGATAAGAAAGTCTTCCTCAGGGATCAGTGCAAAAAATTGAGGAAAACAATAGGATGTGAAAGACTAGAGATCTCTTCAATAATNAAGGAGAAAAGGAAAGATATACCCATTTGAATGCAGAGTTCCAAAGAATTGCAAGGAGAGATAAGAAAGTCTTCCTCAGGGATCAGTGCAAAAAATTGAGGAAAACAATAGGATGTGAAAGACTAGAGATCTCTTCAATAATTTAGATACCAAGGGAACATTTCATGCAAGATGGACTCATAAAGGATAGAAATTGGTACGGACCTAACAGAAGCAGAAGAGATTAAGAAGAAGTGGCAAGAATACACAGAAGAACTGTACAAAAAAGATCTTCATGACCCAGATAATTATGATGGTGTGATCACTAACCTAGAGCCAGACATCCTGGAATGTGAAGTCAAGTGAGCCTTAGGAAGCATCACTACGAACAAAGCTAGTGGAGGTGATGGAATGCCAGTTGAGCTATTTCAAATCCTAAAAGATGATGCTGTGAAAGCGTTACACTCGATATGCCAGCAAATTTGGAAAACTCAGTAGTGGCCACAGGACTGGAAAAGGTCAGTTTTCATTCCAATCCCAAAGAAAGGCAGTGCCAAAGAATGCTCAAACTACCATACAATTGCACTCATCTCACATGCTAGTAAAATAATGCTCAAAATTCTCCAGCCCAGGCTTCAGCAATACGTGAACCGTGAACTTCCTGATGTTCAAAAGCTGGTTTTAGAAAAGGCAGAGGAAACAGAGATCAAATTGCAAACATCTGCTGGATCATGGAAAAAGCAAGAGAGTTCCAGAAGAACATCTATTTCTGCTTTATTGGCTATGCCAAAGCCTTTGACTTTGTGGATCACAATAAACTGTGGAAAATTCTGAGAG
>SJYV01011752.1:0-30762 GCA_006410875.1 Neotragus pygmaeus
ATCCTATTCCTACGTGTTCTCGCTTCCAATGTCCACAGCTGTCAGAACTAGTGAGTTTTCTTTTGCGGGAACTCTCAATGACCTTTTAATATTCCGTAGACACAGAGTGCATAGTTGATTGTGTGGATTTAATCCACAGCTTGTACTGCTGGTGGGAATGGTTTGGGTCTTCTTCCTTAGCCCCACTGCCCCTGGGATTCAATTGTGGTTTCATTCTCCTGCATGTGGGTCATCCACTGGCGTTTGCTCCTGAGGCTGCCCTGGAGGACTTGGGTTTGCCCCTGTGAGGGCCAGGTGTGGAGATGGTGCAGCTGCTTGGGTCACAGGTATTCTTGCAGCACCAGGTACTCAGGGGGGTTGGTGGTCAGGGCAGCAGGAAATATAGTGCTCTAAAAGGTATGTGGTAACCAGTATTCGCCAATATATACTCCAGTATTCTTGCCTGGAGAACCTTCCTCCCTGACAGAGAAGCCTGGCAGGCACAGTCTACAGGGTCACAAAGAGTTGGACACTACTGAAGCAACCCTGCATGCATAGACACAAGACTTTTTTTTGCCTGTGCCAGCTCTGCCAGTGAGAGTTGAGCGTGAAAGTGGCACAGCTGTTTGGCTTGTGGGGACCCTGGCAGCGCCAAGTGTGCAGAGACACGGACTGCCTCTGCTGCAGGAATATGGCCCTATCAGAGTCTCTTTTTGGGCCTCTTGTAGCTGGCTATCAGAAGGCCTCTTTGGCCAGTCTTCCTCCATAGCTCCGCCTGTCCTGGCGCTTACAGGGCTCCCTTGCCTGGGGTCATTCTCTATTGTCAAGTGCATCAGGCACATAGAGGGGCTCCCCTGGCTGGGGTCCTATTCTGTAGTCAGCATATCAGTCACTTAAAGGGGCACCCTGGATAGGGTCATACTCTGTAATTTAGTGCGTCAGGCGTTTGGTGGGCCAGCCGCTCTATTGTTAAGCTGCTGCTGGGTGTGGGGAGAGAGAGGCTATGTGATGGCTCCATCCCTTACTTGTGACTCAGCAGTATCGCCTTGCTTCCATGGCTGCCTGGCTTTCCTGCAGAGGAATTTCCCATCACAATCTCCTTCTTCACCTCCCCTCGATCTTTCTCTCTGCAATCAACAGCAGCCCTCGCCCTGGGATCGCTCCACAATCCCTAAACTCCAGCTCCTAGCTGCTCCACCTTCCAGGGGACCCTGGTCCCTGTCTGGGTTAAATATGGCTGTCACAATGACTATCTGATTCTCATCCATTTAGGCTGCCACAGATCAGCTGTTTCACCCTCAGTCTTAAATGTTTCTTCTATGACTCAGACAGTTGCCTTGATGTGGGGATTGGACCCCTGCTTCAGTTCCCCCATCCACCAAGGGCAGGTCCAGTCCTACTAACACTCCTGTTTTTCCCCCTAGTTCCTTCATCCTACCAAGTTTTGTGTGGTTCTGTATATTCTTTCCTGGTCAGGTACTCCTGTCCTCTCTCAGCTGGTGTTCTGCATGCACTTCTGTGCCCGAAGGTGTGTTCCTGTTGTATCATGGAGAGAGATGCACTCCACATCCACCTACTCTTCCACCATCTTGTTCTCCCATTATTATTTTAAATTTGTTTTTATTGGAGTATAGTTGATTTACAATGTTGTGTTAGCATCTTCTGTACAGCAAAGTGAATCAGTTATACACACCTATATATACATATATCAACTCTTTTTAAAACTCTTTTCACATTATTTCCATTATGGAATATTGAGTAGAGTTCCCTGTGCTATACAGTAAATTCTTATTAGTAATGAATATTATTAACTGGCACCCACTAAATATATACTTGGGCATTATACATTCTGTGTCCACTAAATGCTCTCACAACTCTATGAGGTAGATATTATTATCCCCATTTTACAAGTGAGTATTGATCAAGAGTTTGATAGTGAAATACATTCAGAAACTGTACATCTGAAAATATCTCTCTTTAGTTCCCACAGAATTCAGACAATACACTGGCCAAAGATAAAAATACTGTAGCTATTACCTTAACACCATTCCTTCATTTTGCATAAAAGTCTGATGATAATTTGAGTTTAAAATGCGTCCAGATAACTGAAACTATCACAACATTGTCAATTGACTATACTCCAATATAAAATAAAAAAGTTTAAAAAAGAAAACCAGGAAAAATACTTCTGAACATCTCAAAACTAATACTATAGAAATGGAAAATTGAGAGAGAAATCAAATGTGAAGAATTAATCAAGGAGTTAACAATTATCCTCCAGAAGAAAATAAAGTAAGCTGATTGGAAAGAAATGCATTAGAATTACACAAAAGTTTTTTAAGGTTTAAAAAAGACTCAGAACAAGTTACATGTTAGAAAAAATTAACAAGTGGAAGACTAGGAAACATCCAGCCTGGAGACCATTTTCTATATGATGGTGGGGGGATATTGAGAGTTTACACACTAATTTTTTTTTTTTTTTTTTTGCCTCATTGCAAGTGGGATCTTAGTTCCCCAACCAGCAATGGAACCTGAGCATCCTTCTCCCCTGGCCACAATATTGGAAAGGAAGCCTGCTGGATGGCCAGGGAAGTTCCAACACACTATTTTTATTTTCAATTATTTGATGAAAAGCTGGAGATAAAGAAAATGGAAAGTTCATGGATGGGAACGGCCCCATTTCAACATGAACAAACCAAAAATGATATAAATCCTTGTGAAAGCCATGCAATCATCTTACAATGGTATGCAATAACAAATTTTGAGAATGTAGACTGTCAACCACTGATTAAAAGTACTTCTTTGGAAGAATAAGGAAAGGTAATTTTTGATAGTACTAGTATCTTAAGGAAATTTCAAGGAACATGAATGCTATGAAAGCATCAAAGAGTATTTGACAGAAGAGTAAGAAATAAAATGAAACTAATAGAGCTATGAAAAATTGAAGAGACAAACAAAATACATTGCATTTTTGGTTGTTCTTTCAAACATATCTTCAGTTCAGTTCAGTCGCTCAGTCGTGTCCGACTATTTGTGACCCCATGAACAGGGGGTCATGCCAGGCCTCCCTGTCCATCACCAACTCCCGGAGTCTACCCAAACCCATGTCCATTGAGTTGGTGATGCCATATCTTACAGTAAAAGAATTGTAAATACAGCTAAAGCCACCCCCATCCCTTTCTAATCCTGTTCCCTAACATAATCACATTCTTTAATTTGGTGTGTTTCCTTTCTATGCATGATTTTACACCTTTACTACAATGAATGTATTAATAAGATATAGTATTATTTTATGCTTTTAAAATTCACATGGTCTAGATGTTACATGCATTAAAATTGCAACTTTTTTTTTTCTTTTTCAACCAAATGAGTGAGTGAAGACGCTCCGTTGTGTCCGACTCTTTGCGACCCTGTTGACTACCAGACTCCTCCGTCCATGGGCTTCTCCAGGCAAGAATACTGGAGTGGGTTGCCATTTCCTTCTTCATGGGATCTTCCTGATCCAGGGATCGAACCCGGGTCTCCTACATTGGAGGCAGACGCTTTAACCTCTGAGCCACCAGGGAAGCCCAATACTACCTCTTAAAAGTTTTTCCATGATGATCTATTTTGGTCAATTAAACTGTTGTATAGCATTCCATAGTATACATATACCTCAATTTGTCTATTCTCCTACTGGAGATTTTCTATGTCTTTTACAATTGTAAGTGGTTATGGAATAAATATCTGTTTATATGTTTCCTTAAGCACATATGGATGTGAGATTTTCTCCAGAGTAGACTTCTACCAGAGGGTCAATTTGAAGGTCAATACACATCTTCAGTTCTTCAATTTGACAAAGTATTAATTTTCTCCAACTTATATTCTTATCACAATGCAGATAGTTCCCATTTCCTCCCACGTTGCCTGATTTGTGTTTTAAACTTTTCAATATACAAGTTTATTTCCACATTTGAATATTTTGCTTTATACTTACATTGTGTTTCTTTCATATTTTCTTTCCTGTTTCCTATTAATGGATTATATTTTATTGGTTTTAGTCTCTCTATTGGCTAAGTTACATTAGATTCTCTTCAACATTATAGACATTTATTTACCCATGATTTCTTGCCATTTAAAATTTCAGAATAAAACTCTTTTGTAGGTGACCATTTTCATATGTCTATTTGAAAAGTTTTAGTCTTTATTTAAATTTAGTGCTTTTCTAAGAGACTTTGCTTTTGTTACTTTTTATTAGGAAAAATTGCAGAAATATACAAAATCAAAGAATGCAAGTAACTTCTGAGTAAGTTGCTGTCCAATTTCAACAAACATCCCCCCTACCAGACTTGTTTTGTTAAATCCTTTCTGCTTTCTTGGCTAGAGTATTCTAGAGTAAAGCCCAGATATTTGTTCATCCACTGATAGACACTTGGATTGCTTTAATATCTTGGTTACTGTAAATAATGAATATGGGGATACAAATATTTCTTCAATATCATGTTTTAATTTCCTCCAGATATATTCCCAGAAGTAGAATTGCTCCATCATGTGGTAGTTCTATTTTTAATTTTTGATGAATCTCCATACTGTTTTCCACAGTGGCTGCACCAACAGAGCACAAAGTTTCCCTTTTCTCCTCATCCTCACCAGCATTTATCTCTTGTCTTTTTAATGAAAATCATTCTAATGGACCTGAAATGATATCTTATTGTGGTTTTCATTTGCATTTCCCTTATGATTAGTGATCCTGAGCACCTTATCATGTACTTGTCAGCCATTCATATATATTCTTTTGGGGAAAAAAATGTCTATTCAGGTCCTTTGTTCATTTTAAATTGGACTTTTTTTTTTTTTGCTATTGAAGAATTTAATTGACTAGTATAAATACAAAGATTCTCAAAAGACAGCCTGCAGAATGAGAAAAAATATTTTCAAGTGATAGATCTAATAAGAGGTTGATATCCAGAATACATAAAGAATTTTGACAAAAAACCGACAAATCAATTTAAAAATAGACAAAGGACCTGAATAGACATTTTCCCAAAGAAGACATAATAGCCAATAAAATATTGCAATCAGTGTTCTTATTTGTAAAGTCAAGATAAAAATATTTACCTTCTAGGGTCAATGTGAGCATTAAATGTGTTAATGTATATAAAGTGCTTTAGGGCAGTACATGGCATATAGTAAACATTGTATTATGTCTGCTATACGCAAACTTTTTAATCGTAGGACCTCTTGACACTATTATAAAATTGTTTAGCACCCCCCAACTTTTGTGTTTACGGGTTATATTTATCAATATTTATAACATTAGAAATTAAAGCCAAGAAACCTTAAAAAGGTTTATTTATGAGGTCTTTTAAAATAACTACATGATAACATAATTTTTAAATGAGAAATAACTTCATTTTCCCCCCAAAATTAGTGAGAAGAGTGGCATTACTTTACATTTTTGTTCACCTGGGAAGCATCTGGCTTTCTATAAGAGACTTGGAACCATACTTGCTTCTGCATCCAACCTGCTATAAATCACACATCAGGAAGCCTTGGGAAAATTCCACGTGCTGTCCTCAGAAAACGAGAGTGAAAATGACAAATCTCATTTTATTATTATGTGAAAAAGTTTTGCCCCTGTGGACCCCCAAGAAGGGTCTCAGGGACCCTCTAGAGTCCTTAGACTGAATTACACCTTGAGATTCCCTCTCCATGTTGTCTATTTTCACTACGGTTACAGTTATGGAAGATGACGGAGAAAGCCAGGATAGAAATGAGTTTTCCAAAGTTAGAGCTGTGTGTGAAGTTCTTTTAGTTCTTTGCAGATATCGTTTAAAAAGTGCTTGTCTTTGAAAAAGTGGAACCAGGTTTGGGTTAAAATGCTGTGAACCAGGACTTCCCTGGAGCTCCAGCAGTTAAGATTCTTCTGTGTGTCTACTGCAGAGGGCGTGGCTTTCATCCCTGGTCAGGGAACTAAAATCCCACATACTGTGAGGTGTTGCCAAAAAATAAAATCAATCACTCAATAAAAGTCAGGTGAAGAAAATATTTTAATAAAATTCTGTGAACCTATTGATATTCAGAATAAATGGACAGTTGTATTTAGCTTTTTCATACATGTGGAGCTATGGCCATGAAGTAAAGAGGAAAAAGTCCCCTTGGTGCATTGTTGCTATAAGGAAACAAAGTGTGTGCTTGCACCACCATGGAGAATTTTCATGAGAAACTTTGTGTTAGCATTGGGCTCAGACACCAAAACTGCAGATAGTACAGTGAAATCCAAGAGCATTCTATTGCTCTTTTTCCAAAGATGTTCAGGTAGAACAAATACATTCTGGAAGACCAAAATGCGTAACTGTAACCAAAGCATTTCATGAAAGGGGAAAATGGAAATTAAAGGATCTTGGCTCCCTTGACTGGATTTTTCTGTTTTTATTGAGGATGGTCACTTGGTAGAAAAGGTAACAAGGTTGAAGTTCTGATTGTACATCAGTATATTCACGTGCCATTCTTGCCCAGACAACAAGGTGTTGAACTTCTTAGCTATGCAGTTTAAAGGCAAAATCTTGTCATTGTCTCTCAGGGAAAAATAATGATTCCAAGCTATGTCGTAAAAAGGAAAAAAAAAAAAAAAAATCACAGGTCCTCATGACTGATGGTGTTCGGCTCAGCAAGCCAAACCACTCTGGATCCTATATTCTCTAGGTCTTGTTGTGTAGGTTTCCCTCTTCTCCCTGTTCTCTTTAAAAAAATACTCATTTTGCTTTTGGTATTTTTTTTCTGTCCTCAATTTCCCCAGAAATATGAAAATAACAACAAAAGATCCCAGGGTACAGAGTCGCTATACTGCTCAAGGAACTGTGGAAGTAAAATTCATCTAGGGTTGAGAATGCTTAGGGAAAATGATTGGAAACACTACTGCAGAGAAATGATCTACAAAAAAATCTTTTTTTTTTGGATCTACAAAAAAAAAACAAAAACAAACTTAAAAGTGGAGGCAAAAATGTGATATTAGGGGGATAGTGCAAAGAGAGAAGGGAATGGCTCTTTTCAAAGGCTGATGGTGCCAAATGAAATTTCAGGAAAACCTCACTTTGAAAAAGAGGTACAAGATGAATCAAAAGAGAGTGAACTAAAGACTACAAAGAAAGTCCATGAGATGCCTTGACTATGTATATCTAACTTCTCCGTACTATCTCTTGTCTACCTGTTATCCTGGTTCTTACATCAGCCCTGAAAATCCTGAAACAGCTGCATGGTGAGGCATACTCTAGAGGATGCTCTGTCATGATTCATACTCTAGGAAGAAGATTGAAGTCATGTGGACATGTAACAAGAACAAGATTTGGGAGACTTGGTGAAAAAAATAAACTATTAATAGTGGAGAAACATTCAGACCAGAAAGCAGAAGAATAAAAAGCAAAGAGTGGGAGAGAAACAAACAAATAAAAGTAAAACTATAACAAATGAAGAAACAATTAGCCAGAGAAAGAACAAGTCTTAACAGGGAGAAAAGGAAGGTAGTACAGAACTAAAGTAAACCAGCATCCCACGGATGAAGGAGCCTGGTAGGCTGCAGTCCATGTGGTTGCGAAGAGTCGGACACGACTGAGCGACTTCACTTTCACTTTTCACTTTCATGCATTGGAGAAAGAAATGGCAACCCACTCCGGTGTTCTTGCCTGGAGAATCCCAGGGACGGGGAGCCTGGTGAGCAGCTGTCTATGGGGTCGCACAGAGTCGGAGATGACTGAAATGACTTAGCAGCAGCATGTTGTGATGGCATCAGTGGAAATAGACTGAGCAGGAGTGGATTCTTCCTGGTGACTTTTTGAATGTTTTCTTCTCTTGATTCTTGCAGACCTCAGCTGTATTATCTCTTCTCCCTTTAAACACTGCCGAAGATTTACTGAAAAACAGATGACCAAAACCTCTATTTTATGTTGTTTCATCTCTCAGTATTCTTAGGATTTTAGTTATTAAGAAATTAAGGACATATGGGGAAATAGAAGCAATATTTTATAATAACTATCCATAACCTTAAAATTGTGAATCATTATATTGTACACCTGGAAGGTATATAATATTGTACATCAACTATACTTCAATTAAAAAAAAAAAGAAATTTGGACATCTCTATTTCATTTCCTGAGAAGTTGGAGGCTGAGTTTGATTTTTGGTGACCTGTTGTTTTCTTATATACCAGATGGTATCAGGTGTTGGGGCTGTTGGGAAATTGTCATGTCTAGATGATCTGTGATGCAAGAAAGGGTCTTACAGGATTGAAAATGTATCATTTTATGAAAATTTGGTGGGGAGAGGGGAAAGCAGAAGAGGTGATGGTAATGATGAACATTTCACTTCAGGAATTTTCTTTCCGAAATTTGTTTGTGAGGCTGGGAATAAAAATTAACTGAAATACTTTCTGCCCCTCTCCATTTGTTTTCCATTGTTTTAACCTTAAAAGCATCTGACACCCACACTGACAGAGGAACAGATGGTGTTTCTCATGCTCTTCCCTTTGCCCCAAATAGAAAATGCCCTCTGTTTATATCATAATCAAAATCCTTCCACCATCTTCATCGTGGTGAAGGGTTCATCTTTTCTGCCTTCCTATATTCCTTCCATATGGGAAAATAGCTAACATTTGCTGGGTACCTACAGAATATAACTCAATAAGCTCTCACAGGACATTATCTCCCCACATTCTTACAGTGACCTTAAGGAGTTACGAGATGAGAAACTCAAAACAGAGGAGTGGCCACTTTCTGAAGACCAGTCAGAGGTAATGGCTGGAGGAGATTCTGACCCAAACCTGCATGTTATGGTAGCTAAAACTGTAAGAATCTTCCACCAAATAGAATCAAACAACGTCCAGAGATAAACTTCCTTATGCATTTAGTTTATTTTTTAAACAGCAATTTGTGCTGTATTTAAGTCATTTACATATGTGTGTGTTACCTGCTAAATTAAGAATCTTTGAATGTCAAGGAGCAGAAATTATTCAAGTCTCTATATTACCCAGAGTATCTCCCAGTTCATTTCAGTTCACTTCAGTAGCTTAGTCATGTCCGACTCTTTGTGACCCCCGTGGACTGCAGGACGCCAGGCTTCCCTGGCCATCACCAATTCCCAGAGCTTGTTCAAACTCATTTCCATCGAGTCAGTGATGCCATCCAACCATCTCATCCTCTGACATCCCCTTCTCCTCCGCCTTCAATCTTTCCCAGCATGAGGGTATTTTCCAAGGAGTCAATTCTTTGCATCAGATAGCCAAAATATTGGAGCTTCAGCTTTAGCATCAGTCCTTCCAATGAATATTCAGGACTGATTTCCTGTAAGATTGACTGGTTTGATCTCCTTGCAGTCCAAGGGACTCTCAAGAGTCTTTTCCAACACCACAGTTCAAAAGCATCAATTCTTCAGTGCTCAGCTTTCTTTATGGTCCGACTCTGACATCCATACATGACTACTGGATAAACCATAGCTATGACTAGTCAGATCTTTGTTGGCAAAGTAATGTCTGTGCTTTTTTATATGTTGTCTAGGTTGGTCATAGCTTTTCTTCCAAGAAGCAAGCGTCTAATAATTTCATGGCTGCAGTTACCATTTGTAGTGATTTTGGAGCCCAAGAAAATAAAGTCTGTCACTGTTTCCATTGTTTGCCTGTCTATTTGCCATGAAGTGCTCGGGCCAGATGCCATGATCTTAGTTTTCTGAATGTTGGGTTTTAAGTCAGCTTTTTCACTCTCCTCTTTCACTTTCATCAAGAGTTTCCCCAGTTTCTTTTTGCTTTCTGCCATAAGGGTGGTGTCACCTGCCATGTGGTGGTGGTGGTGATTTAGTCGCTAAGTCGTGTCCGACTCTTTACGACCCCATGGACTGTAGCCTGCCAGGCCTTCCTGTCCATGGGATTTTCCAGGCAAGAATACTGGAGTGGGTTGCCATTTCCTTCTCCAGGGGATCTTCCAAACCCAGGAATCCAACGCAGATCTCCTGCATTACAGGTAGATTCTTTACCTACTGAGCTATGAGGGAAGCCCTATCTGGGTTATTGACATTTCTCCCAGCAATCTTGATTCTAGCTTGTGCTTCATCCAGGCTGGCATTTCATACTCTGCATATAAGTTAAATAGGCAGGGTGACAATATACAGCCTTGATGTACTCCTTTCCCAATTTAGAACCAGTCTGTTGTTCCATGTCCGGTTCTAACTGTTATTTCTTGACCTGCATACAGATTTCTCAGGAGACAGGTAAGCTGGTCTGGTATTCTCATCTCTTTAAGAATTTTCCAGTTTGTTGTGATCCACACAGTCAAAGGCTTCAGCGTAGTCAATGAAGCAGAAGTGGATGTTTTTCCAGAATTATCTTGCTTTTAATTTGATTCAATGGATGTTGACAGTTTGATCTCTGGTTCCTCCACCTTTTCTAAATCCAGCTTGAAAATCTGGAAGTTCTTGGTTCACATAATGTTGAAGCCTAACTTGGAGAATTTTGAGCATTACTTTGTTAGTGTGTGAGATGAGTGCAATTGTGCAGTAGTTTGAACACTCTTGGCATTGCCTTTCTTAGGGATTGGAATGAAAACTGACCTTTTCAAGGACCTACCAGGAAATCTTACTGTTGATGCTAAATAGAAGCTGTTGGGGCTTCCCAGGTGGCTCAGTGGCAAAGAATCTGCCTGCGATTCAGGGGACACAGGTTTGATTCCTGGGTTAGGAGGATCCTTGGAGAATGAAATGAAAACCCACTACAGTATTATGCCTGGGATATCCCATGTACAGAGGAGCCTGGCGAACTACAGTCCGTGGGGTTGAAAGAGAGTTTGACAGGATGTGGTGACTAAACATTAACAGTAGGTTTTAACTGAATAACTCAAAAGTGGCTTTTTATTTTTACGTTTTTCTTTCCTTGCCATGCTAGGCCTGAAGCTCCGTCCTCTAGTTTTTACTTGGGCAAAGTCTAGCATCTCAACCAATCTTTTACACCAAAGATGCCTTTCATGTCATCTGGAGACTTGTCATTGTGAGAACTTCTAAGAACAGTTCTAGTTATCAGTTTTACCTTGGTTTCCTGGTAGGACAATTTTAATCTGCTGGGCAACCCAGACCCACCAACTCATTCCAAAGCAGTCTAATGCAGGTGTCAAGAACCTGGATTTCCCCCAGATGAACCTTCCCGTCTGCTGCCTGACCGTGGTCAAGTAGTGTCATCTCTCAAATCCCTAGACTTTTCATCAGAAAAAGGGGGATAATCATTCTTAACCTGAAGATTGCAGTGAAAATAAATCTCAAAGTAAAATTATGATTCAGGGACCTTCCCTTGTGGTCAAATGGTTAGGACTCCACGATCCCAATGCAGGGGGCACAGGTTCAACCCCTACTCCGAGAACTAAGACCCACACGCTTCATGGCAAAGCCAGAAGCAAAAAACAAAACTTTAAAACTACAAGTATAATCCTTACCATCCTTCTCCAACCTGCTTTTCCTTCTGATTCCCTAGCTCAGCAAATGGCATCATCCACTGTACATTTTGTGCAATCCAGAAAGACATCTCTTGTTCCTTCAAGTTCCACCATCAGTCAGTCATCAAGTTCTGTGAATTTTACCTCTCATCTTGAAATCATGTAGCTCCTGCAACACCAGCACCGCTGCCCTATAACTAGCTAGTCTCACCAAATCCACTTTTATTATCCCAGCCCCAGCCCTAACTGTCTACACTGTTGCCAGAGACATCTTTCAAAATTAAAGTGTGAGACGTTGCTAAAATATTCTCAGTGCCTTTGCAGTGCTCCTGGCTGGGGTAAATCATCTTCCATACCTGAGACCCTAAGTGCTTCTGTTCTTTGCTTCCAGTTTTCCTTTCCCTTCCAGTCTGTGATCCAATCAAGGTAGAAAGTCTGCTTAAAGCTCCTCCAGTAAGCCACAATCCTCCATCACCTTTTGCACATTTCTTCTGCAGAGAATGTTTACTCCATCATGCCCTTTCTCCCTTTCCCTGAAAGTTTTTGCAACTTTAGTTTATTTCAAGTTAGTTGCTTAATTCCCCTTTGCTCAACCTACACACCCACGACTAGGTCAGTGTTTGTGATACAGGTTTTGCTGGTACGGTTTTGCCTTCTTCTATCACTCTCAGAATAATTTTAAATTCCTGTGATTATTTGACAAGTTTCTGTACTAACACTAGAATGTAAGACCCCTGAGGAACTACCTTTTGCAATATCTCCAGCACTAAACACAGCACGTGGCAGATAGCACAGGTTCCATAAATATTTGTTGAACGAGTCTGTACTGTATATATGGTAACAGGTTACCCCACCCTCTGGTTTCATATGAAAAGCTCCATCTTTGGATTCGGCACAGGTTTAAATTATGTCCCTGTTAATCTTGAGGAGCTATGTCTTTTTGTGCTCATCTGTAAAATGGGAATGACGGGTCCCTGCCTCACTGAGTTGTTGAGGCCTTAGAGAACACAGTATCAAGTGTCTGCCTGGCTCAGAGCTGCCTCCGCGATGGAGAGTAATTATGGTAATTAACACAGGTCGGAAGGTCCGGACCGTTAAGCAAATTGTCTCTACGCCAACCAGGAGCTTCAAAGGGGGGCTTTGGCCTCAGTAGCCTGCCCAAACCCAGCCAACTGTCCAGGAAGTTTCCATCCTAGGCGAAGGTTAAGCCTGCAGGGAGGTGGCAGCGAGAGGACGCCGGCTGCGGCTGCAAAGGTGGGGGCGGCAGCTCATCCCCCACTTGGCTCAGCCTGTTCTCTGCAACTTTCGAGGTCCCGCCGCGCTCCCTGTTTGCCTGTCGGTGTGTCTCTGTTCTCCTGTCCCATTAAGGCGACGCCAGGAGCGGCCGCACCCCAACTGGCTTCTGCGAGCCCGAAGGCTTTGGGCAAGTTTGGCACAGCCCCCGCGGGTCTCACGGCGCCCCCGGCCCTGATTTCCGGGCGCGGAGGTGGAGGGCGCTGTCCCCGCCTCCCCTGCGCGGCCAGAGGTGGCGACCCGCGCGCGAGCGGCGTCTGATCTGGCGTGGCTGCACAAATACCCGGGTGTGTCCGTGTCTCCGCGGGCAGAGGAGGGTGTCAGGGGCGGTCTGTGCATTTTAATCTTGTCTAGGAGGACCTTCCTTGTCGTCAGTTCCTAGGAGGGCTACCCAGTTGGTGCAGTTTCTTTTTCCTTTGGGGATGCATATTTAAGGGTGTGTGTGTGTGTGTGTGTGTGTGTGTGTAAATCTTTATACTGTGGGGCAACTTTTAATTAGAAGTCCATGAGATTTCAATCCTTAGTTCTTCCCTCCTAAAGCTTTCTTTCTTTCTTTCTTTTTTTTTTAAAGCTTTCTTTAAATATGTTGCAAGTTGTTTTTTTCTCTTTCCTTACTTGAAGTTCATTTTATTTAATTTTCAAGCAACGATACAATACAATGTTATAATATACATAAAAATATGTATTCTGTTGTTAAACATTTCTCAATACTCCTCTATCTTTCAAGCTTAACGTTAGAGTTTAACCTTGAAAAAATATACCCATTTTCCTAATACAAAGTATTCCCGTAAATTTTTTTGAAAAGTTAGAGTACACCAACTAATGAACTTAAGTTTAAAAAGTGGCCAAATGCAAATGTTAACTCCACAAAGCCACCAAATCAATGGACACTATTTATGCTTTTGGATATTCAAAGAGCAATTTTGGAGTATCTGTCAGATTGTCTTGAAAATCAGATTCTGATCTTAATCCTGAAAGGGTTAAATAACTTCTAGGTTGCTCTTACAATAGCTGACTCATAATACATCAATAATCTTATCCTAGGGTGTGTGGAATCAAATAGCTTAAATTAAATGAAAATAAGTTGAAATATTTGTCACTATGTTGTATGTTTTATCAGTTTCGATGACTTGCAAGTAAATAATTTCCTAACCTTTTAAGGATGAACAACTACTTTCTACACACTTTGAATATTTTATAGGCATGGTCATCACAATTTAAACTGGTGATAGTGTATATGCATTTCCAGTCAACAAATAGCAAGGTATCTGTGTTATTCAATAGTTAACAACCCACACTTTTCCATAAAGGTGACATTATATAAAACTGTAGAGATTACTGAATAGTATCAAAAGACCATTTTGAGAATCTGAAGATAAAATCATTAGAGATAAGTTAAGAGATACAGGGTAATGAATTATTGAAAAAAATCATATGGTAGCATAGATATCGAAGTCTCAATTAGCACATGAAATAGTTAATTTTGTTTTTGTTTTAAACATAGGTTTCCAGAGCATTAAAAAGAATCCTCTTAGGTTGGTTAAACCTTTAGTAGAAGATTACAGCCAATGTTTTGTGTTTGGTGAATAGCTGTTTGTCTCACTTTATTTACTTGGTATTGGATATTTGTCAATGTCATTTCATATCTACAGAAAATTCTTATGCTCTATGGAGGTAGTGAATGTGTGTGTGTGTGTGTCTGCCGGAGGTCACATGACAGTTTCATCCTATTTGGTGGAGCAGCTTGACTCCCCCCCCCCCTTTGCTTTTGGTGATGGTTGTGAGTACAGAAGTTGATTGACAGATGCATGCCAGAAACCCCCATTCTCTTTTTCAAAGACAACATATGATGGATTGCGATCTCTCAGCCCAGCAGGACACGGGGACCATGCAAGCTGTAATTGGTCAGGTATGGAGTCAGCCATTTCTCAACTCCCCTTTTTTCCACAAGGATCTCACCATATGATTCACATAATTCATATTTACAGTACCATCTTTCTATCTGTATCTTCAGCTACCTGCCAGTGTAGTGCTGAAAGTGCGAAAGGGAAAAGGCACCCATTAAAATCTAGCCAGGAGAGCTCAGCTTCAAACTTCAATGCGATGCTTACAAACCCAAACTAATACAACCACCAAAAAAAAAAAAAAAATAGCAGAGAACAAATTGAATTTATCCTTTTGCCTGAATTTAAAAATATATATATATTTTAGAATTTATTTTCTGTTGAGAGATAGTGATCTCTGAAAGAAAGTGTGAGAAGAGAATAAAGTAGTATGTTTTCTCGGTAGTAGTTAACAATTTTCTGTTAAATATTTTGATTTGGACTGTCTTCTCTCGCTCTTTCTCGCTCTCTCCCTTGCTGTATGGGAAATATAAATACATAAATGCACGTGCCTTTACTCCCAACCCAGATAGTGTGTGATCGAGCCTGGGAGGTGTATGTAGTGGTCTTGGCCGCTGCAGAGGGGCAAGCTGCAAATTAAACACTGCCACAGTCTGAAAGGTCCAGGTGGTCTGCCCGCGCCTCCTAATGCAATCCACACAACAGCTTTAATAAACAGCTCTATTTAGTGCCTCCTCCCTGTATCCAGGGAGGTGAACTGGTCTGGGGCTGCTGTGATGAAATGCCAGAAGAATATCTCTCAGAGGCCTCACAAGCTGATTTTTAGAGCTTTCCCGTTCTGTCGTCTTTGTCTTCCAAATGGGTCAGTGAGTCTTGCTCTTTTCCGTTTTGGTGCTTTCGGTGAAATCGGTCGCTTCTGTTTATGTGTAAATGTTTGCGTCCTGAGGTAAATCAAAAGAGGAAAGGGTCGTTGTATTTTCATTTGCCTTCCAATAACGGAAGGGACGAGAAGGATGAGAGTGCCCTGCTGCAAAAGAAGGGTGATTTTTCTGACTGTGATGGGGGTGGGGTGAGGAAAAAGGGAATATATGTGGTTGCTTTCTGTTTTTTTTTGTAATGTATTTTTGACCAAAATTTTTCCGAGTTTTATCTCTGCTTACTTAGGAGCTCTTAACTCATAAATCAGAATATGGTTACGAATATTTATGAACTCCTAAAAGTTTTTTCTTTTTTCCTTTTTATATTTTTGCACACTTTCCAATCAAGACAGGCTGGTGAGGTGATGACCTAAAATTTGTTTGCTGTATGTTAATAGCATGGAAGGAAATATACCATCTTACTGTGTTTTCAACAGAATTATAGCAAAGCACTTTAGAGGTCTGAAAGCACATGGTTTATTAACACCAGCATGCTTCATAATGCATTTTACAAGGGAAATGTCAGATATATAATACCATGTTTCCACAGGTTCACACTATTCTAAAAGCGGTAGATAACTGCTTGAACAGAACAGTATTTTTTAAAACTTTCCAGTTGGTTTTTGTTATACAGACATAAATAGAGTGAAGTCTCTGGGCATATAGTTGTCAGAAAAAAATAAGTAAAGACTGATTTTATATACTGTTAATACCCATTTCAGTGTTCACTGATGAACAAGCAGGTATGTGAAATCTAGCTAAAGTAATGGTGCCATCTGGAAATAAATACATACTTGTAAAAATAGATAACCATTTCATGTAGAAATAAAACTTAAGCTCTGATAACTGTCTTGTCCTGCTAAATAAAACTTTGGTTGGCAAGCATGTTCTCACTTCTGTAGATCACAGTATGGTCTTAATACTGTGCAAAATTACTGTGTTTCAGTACCCAATATGAAACATTTCCTTTTGTATATATTTCCCTTATTTGGGAAAAGAAAGCTTGGTTAAAACAAACAGAAGAGATACTTCTAATTTGTTATTTGATATTATTTATCGGAATTAATTGCTGATGTGTATATTTTTAAAAGGTTCAAGAACATACTGAAAAATAGGAAATGGCATATACCTTACAGATATGAGACTTAAACTTCTAATTTGTCAGGATTTCATATTGGTTGTTATTACTACAGCACTCTGGATTTTGTGTGTACTTCAAATGATTTTTAAAGCCTTTTACATGTGTCCAGAAACTATATATGTTAATTATTTGTTATGGATACCTACTAAACAGTTGCATCAAAGTAGCCAATTTTTTTCTGAGGATTTCATTTCTCATAAATTATTTTATAAAAACTCAGATACTTATGTCCAACTAGTAAACTATAAAAGCAATTATTTTGAAGGTTGTAAAATTTTCTGTACTAAAAATGGTTTGTACATTTTTAGTTCAGAAACTGAAACAGTATTTGGAAACTGAAACAGTATTTGGAAACTGAAACAGTAATATTCAAAAAAAAGAAAGATAGCATCCTGTCCCATATGCATATCACAAAAATAAGAAAACCTAATTGAACTCATATCTGTAGCTATACAAAGAAAGATGATATCCAGATTTGAAATTATTTCCTTTTAATTGTTATAGCACAGATAATAATACTGACTCAAACCACTACTTCTAACAATAAGGTCAAGAATATGAAAACAATTTTCCTTGCTTTTCAGTCACTCATAATCAGAAAGAGATGGTTTATTTTTCTGCTTTTGATTTCAATATCATCTTTTCCCTACTCACCAGGTGTAAATCAGTCTCGGTTGATGATACAAATGTTTGTGAGTGTTCCTTCTCAAATACATACTGAAATAATAATTATTTTTGTCCTTTTATTTTTCTTTCTGGTTTGAGTTCTGTTCCTACATGGCTTTGAGCTGGAGAAGCAAATCACTTGTTTTCAATGATATTTTCCTTTCAGAAAGATTCCCATGAAACAGTTCTTCAGGTTTTTTCATTCATCTCTGGGATCACATATCTAGATGCTTCCACTGGAGGAGACGAGGAGACTTCTCTGTGTTGCTGGTCAAGATCCAGCTCTGGGGAGTGCCAAGGGCTACCTGGAAGAGATATTGTTCCTACGTGCCTTCCCTCCAGGGCCTTCCCTCCCCAAGCCAGCAATTAAGCAGTCTATTACTTAAGAACAAACTTTCTGCCTAGTATCTCGAGATCTGGAAACTTGGTTCATTCATAAAGTTTTGGGGAAATCAAGNTTGTTCCTGCGTGCCTTCCCTCCAGGGCCTTCCCTCCCCAAGCCAGCAATTAAGCAGTCTATTACTTAAGAACAAACTTTCTGCCTAGTATCTCGAGATCTGGAAACTTGGTTCATTCATAAAATTTTGGGGAAATCTAGCGGGATTTTTGATAGTTATCTCTAGCAAGCTTACTACACCTTGGAAGCACAGGATGGATTTTACCTTTAGATGACTTTCAAATCAATTCAGACTAAACAGTTGAGCAGGTTCTGAGCCATGAGTTTGAATAGCATCTTAAAATGAAGAAACAGTTCTACCCCTCATGGCCATTCAGTGTTTACTGCATCTTTTTTGAAGACCTGAGCTTGTGAGTGACAGATTAGTTTATCAGCATCACAGACCTCTTGGGTTTATTTTTCTTTTTTTTCTCATCTCACGCAGACGGGTCATGGTGTCCAACCCACTTCTGGCACCGCGGTCCCCAGAGGACCCTCGGCTAGCCTGCCATCTTGATGTGTAGGCCTGAAGGTCCAGGCTTGCCTGTGTTTCTATAGACTGACTTCTGCAAATATTACAGGACTGAGACTATTAAATTTGTTGTTAATAAAAACCACAGATGAGGCAAATTAGATAAAAATATGTATCAGGCAGATCTAAGAGTTTGCTGGGAATGGCAGAGACAGCAGGATGAAGGGGCTCCTGTGTGCACTCCCAGTGGACATGGCTGAAGTATGCGAAGATTGGAAAAGCCGTATTTAACAGCATATCAAAAGCTTTTGTGGTTTTCCTTACCAGTAAAATGGGTCTTTTGTTCCCCAAGGTAGAGTTGGACAATTTAAAGTGTTTGGAAGTATCACGTTAGAAAGCGAATGCAGTTGTCTGAGACCACGGCCAGTAAGTGAGCTAAGAGCTTGGAAAGGGAGTGGGCGTGGCTAACTGGGTGCTTTTGGCTTAACGGTATTTCAGTGTGTGTTTTTTTCTTGTGACGTTTCCAGACACACAAATATTTTGATATTGTAGTATCAAAACAATTTTGTAGTGGGTTTGTTTATACCCTCCCTTGTTCCCAGAAGTATTTTAATGATGCTTAAGAAGAAGGCAATGGCAACCCACTCCAGTACTCTTGTCTGGAAAATCCCAAGGATGGAGGAGCCTGGTAGGCTGCAGTCCAGGGATCGCTAGGAGTCCAACACAACTTCACTTTCACTTTTCACTTTCATGCATGGGAGAAGGAAATGGCAGCCCACTCCAGTATTCTTACCTGGAGAATCCCAGGGACGGGAGAGCTGGGTGGGCTGCCGTCTATGGGGTTGCACAGAGTCGGACACGACTGAAGCGACTTAGCAGCAGCAGAAAGAACAGTATGCTTACCTAGAACATACTCAAGCTGATGCGAAATGCAGGTGGCCTAGGGAGAGAGGGCCCTGTAAATAACATGCTTGCAGATTGTTCTTAGTCCGTGGAGACTGCTTTTCATGCCCCTTCTATAAAAATTAAACTTTGAGGCTAACCTAACCCTGTTTTATGGGTGCCAAGCATAACCCTCATATACATTTAAAAAGTCATCTTTTGTAGGCATGAATGCCTATTTTTTTGGGAAACTGATATATTCACTTAAACAAATTTACATATTTTGAAGATATGTAATTATTATCATTTGAATGTAATTAGTAATACTTTTTTCAGAGTACTGTTACAGGTAATAGCCTATCACTAATTTGCTTCAGTCATGTCAACTCTTTGCATCCCTGTGGACTGTAGCTCGCCAGGCTCCTCTGTCCATGGGATTCTCCTGGCAAGAATACTGAAGTGGGTTGCTATTTCCTCCTCCAGGAAGATAGTCTATTAGAAAAAATGCAAATTAATTAAGGATTGTTCTTTCTGAATACAGGGTGGTGCTGGTATGCTTTTTACAAGTGGGGAGCTCAACAAAACTGAATTTGTACTGTGTATTTCTAACTAGCCTTAAATGCTTCATGCAATATTCCACTTAGATGAAACTTGATGTTAGCTTTATATATTTTGTCAGATGAACTCAATTTTTATTATCTTTAAAATATTTTAAAATTGAAGTTCATCGTGTTTCTTGAGCAGTAGTTTAAATCGCAAAGCCAATTTTGTCCCTTAAAGTAAAACTTGTCAGTATAGTAATAATACTATACAATAATGTTAACAATAATACTGAACAAAAAACACATGAAATCTGGTTTTGAAACTAAGTTTTCTATTTTTAAGAAGATTTAGTCAAACTTCCTCTATATACTATTCAGGTATTATTTATTTATTTTAGTGCCTAAGAATTGAAAGCTTTTGGATTCATATCTCAAGAATATGGAGAGAGGTTGTTGAGACATGTCAAATGTGAACACTTATGAAAGAAAATTTGAATGCAATATATTTCCTGTATATAAAATCTATAGTACTTGTTCTGTAGGTCATTGAAAGAAGGTATTCTTTCCTTGACCATTTTTGCTACGTAAATTGTATTTAGTCCAACAGTTTGAAGCATCTTTCTCTTTTCACCTTCATTGTTTACTAAAATTACAGGCTAACTAACATGTTTACAAATATTGAAAAACTCCTATTTTCAGTTGCATTATGATTTCATATAAACTGTTGCTTTTTAAAATGCTTGATTGAGTAGAAAAGTAAGTTGGGAAATTAAATGCAAATATAAAAGGATCAGACCTGAAGAAACAGTGTGCAAAAAAGGTGAGTCATGATCTGAATTTTAACACTGAAAGAAAATCCAGCTTATAAAACTTTTGAATAAATTTGTATCTTGTAACCAAAGCTTTACTTGGGAAATAATAGTTGCTCTAAATATATTTTCAAGCTTGCTTTTATATTCTGCTTTATTCCCTTCCTTCCTGTTTTTTTTTTTTTGGTAGGTGAATTGTGTTTCTAATAAAGTAAATTACTAGGTGAAGCTTGGTTGTGGGATCACGTGTCATTTACTCTGTTGATCCATCATATCTTGAGCTGGGCTAAATTGTAATCAAATTTATAGAAGAGGTTGTGAGAAATTGTCATTACATTTTGGTAAGATTCATTTTCCTATCTAGCTATTATTTTCTTGTTCTTCCTAATTATACAATGTGAGCCGATTATAGTGGAAATTGACTATTATTTGATAAATTCTGTCTTGGTTTACCCTATGCTTGTATTATTTTCTTTAGCACATCTGTAAATGGCCACATTATTGTTATTTCAAGGTTTCCACTTCTTTTAAATATAAAACTATTATATGTAAGTAGTAGAAAAATGAAAACATTTCTGATTACTTATGTTAAAGACAGCTCTCTAAATTTTTAAAAGCACTTTCTTTTTCAAGATGGCTGGTTTTGGAAAATAGCATTTTGTCTTATCACTAGCTTTAAAACTCCCATGATACGAAGAACTCTTTTTTCCAAAGAGAGAGGTTAGCTGTTGATACTTGGTACTGATTCTAGATGAATTGTAACCTTATTCCCTTGGCAGCATTTTTTTTTTTAACTAGAGAATAAGAAAGAAAACTGAGGATCAACAGAATATTCTAAATTTCACTTAATTTCAGTACACCTGCAAGGGGTGGATTATTCCAGTGGGAAGAGATACTCCTACAATTTCTAGCTCCTACCTCCTAAAGGTCAGAGATGCAAATCAATGTCTGGACATCTTGAATGAAAAGGACATAGTTACTTAAATGCATTGCTCTGTTATTTTGCTCTCTTCCTTCAGTGTCATTTTTCCATCAGCTTTTCTTCTCTTTTCCACTGTAACCCAGAGTCAGTCAGATGAGTAATAAGTGAAAAGTGAATCCTTGTGGGCTGTCCAGGCAGCAAAGGGCACTGGAAAGAGAAACAAGACCTGAAGCAAAACAAAGCAGAATGCTAGCAGAAAACTCACCAACACACTTGCTTCTGTATTTAATTTTTTGGTGAGATATTTCATGAGCTTCCTTCATTTCATCTAGCAATAGAAGATCATGTAAATACATAGTAAAGCAGTATTTTAGAGCAAGACCTGTAAAATTTTAAAACAAAAATGAAAGGAAAAGAATTAGCTTCACATTGCTGGAAAAAAGAATTTTAAAATTAAGAAACACTTTTTTTCTGGAGCTTTTTACAAGATTTTTTTATGACTGCCTGGGTGCTGTGAAATAGCAGCCTTATTAACAGTATACAACAGTTTCTGGTGGTTAATATGATGTGAAATCTGCTTATTTTACATCTTTGACTTTTCATGATTAATCAGAAGCTATTTTAAGAAGAAAACATCTATTTCTAACAAGTAAAAAACATATATACTTAAAAAAAAAGAAATATCTATTACATGGTGCTTTTCGCCTTGATCAGAAGAATTCTAGTAGACTTGTCTTTAAAAGAACAAACTGCATCTTTAGAGAAAACTTTGTTTTCAGTGCAGAATTTATACACAGATTATTATTTTTTTTAATGAAAGACTTCATTGTTAAGAGTGAGAAGCAAATATTGCACCAATGCAGAGGCATAGGTACCAGAAGCCCTAGTGGATATTGGAGATGTGTGTCAAGAAAGGTGGATATTTCTTAGATCTCCAGTTATATTCCTCCAAAATTGAAGAGTAGCATGGACGAGAATAGGGCAAACTTGTTTCAGACAGACCTAGTTAATTCTGTAAGCCTTAAATAGCAAATGAAAACAAGGCTCTTTCAACCTTGTGGAGAAAAGGTTGAGAGTTGGGACAAATGTAAAATGCTGCTCAGTGTGCACGAATAAAGCCAAGAACATCAGGCTCATTTCACTCTGTGTCAGCCCTGATGATTCATCGTGATGGTCAGGGTAAACTGTGGTCTCTGGGTTGAAACAATTTTATCCATTTTTTTTTTTTTTAACAGAATGTTCCAGCTTGGATCTTATATCCTTAGGGTTCCGATATTGAATTCTGAATCAGGAAACTTAATCTTGCAGCCAGATTTGACAAGATGCTGGTTGAATGGGAGGCAGAAGTGATGATTGTGGGATGAAATGCCCCAGGTCAGAATTTGGGAAAATAAGATATTTTGTGGAAATTTGGCTATGATATAAGAACCCCCCATTTGAAAATTTCTCACTACTCACATTAGCAGATGGTGTTCAAGGATCTGAAAAGTAGATCATGCTGTATTAATTTTCTCTGCTTCAAGTCTTTCTTTAACAGAGGGAGTTTTTACACATTCTTAGGTGCATTTCTTAGTGTATTTCTAATGTTGCTAATATAAAAGGTGTTTGTAGTAACAGTCAAAAGGTTTCTGGGAACAATGAATAACATTATGGCTCAAATCTAAGACAGTCATACTTTGTTCCTGGCAAAAGGTTAATACTTAGTTCAGGAACTAAAGTTTCTTTTTAGAAAACTTTTTCCTTTGTAAACATTTTGTGGTGGTGATGGTGGTTTAGTTAGTAAGTCCTGTCCAACTCGTGTGACCTCATGGACTGTAACCCACCAGGCTCCTCTGTCCATGGGACTTCTCAGGCAAGAATACTGGAGTGGGTTGCCATTTCCTTCTTCAAGGAATCTTCCCAACCCAGGGATTAAATCCTGCATTGCAGGCGGTCTCCTGCATTGCATGTGGCTTCTTTATGGACTAAACCACCAGGGAACCCTAAAACAAAACTATGTATGTATTTCCATAGACTAAGGGATTTAGGGGTGTCCCTCGTGGCTCAGATGGTAAAAAAATCTGCCTGCAGTGCAGGAGACCTGGGTTCGATCCCTGGGTTGGGAAGAACCCTTGGAGAAGGGAATGGCTATCCACTCCAGTATTCTGGCCTGGAAAATTCCATGGACTATATAGTCCATGGGGTTGCAAAGAGTCGGACATGACTGAGTGACTTTCACTCACTGAAAGGGATCTAGAATAAAACTGAAAATGAGGCAATCTAATTATTGAAAACACATACACACACCTCTTAATCATTATAGGGGTACCTGATGATTTAACCTCTAACAATCTACAAATGGGCTTTCCAGGTGGCTCAATTGTAAAGAATCTGCCTGCCAACGCAGGAGCTGCAGGTTTGATCCCTAGGTCAGGAAGATTCCCTGGAGAAGGAAATGGCAACTCAGTCTAGTATTGCCTGGGAAATCCCATGGACTGAGGAACCTGGTGGGCTACAGTCCATAGGATTAGAAAAGAGTTGGCTATAATTTAGCAACTAAATAGCAACAAGTCTAAAAATATGTTAACTCTATTTTCGGTTTTAATACATGAAAAAATTATGGACCATCATGTTTACTTAAAATACTCCTCCTCTCAACTAAATTGTTCAAGACAATGGATAAATATTTTGCAACTTCTAGAGATCAAGATCATCTTAGAAATCTGAAACATAGTTGATCAATATGCTGCAGAAGGATGATTATTGTGGTTATTTCTTTCTGCAAACAGGGGTTCTTTGTTGGGCAGTGTAGTTCTATTTTATATCAGCTTTCTACAAGTGCTAAAATATATCAACTGGGATTGTTTTCTGTCTTTCTACCATGATTCATCATATGGAAATTAAGCAACTAGTTCAGGCAGAGAGTGAAGCATCTGAGTAACACCTGCAGAGAAATTATTTTTTTCGGGACTAGAGAAAGGTTTATTGCAGAACTAAGCAGGCAAAACAGGTGGCTTATGCTCAAAAGAAACCTGAATTCCATGAACACAATTCTTAAATGCATATTATTGAGGCAAGTTATATAATGGAAGCCTACAAGTTTTTAAAAAAATTTTATTGAACAAATTATAAAAGTCATGCATGCTTATGACAAATAATTTCAGCACAGGAAAGTATAGGGAGAAGCATAAAGTACCCCATCATTTAACTCCTCAGAAATCATCATTATCAGTAATTTCTTGTATCTTCTTCCAGAAATTTTCTCTTCATGTATAAGTGTAGGAAATCTTTATACAAGCTAAGTAGATCCATACTGTACAGAGTTTTGCAAATTACTTTTGCATTTTAAAATTGTATTTTTAACATACCATATTGCTACCAGGAAATCTGCACTCTTCTCTATAGTATTGCATTTTATGGGCACACTACCTTATTTAACAGTTTTCTCTTATTTAAATAAAAAAAATTATTCAAATATAGTTGATTTGCAATGTGTTAATTTCAGGTTCACAGCAAAGTGATTCATATTTATATATGTGTGTGTGTGTATACATAACTTTTTTACATTCTCCTCCATCATACATTATTACAAGATATTGAATATAGTTCCCTGTGCTATACAGTAAGTCCTTGTTGGTAAAAAAGACTTTTTACCAAAGTCTCTATTTTATATATAGTAGTTGTGTGTATTTTAATCTAAACCTCCTAATTTTAATCTGTTGTCTTTTAAAAAAATATTGATCTATCATTGACATTTAGCATTACTTTCAGGATATAACATAAGGATTCAATATTTGTACACATTGTGACATGATCACCACAATAAGTAACCAGTTATCTCTTGATGAGCACCTGGTTTTTCAAATATAACTTCCTCTCTGTAACAAGACTAGCTAGCAGAGATGTTTCATGTCTCTTAGTATAAAGAATTCTAGAATCTTCCAAAAGGGGTTTTGCTGTATCAAAAAAACTTTAAATAGTGACTCCTAAAAGAAGGTGAGGTATAATGTTAAAAGTGAAGGATAGCTTATGCCACAAGAATAGATACTTATCACTTGTATATTGAATACTCAAACCAGTTAAAATTAACACTAAAAATCATAGTACTGTATTTAGTGACAAAGAAGGGAAAATAGGAGATGATAACATAAAGAGACTGTTCTCATTAAGATATGATCTAAAAAATCTCTTGTTTGTTCCAAGCTGAACAAAATGCATAACTTATTTTCTTTCATGGGCCTCAGTGGTATTTATTAAGCTAATTGACAGTGATCTATGCTTCCAATGCCTGATTCAGTTAGTATATTAGTGAAAAGGAGGCCAGAAGATAAATATGGTAATTAATGTCAGTTAAATTCCTGTTTTCTATATTTCACATTGCTAGACCAATCCTTCAACCATGACTTGTAGGTTAAATAATACAGTCAGGAGGAGGGCTGAATCAAAATTAACCAGACATAGTGCCTGAAATAAACTAATTTAGGGTTTTGATAAAGTAGACAAAATATGTTCTGCTTAAATATTTAGTAGTTAAGAGTTCTGTTTTGTGTTTCTTTTTTAGGATATCTCTCTCATTCATCTTAACCACATCATTTCACAGATACTAAGATGAGCAGAGAAAGTAAGGAAATTGTATTTATGTAAGAGATGGAAGTGTAGGCTGATTGTGACAAGAACAGTCAAGGTGCTCTGAACTGATCCTAGGGAGCTCCTAGTTGGGTGGGTATATGCTTCCTCCTCTGTTCTTCTCTCAGATGCTGGGACAAGTAACCTGGATAAGAAATGATCACGCTTCATTTATAGCCTTAAAAGTGGCTGATTCCCTCATGTGAGTTTCAAAGCAGATTTTTTAAGAACAAACTGCAGAGGAACTCTCTGAAATTAATACTTTCATTTGAAACCCACAACTCTGAGAAGTAGGTCCAAGTCATCATTCCCATTTTATGGAAGTGAAAAATGCTCAAAGAGGTTATAGGTCTTATTTATAGCCATATTGCTGTGCTTAGAAGGGAGGTTTGGACCCAGATATTCTTTTTAAGGGTTCACTGTTTTTTCCTACACCAGTTCTTACCTGTGGCTGCCTTTTAGAATCACCTTGGGCAACTGGGGAAAAGTCTCCTGATACATAGAACCAATCCTTAGAAATTCTGNTAGAAGGGAGGTTTGGACCCAGATATTCTTTTTAAGGGTTCACTGTTTTTTCCTACACCAGTTCTTACCTGTGGCTGCCTTTTAGAATCACCTTGGGCAACTGGGGAAAAGTCTCCTGATACATAGAACCAATCCTTAGAAATTCTGATTCACTCTATCTTTGTAGGGCCTGAATATTGAGAATTTATAAGAAGCTTTACAGTGATTCTGGGCTTTCCCAATGGCTCAGCAGTAAATTTTCCCCCTGCATTGCAGGAGACACAGGAGACATGGGTTCAATCCATGGGTTGGAAAGATCCCTTGGAGGAGGCATGGCAACCCACTCCAGTGTTCCCGCCTGGAGAATCCCATGGACAGAGGAGCCAGGCTGGCTACAGTGTAAAGGGTTGCAGAGTTGGACACGTCTGAGCATACACACACTACACACACTACATGCTACAGTGATTCAAATGCACTGCATCACAGTGCCTCTTAAGTTGTATGAATGTTTTTAAAATAAAATGAGATAATGAAGATTAAACAGTGTTGACCCACCCTACCCGCACCCCACACACAAACACACACAATCATAAATCCGCAGGAGAAGAAAGGAGGGAATTTAGTTTGGTGTTCATTTTGTGTGTGCGTGTGCTTCAGTGGGAAGCTTGTAAGTTTATTGAATAACCAAGAAAATGTTNACCCACCCTACCCGCACCCCACACACAAACACACACAATCATAAATCCGCAGGAGAAGAAAGGAGGGAATTTAGTTTGGTGTTCATTTTGTGTGTGCGTGTGCTTCAGTGGGAAGCTTGTAAGTTTATTGAATAACCAAGAAAATGTTTGATAACACTTTTCATCCAGAAAAGAGCTAGCCACTCATTTCAAAAGTTGCATCACTACTAATAACCTACCAATTAGTGAGTGCTTCCTTGGTGCCAGGAAATTTAGACATTGTTGAATCCTTGCAGTAGCTCTGTGAGGTTGTTACTGTTACTGTCCCCCTTTCATTAAGTAGGTGACAGAGGAGGTGGCACAAGTTCATATGGACAGTAAATGGTAAAGCTGGAATTTGACCTAAGGATGTTGGATGCCAAGGTAGAGATCTTCAATCATGCATAAAAATCACAGAGTTGAACCACGGCACTGAACATTACCTGTGGGAGGTAATGATTCTTAGTATCATCTCTCTCTTTATTTAAAGATTTTTCAAATGTGGACCATTTTTAAAGTCTGTTGAGATAGTTACAATGTGGCTTCTGTTTTATGTTTTGGTTTTTTAGCCTCGAGGTATGTGAGATCTTAGCTTCCCAACCAGAGATCAGACTTGCATCTCCTGCATTGGAAGGTGAAGTCTTAACCACTGGCCTGCCAGGGCAATCCCTTTAGTATCATCTCTTGATGAAGGCATATTTTATTGCAGAAATAATTGGTAGGGCTTGGTAGGCCTTGGTAGGGCTGAAAAATCTCTCCCTAGACAGTAATTTGAAATTTTTTACAAAACATCCATTTTGTTTACATTTGTGTGTTATGGGTATCGAACTAAGTAGAATTTACTCTTAAATATCTCCTTTAACTTTTACACATAATTTGGTTATGTCAGAACTCATAGACAGGTGGTTAGCAAACAATATGATGATTAAGAAAGATGAATCCCCATGATCTTCCACAAAGTACTTACTGCTTTGGAACATCAGAGGTGAACATAACACTTGGTAAAGACAGTGTTTTTTGCTTGGAGCTTGCAACCCACTGTAGTATATAATACATCTATCTTGGCTTGCCACCTCTTCCCCACCTACATCCCTCCTTTTAATGACCACTGGGAATGAGGTAGGAGAGATGCTCCACAAGACGCAGTGGATCCTTATTTTTAGCACATCTTAATGTGGAATCTGAAAGTATGAGAAGGGATACAGTAATTCCTTCCTTCAGCGGTGGTTCTGGGGCATTTTGGGAGCAAATTTCTTTGCCCTGGGGATACAAGGTCCTGGCTGTTATGACACCACCAGCTGGCATGGATACATGTGAGCAGATAGTAGAGAAAAGAGATCATCAAGCTTAACTGACCCAAGTCCCTTGTTTTCAAAAAAGTGAAATGGGTAGACTAAAGTCAGTGGTCAAACCTCAGTGAGAGAAACTCCACTCTGGGCATTATGTCATCACTCTTAGACCACCTTAGATTGGTCCCTAAGCAGCTATCTTGTTGGTTCAGAAAACTGTGCCAGAGACCATTCTTTTTTTTTTTTAATGATATTTTGTTTTATTTATTTCGTTATTCTGTGCAACATAGGGTATCTTAGTTCCCTAGTTCAGTTCAGTTCAGTTCAGTTCATTTCAGTTCAGTCACTCAGTCATGTACGACTCTTTGCAACCTCACGAACCGCGCAGTACGCCAGGCCTCCCTGTTCATCACCAACTCCCAGAATCCACCCAAACCCATGTCCATTGAGTCGGTGATGCCATCCAACCATCTTATCCTCTATCATCCCGTTCTCCTCCTGCCCTCAATCTTTCCCAGCATCAGGGTCTTTTCAAAGGAGTCAGTTCTTTGCATGAGGTGGCCAAAGTATTGGAGGGTCAGCTTCAAAATCAGTCCTACCAATGAACAGCCCGGACTGATCTCCTTTAAGATGGACTGGTTGGATCTCCTTGTAGTCCAAGGGACTCTCAAGAGTCTTCTCCAATACCACAGTTCAAAAGCATCAATTCTTCGGCACTCAGCTTTCTTTATGGTCCAAATCTCACAGCCATACATGACCACTGGAAAAACCATAGCCTTGACTAGACAGACCTTTGTTGACAAAGCAATGTCTTGCTTTTTAATATGCTGTCTAGGTTGGTCATAACTCTCCTTCCAAGGAGCAAGCGTCTTTTAATTTCATGGCTGCAACCACCATCTGCAGTGATCTTGGAGCCCAGAAAAATAAAGTCAGCCACTGTTTCCCCATCTATTTCCCATGAAGTGATAGGACCAGATGCCATGATCTTAGTTTTCTGAATGTTGAGCTTTAAGCCAACTTTTTCACTCTCCTCTTTCACTTTCATCAAGAAGCTCTTTAGTTCTTCACTTTCTGCCATAAGGGTGATGTCATCTGCATATCTGAGTTTATTGATAGTTCTCCTGGCAATTTTGATTCCAGCTTGTGCTTCCTCCAGCCTTATGAGGCATCCCTAACGAGGCATCAAACCTTTGGTCCCTGAAGTGGAAGGGTGAAGTCTTAACCACTGGATCACCACAGAAATCCCAAGACTGATCTTTGCAAAATTATCTTTCTACTCTATTTTCTCTGACCAGTTTTATAATAATTCTTTTCTCTTTCCCTTGTTCCACTCCCTCCCCACTCCTGCCAGCACTCTGCCCCCCTAACCCCTCTCCCTGCCCCAACAATGATCACATGAACAATGTATACAGTAGTTATGCATTGGTTTACTACTCATTCCAGTTAATAAGTAACCTGTAACTTTGCTCTTGACCCTGAAACTTTCTGAGGTCAGAAGTGGGGGAAAAGAATCTTCTCTCATGTTCTTTATCAGGTACACTCTGGCTTGAGCTGTCTTAAGTGATTAAGGTGTACTAGAGTGAATCTTGGACTTCCCTGGTAGCTCAGATGGTAAAGCATCTGCCTGCAATACAGGAGACCCAGGTTTGATCCCCGGGTTAGGAAGATCTCCTGGAGAAGGAAATGGCAACCCATTCCAGTATTCCTGCTTGGAGAATCCCAGGGATCGAGGAGCCTGGTAGGCTACAGTCTGTGGGGTCGCAAAGAGTTGGACATGACTGAGCCACTTCACTTCAGAGTGAATTTTAACAACTCAGGAAGAGGGGTTTGCAGCCAGCTCCCAATGAGAGAGGAAGTTTACACAGTTTACAATATGTCTCATGTTTAAAAAGCATACCTGTATCTAGACTTAGGTATATTTTGATATTTATTGAGATTTCATGGGATACCTAGAAAGCCATTAGGAGATCTTAACATTTGTAAATAAGTAGAAGCATGTGCTATAAAAGTATTTTTAATGCAAGAGGAATGTTAGGAAAATTTAAGCAGTGAACATTGGTGTTCATTGTTGTTTTAAGGGTGAATTGGAAGGAGGCAGGAGAAGAAAGGGTGGATCACTGTGTTAAACTTAAAGACTCAACAGTAGAAAGCCCAGTGATGGACATTAGGGGGTTAATTTAAGAGACAGATGGTAGAATTGAAGTAATGTAAATTGGGGGTTGACTTTTTTAAATTTTATTTTCTTGGATTAGAGTTGATTTACAATGATGTATTTCAGATGTATAGCAAAGTGATTCAGTT
>SJYV01011755.1:6487-18499 GCA_006410875.1 Neotragus pygmaeus
ATGTCTGCAGTTCAGGAAGCAACAGTTAGAACTGGATGTGGAACAACAGACTGGTTCCAAATAGAAAAAGGAGTACGTCAAGGCTGAATATTGTCACCCTACTTATTTAACTTATGTGCAGAGTACATCATGAGAAATGCTGGACTGGATGAAACACAAGCTGGAATCAAGATTGCTGGGAGAAATATCAGTAACATCAGATACGCAGATGACACCACCCTTATGGCAGAAAGTGAAGAACTAAAGAGCCTCTTGATGGAAGTGAAAGAGAGTGAAAAACTTGGCTTAAAACTCAGTATTCAGAAAACTAAGATCATGTCATCTGGTCCCATCTCTTCATGGCAAATAGATAAGGAAACAATGAAAACAGTGACAGACTTTACTGTTTTAGGCTCCAAAATTACTGCAGATGATGACTGTAGCCATGAAATTAAGATGCTTACTCCTTGGAAGAAAAGTTATGACCAACCTAGACAGCATATTAGAAAGCAGAGACATTACTTTGCCAGCAAAGGTCCATCTAGTCAAAGCTATGGTTTCTCCAGTAGTCATGTATGGATGTGAGTTGGACTATAAAGAAATGATTGCTGAAGAATTGATGCTTTTGAACTATGGTGTTGGAGAAGACTCTTGAGAGTTCCTTGGAAAGCGAGAAGATACAACCAGTCCACCCTAAAGGAAATCAGTCCTGAATAATCATTGGAAGGATTGATGCTGAAGCTGAAACTCCAATACTTTGGCTACCTGACATGAAGAATTGACTCTTTTGAAAAGACCTTGATGCTGGGAAAGATTGAAGGTGGGAGGAGAAGAGGATGATAGAGGATGAGATGGCTGGATGGCATCACCGACTCAATGGATATGAGTTTGAGTGAACTCCAGGAGTTGGTGATGGACAGGGAGGCCTGGCTTGCTGCGGTCCATGGGATCTCAAAGAGTCAGACATGACTCAGTGACTGAACTGAAGTGACTGAACTGAACTACAGAGGACAGATACAAGTAAATAAGTAAACTAGTACTGTAAGTAAACTTATAGCATATTAGTTAGATATTCCTGTGTAACAAATTGTCTCAAATTCAGTACCTCAAAAACAAACATATTATCTTACAGCTTCTGATATTCAGGAGTCTGTTGGGTAGTTCATGCTTAGGGTCCCTCATGAGGTTGTAGTTAAGCTGTCTTGATGGTTGATCTGAAGATGTGTCTAGCTTTGGGGGATCTGCTTTCCAGTTCATTCACGTGGCATTATCAGGAGGCTATTTTTCTCACCATGTGGATCTCTTAGGAGAGCTTAGGATACCTAGAAGCGAGCTTCCCCCAGAGAAACAGTGGTCGAGATGGAAGCCATAGAAGCCTTTACAATTTAATCTTGGAAGTGGCATATCTTTGCCTCCCCCATGTTCTGTTGTTCTTAACCCTGACTGGGGCTTCCCCAGTGGCTCAGTGGTAAAGAATCTACCTGCAATGCAGAAGATGCAGGAGACTGGGGATTAATCCTTGGGTTGGGAGGATCCCCTGGAGAAGGAAACGGCAACCCTCTCCAGTGTTCTTGCCTGGAAAATCCCATGGACAAAGGAGCCTGGTGGGCTACAGTCCATAGGGTTGTGAAGAGTTGGACACAGCTAAGCACACACACATGTAACCCTGATCAAATATGAGAGAGGGCATGGATAACAAGATGCAGAGATCTTCGGGGCTGTCTTGGAGACTGGCTTATATGGGTGGTGATAAATGCTATGGAAGATACTCAGCAGGGTAAAAAGGTCCGGGTGGCAGAGTTTAGAGTGACTATTGTTCTTGATACAGATGGTCAGAAGGGCTTTACTTATACAGAGCTGAGACCTGAAGGAATTGAGGGAGTAACTTTGTGAATTCCATCTTTGGGTCACGTTTTCAGGGAAGACTTCCCTCACCTCCTGCCCCACCTCAGTATCACTCAGAACCCTACTCTGTGTTCCCAGAGTACCCACATAACTCTTATCATCCTTCGGTGTCTTCCTTCTTTCTCTTCCACTAGAGGGTGGGTTCTTTAGTGCCATGGACAATGTTTCATTCATCTTTGAATCCCCTCCCCCCCCAGAAAGATTAGTAAATCTGATGAATGAATAAAGTGAATGAATGAATTTACTTCCTCTGCAGTCCTTTTTTTGAAGTTAGTTTGGACTCCTCTTTAACATTATGCTTTTTTTTTTTTTTAATTAACCATCACAGATTTTTGTCTAAAAAAATCCCTGGACATGAAATCATATACCCACTTTAAATGTATAAGCCTACTTCTCTGATGCTCTGTCAATTGCATTGCCTACAGATACTGTCAGCTTAAGCACCATATGGAACAAAAATATGCAGCAACTTATTGAATGGGAACATTTTGTGAGAAAAATATTTTTGTTCCCATGCAGCAACATTTCTATTAAATGTCTTCTAAATATGTAAAAAAAAAAAAAAAGAAAGAAAGAAAGAAAGAAAAGAAAACAAACCCAGAGTGGCAATAGAATGCCCTAAGGAATCTAGAAAGCGTGCAAACCAGCAATATTATTTTATAATGAGAAACAGATATGGGTGATATTATTTCTTCATGCCCTCCTTTCTTTTGGCAATTGTTTACTTTCTAAATATATGTCTGATAAATCACATGCTCTGATTCACCCACAGCCCTGGGCCAGAGGCAGCCACTTATACAAAAGGACAGATGGTCACTCACAGAATTCTGTCTCTCATTGTGTTTGGGAACTAAACTGTCACTCTGAACGTCAGCAATCTGGCTCCTTATGACTCTAGCGGGCTAGCCCGGCATCTAGTTTAGGATTGCTACCAAAGTTCAGCCTTGAGAACTAAAAGTACCAAAACCAAGGAAGCTGTAATGTTCCCAAGAGTCACTTAGGTATCTTGCTAAATGCAACTTCTGGTCCAGAAGGTCTGGGTGGAGGCAAAGATTTCAGCATCTCTAACAAAACTCCTGGGTGATTCTTTGGGGCTGGTCCTCCCATCCTTCAGAAAGTCCAAAATTGACTTGTCTGCTTGCATCTGTAAATGGTTTGAGACTTCTTTTTTTTTTCTTTTCCCTTTTCTTTTTTTATTTTAAACCATCCTAATGAGTAATCCCTAGTAATCAAGAATCAAGTTTATTTTATTAATTTTCAAACTTGTTAAACCATTTATTCTCCACAGGATACATTATATTTCAGGTTTCTGTTCTTTCAAAAACTCACTTTGAAAAACATGTTCTGCCATACATTTTCATCTGAACAAGAACCAGGATGCCAAGGATTCTACAATGTAGCTTTTGAATCTAACAAAATCCTTACCTATTACCTCCCCATCAAATGAACTATCTTTCAAGCATTTCCATATGGAAGACAGCCCAGAAAAATATAGCCATTAAAAGTAAAATTTTAAAGATTACATCGATTACCTCATATAAAATTCCATATCAACACCTTTCTCCTGTAACCTAGCTGCCAATTTAATGTTGCTAGGCCCATTGGAGAAGGAAATGGCAACCCACTCTAGTGTTCTTGCCTGGGGAATCCCAGGGATGGGGGAGCCTGGTGGGCTGCCATCNTACTGTGGAATGTTAGTCTTAAGAAACAGGGATATTTGGGGGGAGGAAATGACTGTACAACAATTTGTTTACATAGCTTATAATGAGCACTGATACTGTGAATTTTTAAAAGGTGGGTTACTGCAACATGCATATATGTCCATGGTAATGATCGAGTAAGGAGGAAGAAACTAATCTTAAGAGAAAAAATTTAAATGGCAGAAGTGTGTCCTTGAGTAAGTGAGGGTGGGGAGTGCGCAGAATCTAGCCCACCAGTGCAAGGACTGCCCTTCAGAGGCGAAGGGACAGCTGACTCGCTGCAGCCACAGCCAGAGTGCATGCGTGGGTACACATGCAGCTAAGTGGCGAGTTTGGGTGGTAAGTGCATGTGAAATTTCTCTTCGGAGTGCTTGTAACCCCTCAGTGAAACGAGAAATCAGGTCTTGAGCAGAGTGAAGAGTAGGAAGGGACATTGGAGGCTGGCAGGGAGAAGGTATGAGATGATCTTCTGTCAGAGGTGGAGGGAATTGACTAGGAAAATGCTGCAGTATTGGTTTTGGGGCTCCAAAATCACTGCAGATGGTGACTGCAGCCATGAAATTAAAAGACGCTTAGTCCTTGGAAGAAAAGTTATGACCAATGTAGATAGTATATTCAAAAGCAGAGACATTACTTTGCCGACTAAGATCCGTCTAGTCAAGGCTATGGTTTTTCCTGTGGTCATGTATGGATGTGAGAGTTAGACTGTGAAGAAGGTTGAGCGCCGAAGAATGGATGCTTTTGAACTGTGGTGTTGGAGAAGACTCTTGAGAGTCCCGTGGAATGCGAGGAGATCCAACCAGTCCATTCTGAAGGAGATCAGCCCTGGGATTTCTTTGGAAGGAATGATGCTGAAGCTGAAACTCCAGTACTTTGGCCACCTCATGAGAAGAGTTGACTCATTGGAAAAGACTCTGATGCTGGGAGGGATTGGGGGCAGGAGGAGAAGGGGACAACTGAGGATGAGATGGCTGGATGGCATCACAGACTCGATGGACGTGAGTCTGAGTGAACTCCGGGATTTGGTGATGGACAGGGAGGCCTGGCGTGCTGCGATTGATGGGGTCGCAAAGAATCGGACACGACTGAATGGCTGAACTGAATGATCAGTGCAAAGTTTTCCCAGTTGCCACTAGTGGTAAAGAATCCACTTGCCAGTGCAACAGACTGTAAGAGATGGGCTCAATCCCTGGGTTGGGAAGATCCCCTGAGCAGGAAATGACATCCCATTCTACTACTCTTGCCAGGAGAATCCCATTGACAGAGGAGCCTATTGGGCTACAGTCCATGGGATCTCAAAGAGTCAGACGTGACTGAGTGTCTGAGCACAGCAATGATCAGTGCAAAGGGGATAAGGTCAAAGGATTGGAGGTGAGGTGGAAGAGCTATTGGAGTCCAAACACTGGAGGGAGGGAGTCTGACAAATAGGAGAGGGTGGTAAGATATAAAAATGTTTGAAGCTGAGATATGAAGGGGATGCATTTCTATCAACATTCTCATTGCCTGATATCGTTTCTAAGGTTCAGTAAAAGTCAGTTTGATATTGCCTAAGAAGACTACGCAAATGTCAAGAAACATCGTTCAGAAAAATCCCCCTTCCTATCCTCCTTCTTATTCCTTCTTCCCCTCTCTTTTCCTCCCTCCTGTCACCCACCCTCCTCATAAATCTGAAATGGAATAAAACTGCTCAAATTTAAATTTAACTGAAACAGACTAAAACCAATCCCTGATGAAAGAGCATCTTTCCGTTGCTCTGAAGATGCAGAGAAAACATAAAAAGAACATGTTGCTGATAGAAGCTGAGAGGATAAACACAAGAAATAGTTGTCTCTGGCATCTAAGCAAGCCGGATACTGCATGTTTTTAGATTTATGTGACTGATAAATAATACAAGATTCCCTGTAGAGGACAAATCCAAGTGAAAAACAACCAATTGAAAAGAGAGGTATGTGGTTAGTAATCTGAACAAGAAAGGATGAGCTATTCTGAAATCCAAGATATCAAATGATGATTTTTCATTTGTAAAATTATACCCCTGGTAACTATCCAACTACCTATCGCTCTCTCTCTCTCCTTCTGTCTCTTTCAAGCCCTAGAGGATTTCCATTTTTATTCAAGTAAACTGACCCACTCCAGTACTCTTGCCTGGAAAATTCCATGGACAGGGAGCCTGGTAGGCTATAGTCCATGAGGTTGCAAAGAGTCGGACACGACTGAGCGACTTCACTTTCACTCCCTAAACTGAGGTGCCATCTATATTAGTGACAATTAATCCTGGAATGTTCTTTTATTTAGAAAATTCTTTATCTATTTTTTTTAAGCCTTTCTATTTTGCTTCTCATTCAAACATCTTAGCGAAATTCTTCTCTTCATCTGGCATTTCCAAGCAGTGAGATGTGGAGTGGGGCTGGCATTGTTGTGCTTTTCCTTGGGAGTGATCTGATTTCAAAAATTAAAAAAAAAAAAAAAATCCATCCACATTTTCCACACTAAGAATTAAACAGTTGGACATTCACATTTAGCAGAAGAAATGCAAATGGTAAAATGAAATTGTTATTCACTCAGTCGTGTCCAACTCTTTGTGACCCCATGGACTGTGGCCCGCCAGGCTCCTCTGTCCATGGAAGTCTCCAGGCAAGAATAAAGGAATGGGTAACCATTACCTTCTCTGGAGGATCTCCCAACCCAGAGAACGAACCTGGGTCTCCCGCACTGCAGGCAGATTCTTCACTGTCTGAGCCATCCAAGAAGGCCAGATGGTAAACCAATATATAAAAAGATGTTCAATATGCATTTATTTAACTCATATAGTGTATATTATGTGTCAGGCACTGCTCTAAGTACCAGACACCATTCAAAGACTTTACAAATATAATTAATCTTAATAATACTATTTTTTAGATACTATGATTTTTCCCATTTTTCAATGGGGACAGTGAGACTGAGTCACAGAGAATCTTTGTAATTTGCTAAGGTCACACAGCTCATACGCAGCACAGCCAAGCAAGTGGGCTGTGGGCCTATGATTTTAGATACTATACTAAGCAGCCTTGCCAAGGAAATAAAAGTTCCAACAAGATACCATTTTCTATCCAACAGACTGGCAAAAATTTTTAAATATTGGTACCATCAAGTGCTATAAGGATAAGTCACTTCAGTCATGTTCAACTCTTTGCAACCCCATGGACTGTACCCCACCAGGCTCCTCTGTCCATGCTCCAGGCAAGAATACTGGAGTGCATTCAGTTCATTTCAGTNTCTTATGATCTTCACCAAGTCCCTGTGAGGTCAAGGGCTTCCCTGGTGGCTCAGAGAGTAAAGAATCTGCCTGCAATGTGGGAGACCTGGGTTGGATCCCTGGGTTGGGAAGATCCCCTGGAGAAGGGAATGGCTACCTACTCCAGTATTCCTACTTGGATACCCCATGGACAGAGGAGCCTGGAGGGCTATAGTCCATGGGGTTGCAAAGAGTCAGATACAAGTGAGCAGTTATCCCCCCGCCCCACACACACACAACTGAATCACCTTGCTATACAGAAGACATTACATAACATTATAAATCAAATATTGCATGCGAAGTCACTTCAGTCATGTCTGACTCTTTGTGAACCCATGGACTGTAACCCTCCAGGCTCTTCTGTCCATGAGATTATTCAGGCAAGAATACTGGAGTGGATTGTCATTTCTTCTTCTGGGGGATCTTCCCAATCCAGGGATCAAACCCACATCTCCTGCATCTCCTGTGTTCTTTACCTGGATTCTTGACCACTGAGCTACCTGGGAAGTCTGAGGTGATGGTTAGTGGGGAGGGAAAACCAGGCAAGCATTCTCTGCAGCCTGGAGCATGACAGAACCTGCAGGGAAATTCCTGTAACTTTCCCAAAGATCATCCTGCCCTGGGAAAGGGCTTGAATGGTCTTGCAGAGAAACTGGACCCTTTTCCTTTCCCCCATTAGGAAAGTTGGCGTCATCCAGAGAAGTGAAATCTTTGGGGAAAGGAAGAGTGTCTTTCCCAGCACGCCGATGAGAAGACCGTCTCAGAATGTACCTCATGGGAATAGACCACACAGCATTTCCTGAACCGATAGCCTGGGAGCAGGCAGGACATCAAAAGCTGGCTTAAGTGGATCCTTGTAAATGGAATCACATCATTTGACTATGAGGCTTCTTTTTCTTCTCGTCAGCATGTCAACCTGCAGAGGGAACATGGAGAAACAGAAATAGGACAAGGAGTTGGGCTCAACTCTGGTTTTTAACTCTGTTTTAATCCCTGCTTTGACATTTATAAACTGCATGAATTCAATTTCCTCCTATGTAAAATAGGCCTATGTCAGGATTTGAACAGGTCAGTAAATGTTTTCTCCTCCTCTAAATAAGAATCTGGATAAAATGAAAAAGTAGCCACGAGTCAAACTGAGGGCTAAACATCACCATGATGGTTTAGTTTGCTAAACTGTGTCCAACTCTTATGACCCCACGGACAGTGGCCTGCCAGAATCCTCTGTCCATGGGATTCTCCAGGCAAGAATCCTGGAGTAGGTTGCCATTTCCTTCTCCAGGGGATCTTCCCAACCCAGGAATGGAACCTGGGTCTCNATTTCCTCCTATGTAAAATAGGCCTATGTCAGGATTTGAACAGGTCAGTAAATGTTTTCTCCTCCTCTAAATAAGAATCTGGATAAAATGAAAAAGTAGCCACGAGTCAAACTGAGGGCTAAACATCACCATGATGGTTTAGTTTGCTAAACTGTGTCCAACTCTTATGACCCCACGGACAGTGGCCTGCCAGAATCCTCTGTCCATGGGATTCTCCAGGCAAGAATCCTGGAGTAGGTTGCCATTTCCTTCTCCAGGGGATCTTCCCAACCCAGGAATGGAACCTGGGTCTCCTGAATTGCAGGCAAATTCATTACCAGCTGAGCCACGAGGGAAGTAAACATCACCTTAATAACTGAATTTGATACATCTGGATTCAAGAGTGCAGCCTGGATCCACAGCCAGTAATTCTTAATATTTCTAATAGTTCCAGTTTTCCAAAAACTGAACCAAATTCAGGCAAAATAGATGGCCATAACCATCCACCTTCCCCAAAGATGACTCTTGGCAACAGAGCAGAAGATAATGGGGATCGGACAGAGAATCAGGTCACTTCCAGAACAAGAAGAGGAAATGGCATGCTATGGTCTCAAATTACCTGGAAAGGGACTTCCCTGGGGGTTCAGTAGTTAGGAATCCATCTTGCTAAAATCCCCCATACCGTGGGGGCAAGTAAGCCCACACAGAGCAAGAGATCCTGCAGGCTGCAACTAAGACGAGATGCAGACGAATAACAAATAAATTTAAAAATTTACCTGGAAAAGAAGAATGTATCAGTGAGTGTGTGGACCCTTGGCACCCAACCCATTGGAAAAAGGGAGCACTTTCTTGGGGTTGGGAGTGTGAGAGAGAAACATAAGGACGAGGAAGGTGTTCCCCACCTCCATCTCTTTTGTTGTTTAGTCGCTATCTTTTGCAACCCTACGGACCATAGTCCATGGGGTCCCCAGGCAAGAATACTGGAGGGGGTTGCCTTTTCCTACTCGAGAGGATCTCCCCCACCCAGGGATTGAAGCCACAACCCCTGCATTGGCACGTGGATTCTTTTCCACTGAGCCACCTGAGAAGCCCCCATCTCCCTTGTAGGATGGGTAAACTCACTATAGGAGATGAAGTAAATGGAGCCAGAGAGCCAGGAACCATCCAAGGTTATTTTCTTTCCTTCTTTCATCTTTCCCTCCAATCTGCTTTAGAAAATAAGGAAAGATCAAGTTGCATAGAAGCTCCCTGAGACACTTTCCCCAGGGCAACACTGTCTACCTCAGTCTGCTGTTGTCAAGCTAGGATGATCATGCATCTTGGGTTCCCTGGGGCAGGCTGAGGGCCCTGTGTCTTGTCCAGTTTAGCATTTGCTGCAAAAAGAGTTCTAGCTGGACTATCCTGACCAGCTTTCTAGTAGGAAATTTTCAAGCAGAGAAACAACAAATTCTACTCCCATTGTTTCCATATCACTGCTCTTACTTGCCCTTTCTCCCCTTCTCAGGCTCTATCCCTGGGTTCTTTTCATAAAGGTCAGCATTTCCCAGGTGTGGGTCCTTCCTGTTTCCTTATTTCCTCTGCCTATCCTCTCTGGATGGCCCACCCACTCCTTCTTCACCTACACAAACTGTATTTGCATCACCTTCCAAATCTCTGCCCCCTGCTCTCACTTGCCTGTTTCCATCTCTAACTGCCACACTTTTACCTGGATTCCCTTCAAACATCTTAAAGGTAACTCACTTTCTTATCCTTCTTTGCTCAAACTGCTTCTCTTCCTCACATCTTCCAGCTCTACTTTTCCCACTCACTTTCCCTAACTGAAGCCTTAAAATTATCCTCAGTAGCCGATTCTTTTTTAGTTCCTGCATTTAATTAAAAGACTGAAGGCAAAAGGAGAAGGGGGCAGCAGAGAATGAGACAGTAGAAAGCATCATCAACCCAATGGGCATGGGTTTGAGCAAACTCTGGGAGAGGGTAGAGGATAGATGAGCCTGGAGTGCTGCAGTCCATGGGGTCACAAAGAGTAAGACACAATTTAGTGACTGAACAACAACGATTTAATTAAAGCTCGATTTTGTCAATATCTCTTACATGAGTCCTCTTCTCTCCAGCCTGGCTATCGCCACCTTAGCTGGATCCTCATCCTTCACCTGCCTCCTTGCAACGGCCCCATAAACAATCTCCTGTCTGCGTGTGTCAACCCCTCCAGAAGACTGTCACCTGAATCCACAGTTAAGGGCACAAAGTCTATTTCACTCTGTCTCTCTGTCTCTCTGTCTCCCTCACCTACCCACCCCCCACCACACCACGTAACTTTCAAGACACTCCTGACTCCCTTCACCCAGTGCCCGGTCCTCTGCACCCAAGCTTACCACACTGACCTTTCATGTTCTCTACTGCCCAGTGGTGCCTCCTGCCTCCAAAACTTAGGACCCAATGGCACTGAACTGATACCACCATTCCCAGAAGAGTCGACATCCTTTACTCTGCCTAGGCTCCTCCTGCACGCTCCACTTTGAATCAAAGTGTTAATTACTTGAGTCATGTCTGACTCTTTGTGACCCCTGGACTGTAGCTTGTCAGGCTCTTCTGTCCACGGGATTTCCCAGGCAAGAATACTGGAATGGTTTGCCATTTCCTCCTCCAGGGGATCTTCCCAACGCAGGGATCAAACATCGAATGTCCTGCCTCAATACAACATCTAATCCCTGACTTGTAAGCATTTGTTGTTCAGTCGCTAAGTTGTGTTCAACTCTGTGCAACTCCATTGGCTGCAGCATGCCATGCTTCCCACCCCTTCACTATTTCCTGGAGTTTGCTCAAATTCACGTCCACTGAGTCAGTGATGCTATCCAGCCAACTCATCCTCCGCTGCCCCCTTCTCCACTTGCCCTCAGTCTTTCCCAGCTTGAGGATAGTCTTCCTTTAAGGGTGATTTCAGATGCCCTTGCTTTGGTGAAGCCTTCCCAGACTTCCTTCCTTCTTGGTTACACCCTTTCTGTGTGCCTTCAACATTTAACTGCTCTAACAGAGTTATACATAATCAAATTGCAGGTAATCTATTGGCATTTATGATTCTCCCATTATAATGGCAGCATCTTGAGAATAGAGAATCATTTTTTAATCACTTTATTTCCAGCATCTAGATATTGACTCCTTCTTAGGTACAACCATTATGCCATTTGTTGAGTGCAGAGATAAATAGAGGGATGAAGACTGTTAGTGTGATAAAGCATTCCCATTAACCACAGGTCTGGGGATCAGGAAACACAGCCCCAAGCATCAGTGTTGTCTCTACTTAGCCTGGTGAACTAAAACAAGTCCCTTCTCTGAGCTGTGTTTTGCTTCTTCAGGGTGAACAATGGTCAAATGTTAGCCACACAGCTCTCCTGATGGGCGCAGCAGCAACATGAGAAATGTTCAGAATCTTTTCATGTCTGACATTAAGTTGAATATAATGAAATATATCACTGTTACTACCATGAATTAGATTTTTCTGGCTAAATATTCAGATTATGCTTTCAATTCAGACTTTGTAATAAATGAATGAAAAGATGGTACATATGCATAAAGAGCTTTAAAGAATTAAAAACACAGAACTCCATTTATAGTTTTTCTATTAAACCATGCTCGTGCTCAGTTGCTCAGTTGTGTTAGACTCTTTGTGACCCCATGGACTCTAGCCCACCAGGGTCATCTGTCCAAGGAATTTTCCAGGTAAGACTACTGGAGTGGATTGCCATTTCCTACTCCAAGAGCTCTTCCTGACCCAGGGATTGAATCCATGTCTCCTATGTCTCCTGCATTATCAGGAAGATTCTTTACCACTGTGCCACATTTGAAATCTCATAAA
>SJYV01011758.1:9170-23462 GCA_006410875.1 Neotragus pygmaeus
TGAAGCTAAAACTTCAATACTTTGGCCATCTGATGCGAAGAATCAACTCACTGGAAAAGACCCTGATGGTAGGAAAGATTGAAATTGGGAGAAGGGGACGACAGAGGATGAGATGGTTGGAAGGCATCACTGACTCAATGGACATGAATTTGAGTAAACTCCGAGAGTTGATGATGGACAGGGAAGCCTGGTATGCTGCAGTTCGTGGGGTCACAAAGAGTCAGACATGACTGAGTGACTGAATGGACTTATGGACAACAATCCCTTAGAAGAAATGGCATAACGTTCATTGTCAACAAAAGAGTCCAAAATGCAGTACTTGGGTGCAATCTCAAAAACAATAGAATGATCTCAGTTCGTTTCCAAGGTAAACCATTCAACATCACAGTGGTCCAAGTCTATGCTCCAACCATTGATGCTGAAGAAGTTGATGTTGACTGATTCTATGAAGACCTATAAGACTTTCTAAAGCTAATACCAAAAAAGATGTACTTTTCATCACAGGAGATTAGAATGCAAAAGTAGGAAGTCAAGACATACCTGGAATAACAGGCAAGTTTGGCCTTGGAGTACAAAATGAAGCAGGGCAAAGGCTAACAGGGTTTTGTCAAGAGAACACACTGGTCATAACAAACACTCTTTTCCAACAATAAAAGAGACAAGTCTACACATGGACATCACAAGATGGTCAATATCAAAATCATATTGATTATATTTTTTGTAGCCAAAGATGGAGAACTTGGACTCTGTATGGAGATGGACTCTATACAGTCAGCAAAAGCAAGACATGGAGCTACCTATGGCTCATATCATCAGCTCCTTATTGCAAAATTCAGGCTTAAATAGAAGAAAGTAGTGAAAACCAGTAGTACACCACTAGTATGCCAATCAACATTACCTAAATCAAATCCATTATGATTATACAGTAGATGTGACAAATAGATTCAAGGGATTAGATCTGGTAGACAGAACATCTGAAGAACTGTGAACAGAGGTTCATAACATTGTATAAGAGGTGGTGACCAAACCATCCCAAAGAAAAAGAAATAAAAGCAGGCAAAGTGTTGTGTGAGAAGGTCTTACAGATATCTGAAAAAATAAGAGAAGCAAAAAGCAAAGGAAAAAGGGAAAAGATATACCCAACTGAATGTAAAGTTCCAGAGAATAGCAAGGAGAGATTTTTTAAAGCCTTCTTTAAATGAACAATCAAAGAAATAGAGGAAAACAATACAATGGGAAAGGCCAGAGATCTCTTCCAGAAAATTGGAGATACCAAGGGAACATTTTATGCAAAGATGAGCACATTAAAGGACAGAAATGGCAAGGACCTAACAGAAACAGAAGATATTAAGACGAGGTGGCAAGAATACACAGAATAACTACAATAAAGTCTTAATGATCCAGATAACCGTGATGGTGTGGTCATTTACCAAGAGCCAGACATCCTGGAGTGTGAATTCAAGTGGGCTTTAGGAAGCATTACCACGATGCTGGAAAAGATTGAAAGAGAAGAAGGAAGCAACAGAGGATAAGATGGTTGGATGGCATCACTGACTCAATGCACATGAGTTTGTGCAAACTCTAGGTGATGGTGAAGGACAGAGAAGCCTGAAGTGCTCCAGTCCATGGCGTCCCAAAGAGTCAGACACGACTTAGTGACAGAACAACAACCAAACAACAACAGCTATCAGAGTCCAAGAAATACCACAGAACTAAATGATGGAATTATATGAGCAAGACAAAGAGAGATAGCATGAAAAGCAACATCTTCATCACCAACTGAGTTTTCATCTTCTAAATATATCACTAGCCCCTTGGGCCTGGAATAGTCTCAGCTATCCATGCTTGAACATCCCTGTAAGCAATTGCACAATAAGTCTAACTTGAGGTGCACACATTGAGTTAAAGGAGTTAAAATTCACATTCATTGACTTGTTCATTCATTCAATACCTATTCCCTGAGGCCTGCTCAGTGATAGGCCCTGGGGATACAGAAAGAGATGAACAAAGCCTCATCCAAGCCTCAGGTATCATAGTCTAGTAGGGGACATACAGGCAGATAAGGACAATCCAGTTTGAGCAGCATGAATAGAAGTGTGCTGCTGTAGAATATTTAATGGCACATGGAAATGTTCAGTATATAGCAGATTATAGAAAAAGATAGAAAGCACTGATTCACCATTATACAAAAAAAAAAAAAAAAGATAGTGCAAGAGTATTTTTACCAAGAAAAATTTGGAGACTTCTACTCAAGATGCCATTGTAAGTTCATACTTTGAGCTTTGTCTGGCCACATCATCCTTTCTTGTCCCATTCGACACAGACACCAATATGAAATAACATCTAGAGAGAAAATGTAAAAGAAAATATAGCCACACTCCAAAACAAAATAACATCTCTGGACTTAAAATGGCATAGAAAAACTAGTGAGCAGGGATGAAGTGTCCAGAAGGGTCCACAGGGCACTGGTTTCAAAAGCAACCAGAAGTGTCTAGGAGTTCACTACCTGATGGGTCATGAGTACAGGAATACAGCACACAATATAGAAAAGGGATCAAGGCTTTCGGCTTGAGAAAAGAAGTTGAAACCAATGATTCACTGTACCTGCAGCGACCGCTTATATAAAGCTGCACCAAACATCCAGGCAGAGAAGCAGAATAAACTACTCATCCAAGTCTTGGGCCAGGATGCTCATGGTCTTATGGTTGGACCTGCAATAGTCCCAGTATCTCAGATGAGAGGGGAGCTCTATGCTAGACTCTGGGCCTGGGAGCCTGGATGGAAGCAAGTGCAAAATCATGAGATGGGGACTTTCAAATAAGTATGTTTATAGTCCTCTAAGAGAGAAACGTCTTCCCTGGTGGTCAGTGGTAAAGAATCTGCCTACAATGCAAGAGACAGGGGTTCAGTCTTGGGTCAGGAAGATCCCCTGGAGGAAGGGATGGTAACCCACTCCAGTATTCTGGCCTGGGAAATCCCAAGGACTGAGGAGCCTGGCGGGCTACAGACCATGGGGTCACAAGGAGTTAGACATGACTTAGTGACTAAACGACAACAACAGAATGAGAAAGGGAAGAGTAACTGACAAAATGAACAACAAATTATGAAAAAGATATATGGAGAAATAAAATAATTATACATTAGAAATATAAATTATATATGAATATATATAGAAAATACATATAGAAAGAGACAGATACTAAGACAGAAAGAGACAGAGACAGAGAGGCACTTATATGGAGACTAAAATAAAACTCAATAGATAGGAAAGAGATAAGAGTCAAACAGCAAATGAGTAAACTGGAGGATAACACTGAAAAACCCATCTAAAAGTCAGCACAGAGAAACAGATTTTAAAAAAATGAAAATTTGTCATTTGCAACAACATGGATGGAATTGGAGGGTATTATGCTAAGTGACATAAGTGAGGCAGAGAAAGATAAATACTGTATGATACTTATATGTAGACTCTATAAAATAAAACAAACTAGTGAATACAACAGAAAGAAACAGACTCATGAATATAGAGAACAAACTAGTGTTTACCAGTGGGGAGAGGGAAGTAGGTAGGGGAAATATAGGGGTAAGGGGTTAAGAGATACAATGTATTGTGTATAAAATTGTACTAAGATAATGGCATCTGGCCCATCACTTCATGGCAAGTAGATGGGGAAAAAATGGAAATAGTGACAGACTTTATTTTCTTGGGCTCCAAAATCACTACAGATGGTGACTACAGTCATGAAATTAAAAGATGTTTGCTCCTTGAAAGAAAAGCTATGACAAACTTAGACAGCATATTAAAAAGCAGAGACATCGCTTTGCCAACAAAGGCCCGTATCGTCAAACCTATGGTTTTTCCAGTAGTCATATACAGATGTAGGAGTTGGACCATAAGGAAGGCTGAGTGCTGAAGAATTGATGCTTTTGAACTGTGGTGTTGGAGAAAACTCTTGAGAGTCCCTTGGACTGNACACACACACACACACAAAAGCTTAATTGAAGATGAATTAATAAAATTATTATTATATCACCATAAAGTAAGCACACAAAGAAGCATATCAGAATTCAGAAAAAAAAAAAAAAAAACACCTGAGAAAATTAATGCAGCATGTGTCTTTTTCAAAAACAAACAAAATTGATAAACATCTAGCAACACTGATCAAGGCAACACAGATTTTTAATATGAGGCATGAAAGTGAGGATATCATTAGAGAGATATCAAAAATATTAATATTAAGGGCTTCCCAGGTAGTGCTAGTGGTAAAGAATCTGCTTGTCAAAGCAGGAGATGCAAGAGAGATGGGTTCGATCCCTGGGTTAGGAATATACCCTGAAGAAGTAAATGATAAAGTCCATGGACAGAGGAACCTGGTGGGGTACAGTTCATGGGGTTGTAAAGCATCAGACATGACTGAGTGAACATATACACACACATACACACATTAAAAGGTTAATTCTATAATATTATAAGAAAATTTATGACAACATAACAGCTTAGATAAAATATATTCCTTGAATTGCACTAATAAATGGATACAGTATAACACTTTATCTTTGAAAATAATATATCAACAATATTCTGGTAGAAAAACACCAATTTTATTGGTTTCACAGAAATTATGTCAAATATTTGAGGGAAAAGAACAATATAAATTGTACAAACTCTTTCAAAAAAATTGGAGAAGATGGAATACTTCCCAGCTCATTTTATGGGGCCAAAACAACTCTGATACCTATACTGGCAGACATTGTAAAACAATATAAATCAATTTTCTTTCATGACCAATAATCCTTAAAATATATTAGCAAATAAATCTGACAGCATAAAGAGTTATAAAATATCTCTTCAAGTGGCATTTATGTCAAGAATGCAAAGTTGGATTAATATTGGAAAGGAGATCAGTGTAATGCTTTATATCAGTAAAATGATAAAATCATATGACTTTCACAATAGATCCAGACATAAAATCAATTAACAAATATCATAACCCATTTATGATTAGGGGCTTCCCTGGTAGCTCAACTGCTAAAGAATCTACTTGCAATGCAGGAGATCCTGGTTCTAATTCTGGGTTCAGAAGATCTGCTGGAGAAGGGATAGGCTACCCACTCTAGTATTCTTTGACTTCCCTGGTGGCTCAGCTGGAAAGAATCCGCCTGCAATGTGGGAGACCTGGATTTAATACCTGGGTTGGGAAGATTTTCCTGGAGAAAGGGAAGGCTACCCACTCCAGTATTCTGACCTGGAGAATTCCCTGGACTGTATAGTCTGTGGGGTCGCAAAGGGTCGGACATGACTTAGCGACTTTCACTTTCATTTGATTTATGATTAGAACTCAGAAAACTCAGTACATTAATATCGAACAACATTCAGTTCAGTTCAGTTGCTTAGTCGCGACTCTTTGCAACCCCATGAATCACAGCACGCCAGGCCTCCCTGAACATCACCAACTCCCAGAGTTCACTCAAACTCACGCCCATCGTCAGTGATACCATCCAGCCATCTCATCCTCTGTCGTCCTCTTCTCCTCCTGCCCCCAATCCCTCCCAGCATCAGAGTCTTTTCCAATGAGTCAATTCTTTGCATTAATTCCACTCAATAAGTAGTTCAGTTCAGTTCAGTTTCTCAGTCATGTCCGATTCTTTGTGAACCCCATGCACTGAAGCACACCAGGCTTCCCTGTCCATCACCAATTTCAGAGCTTGCTCAAACTCATGTCCATTGTGTCTGTGATGCCATCCAACCATCTCATCCTCTGTCATCCCATTCTCCTCCTGCCTTCAATCTTTCCCAGAATCAGATAGAACCTATAGAATAGCTACAGTTGCCATTCATGTTTATATATGTTGGCTCTTAATTTTATACATAGGGTGTGTATATGCTTTTGGATCACTAGAACTAAATAATTAATTCTTTCAGTGTAAAAAATTTTAGTTTCCATTAAAACATAATTGAACTCGCATTGATCAGGGTTGTCAGTGGCTTCATTATAAGAGTTTTGTATTCTGCTATGCACTCAAAAATTGCTAATGAGTAGAATATCTGATAAGGAAACAAAACCCACCTCTTACACTACTGAAATTTAAAGTAAGATTAATGATTAAGTGTCAAAAAAAACTCTTTATTCTCCCTCAGAGGTGACTCATAAAAGTTTGCAATGAACAGGAAAGGTTTTAAATAGGAGAAGAAATACTTCTTGAATAATAAAAGTTTAATCAAATATAAAATTTCCACCTCTATCATCTTCCATTAATATTTGGATAGATATAGATACTAGCCTTTTTGCAAAGCAGACTTAATTGCAAGCGTTAGAGTGATAACCCATTTTCCCACCTTTGATGATGCGTATAAGAACATGGCAACCCACTCCAGTACTCTTGCCTGGAAACCCCATAGACAGAGGAGCATGGTAGGCTACAGTCCATGGGGTTACAAAGAGTCAGACACGACTGAGAGACTTCACTTTCACTTTCATAAAAACAGCTACTTTAGAATTAATAGTTTGTTTTACCACACTGAAAAATTTCTGTATAAATTTTTGTATGAAAACTTCTGCATGAAAAGATACTTAATGGTGTCTCCAGACATTATCTAGACACATATGAGAGGTCTTAGATATAGTAATACTGACGTCTGTCAAGAATACAACTTGTTTGTAAGATCACTACCTCAATTGCTTGGTGACTGTTAACAAAAGAAGCCTTAAAGTTTTTAGTCTATTCACAAACCACAATCTGAAAAGACGTGATATACCTCTATCAGCCACTCTGTATCTCTGAAAGCTTCTCTACAGTGCTTCTTCACCACTCTTGACCATGAGAGCAAGGTCAGCTTCTCCTGGACCCTTGTCACACATATGCCTCATTAAATGCTTAATTTTCTTTACTTTTGTATAAGCTCCAGCATTAGAGGTGGTGTTGCTGAGGGTGGATTTAATGACAAGTTTCAGTTATTGTATCCAACTTACAGAGAAAAGTAGGAGTATGACCATATTGCCCAGAGGGGTATATAGATCATTGATCCATACTATATTTGGAGTCAAAAATATTAATTGCTTAAACCCTGATCACTAATGTTACTAGCAATTTTGTTTTACAAAAAAAAAGAAACCAATATATTCTAAAAAGAAACATGGTTCAGTACCTAATCAAATACCCACATCACCTTTCTCATTCCAACTCAGGTTACAGTTCTGATCAGACTAAGAAATTCTCTACAAAGAATTAATCTGTATTACTTCACTAACTGCAAACATACAATTTAAGTGATTATTTTGTGGTAGGTCCATGAACATTAAACAAAAACACATGTAAATAAATAAAAATAAATAATCTCATATATGATCTAGCAGAGAAAATAAGAAATGTGAAGAATTTGCAATAAAATGGTTAGGGACAACATATCCAGAGAAGACATAAAGAATAGGGGCATAGAAATACAATTCTTATTAATGAAAGCCATGAAATTTTGCTATAATTAGAACATGAGGAAGAGATTGCAATTGAAATATGGAAGGTCAGTTTGCAGTCAGATAGTGGAAGACCTCAAGTGCAGTGTAAAGATGTTGGATTACAAAAGGTCTTAAAGGGTGGTAAGGGAAGTAATATGACTAAACAATAGGTTTAGAAACACACTGACTAGTTTGTGGAACATGGTTTAGAGTGAGTAGAAACAAGTAAAATGGGGAGTTTTTTTGAGCTCAGGTGAGAGACAAAATTGATACAAGGGAGTAGAAATACTTTACAATAAAATGGTAGATTTTATATGCAATACAGTGAAAGGAAAAGGGAAAGTTCATTAAGAAGAACGTAAGAAAATGATAAGAGTTTACACATATTGGCTTTAGAATCTAAGGAAATCCAGAGGTTGAGGTGAAAATTGGAAAGGAGCAGAAAATTAGATAAAAGAAAAATAGGAAAGCACAATCGATTCATACTTTCCCATCATCAAGTAATTATTTTGGATTATATACATTTTTTTCCTGAAACAATACACTGCCAATTCTTCACCCTATAGGATGATTGCACAGTATCACAACTCAAAACTTAGTTGAAAAAGAAACCACCTGCGATGCAGGAAATCCTGGTTCAATTCCTGGGTTGGGAAGGTCCGCTGGAGAAGGCATAGGCTATCCACTCCAGTATTCTTGGGCTTCCTTTGTGGCTCAGCTGGTAAAGAATCTGCCTGCAATGTGGGAGACCTGGGTTCAGTCTCTGGGTTGGGAAGATTCCCTGGAGAAGGGAAAGGCTACCCGCTCCAATATTCTGGCCTGGAAAATTCCATGGACTAAGTCCACAGGGTCGCAAAGTGTTGGACACGACTGAGAGACTTTCACAACTCAGCAGCACTGCTTCCAGAAACTTTAAAATACAACATCTAACAACTAAATTATTTTTCCGAATTCAGGCCTTTTTTTGACCTACCCATTAAGAGCTACTGTAAAGTAGGGTTCATTATTAGCCTTGGGCTTCTAGTAAGCGTTTTTGCTTTTTTTAAAGGGAGACTATCACAGACTCTTATACCCTAGGTAATTGAGATATCAGTATAACCTTAATTTTGTTCATGGAGATTTACATTCAATTTCCATTAACTGTAATAGGAAGTCATTACCTAACTGGCACAGATGATTGGTAATTCAGAATAACTCAAGATAGAGTTACTTAATTTGATATTTTCTGCTACAAATGTCAACAACTTCCTTTTAACACTAAATGTGCATCATGTTATGTACTTCTAGGTAATTTTCTACATAGGTAAAACTATTCATTTTATAGGATATTTTAATATTGTAGGATGGTTGATATCTTTAAAAATAAAGCTATTTTAATACTCAGTTCTTAAAATTATTCAAAGAAGTATCTATCTAATAACCTTAGAAATAATCTAAAGAAAATTTTCTTCATCTCTGAACATGAATTGAAACAGCAAAGTAAATATTATCAATACATATCAAACAGAAAATTAAACATAAAGCCTTGGTGTTAATATTAAATTTTTTAAATATCCACTTATGAAGCTATGTAATTGGACTGACTATATTATATGAACTCAAATATATAAGATGAGAAGCAGACAAACAGATCTGAATTTAAATGGTAAGAAAGTGAAAGTGTTAGTCACTCAGCCGTGTCCTGCTGTTTGTGATTTCACGGACTATAGCCTGTCAGGCTCCAATGTCCATGGAATTCTCCAAAAGAAATAGTAAATTATCATGTATGTGTATGAAATCTTAAAAGTATCAGTTCATCTTCACTAAGAATAGGGTAGTTGTAAAAAAAAATCATTAATATCACCATTAAACTCTACCTTGATATTTAAATTTGTGTTTTTAATCAACATTTATAGCTACATGTTTTCCATGTATTTCTGGCAGAATGAATTATTATAGAATACTTAATAATAATTGTTATTATAGAAACCCACATATTTAATTAAAAACTAGCTCAACCGTGGATGTGAATAAGGGCTGGTCATTTTGCAATCCGAGCACCCATGGTTTTATATGCCACTGGGAGAATCCAAGACACACGAAAGGGGCTGAAACAACTCTGGGGCAAAACCTAGAGGAGTTGAGTTCTCAAGCAGCACACTGGCCAATCGCACAATCCTCATTAGCCATTTTATTTCATGAAACCAACTTCAGAATGGAAAGTAAAGGTTTCAAAACAAAAGAAAAAGAAATGACAGATTGCCAGCCTCCAACTAATACCCCAACCAGGTTTATGTATGTACAAATCTTACAAGAACTCACTTAACTGGAAGTTAAAGGAAATCTTGCCCTAGAAATAAGGGGGCTCTTTTATTGCAAACACAGTTAAATTAAATTTTAAAAGATGGCCCAATAAAATATCTTTTTAGAATTCTGAATTTAAATTATGGACTTCTGGGGGAATTTACATTTCTCTGTGTCTCTGAGATGTAAATATTCTATATGATCTTCCTAGGACATTCTCTGTGGATGAGTGTATATGTATGTGTTTTGAAAACTTAACCTCTGCTGCGGGGGGCGCTCCGCAGAAAGAGAGAGGCAGTGGAACTTCCCTCAGCAAAGCTGAGAGGTCCCGAGGAAAGGTGAGTCTGCTGTCCGCCACCCAGCCCCTTGGCCAGCGAGAGACAATCAGACGCGACAGGGGTTCTGTCTGAGCAGTTCCGCTTTATTGTTACAGGCTCCCAGCTTATATAGACAAGCAGGGGGGTTTTAGGAGGGACTTTCCATAGTTGCACCAATCACGTTAAAGGTCAAATCATGCACCTTCATTATAACAGGAGTCTATGGTGATCACTCACTGTTTACGTGCACAGAAATCAAGAGAGCCAATCAAACACTTTGACAAACAACATGGATCACGCCCCTATCTCTTCCGCCAGGCGCCCTCTTAGTTTCCCAACACAAAGCTAGCCCCTTTGTTTTTAAGGTTTCCCATGTAGGGCCCCACACTCTGCCATGCTATTTTTGAGAGCAAATTCTGGATTTTACTTAGGTTACATCCCACTCTCTTATGGGAAAGCATCTTATTGGTTTGAATTACTATTAATATGTATTTTATTAATGGCCAAATGATGAATCCTTTTTAATTGGGGAAACTAACATGATGGCAAATCTATAGTGCCCTCATTGTAAACAGCTATTTTATTGGTACCTATAAACACAAACATCAAATTAAAGGTATAAAAAATACAATGATTAGCTTAAAAATTTCTTGTTTAAAACAAAAGAAAAACTGGTTTTTGAAGCTTTGTTTGTGGTTTTTGATTCCCTTCTAAGGGTCTTATAGATGCTAATAAAACCATTAGACTAAGTAATCCTAACAAGAAAAAAAAAAATTGTAAGGAAGCCCAGATAGTATTTCCAACAAAGTAGAACTTTTAAAAAGAATATCTAATAAATAAAGTATATTTAGATGACATTTAAAACAGGATAAATAAAATGGATATTTATATGGCTAAAACACAAGGTTTTTCATATTGCTACACTTCCTAAGGTTGAAGGGCCAAAAGGGACTCCCCACTGGTCCTCAGTATTAGAAGCCAAAGAGTGAATTCTATTTACTTCAGTTTTAAAATACATATTTAATGGGTTAGAAAAAATTTACACTGAAATATCTGACTGCAATTATTTGGGGCAACATTTATGCCAAAGAGCGTAAGTTCTTCAGCTCAGCTCCCCTCTGGCGATCCCAAAGCTTTTAAAATAAAAATAAAATGAACTGGGAACCTCCTCTGTCCATGGGATTTCCCAGACAAGAAAACTAAACCAGAAACTAGTGCCTAGAGTGGCATATCATCAATAATTTTCAGTTGATTTAGAATCAGCCTCCCAGCACTGTGGGACAAAATTTGATCATAAAATATCTCCCAAATATTGGTCAAAATCCTGGCCAATAGGAAGATCTTAGAAATGGAATATTAGTCAACAAAGGCTGTTCCAGCCATCAGCATTTGCAGCCACTGCTAAGAGTGAGCTGGTGAGCTCTGAGGGAACTAAGGAAGGAGAGAATAGATGTAATCTAGTAGCCATCAGACTGCAGCCACTGCCTACAGGGAGCCCTAAGGAAACTTAGGATGTGAAAACAGAGGATACTAGCCTCAGACAGCTGAGGTGCATATCAAAGGAATGGTTTCAGTGAGCCCAGACTCTTGCNATCTAGTAGCCATCAGACTGCAGCCACTGCCTACAGGGAGCCCTAAGGAAACTTAGGATGTGAAAACAGAGGATACTAGCCTCAGACAGCTGAGGTGCATATCAAAGGAATGGTTTCAGTGAGCCCAGACTCTTGCATCTTTTTAATTTATAGAAAAGCATTAAATTCCTTAATGTGGGATATCTGATTTTCTTTAACAGTAATCATTTGATGTTCCCAAGTACCTGCCCCTTGTTGCAAAAACTCCTGTATATGCTACCCTCAACTCTACCCTGCCACCTTCTCTGCAGTTTTCTCAGGGTTACTTGAGATGCTGCCTCCCAGGACTATGTCCTAAAAATTTTCACCAAACCAAAAATAACTAAAAAAAAAAAAAAAATTAAACTTTTTAGGATTTTGTTTTTAGTGTTTATCTAATTCATTGGATCTGAGATGAGGGGTCTCAGACTATCTACTGTCAACTTCCATGATAAAGCCAATGTTGCTGGTGAAAAGTCCATATTTCGGGTAGTAAGTCCATTTCTCCTAATTTCCCAAGTGATTAAGTACACAGAGTTACTAATTCCCTTGATTTCCAAAGGTCATTAAACCTATAATGGGTAGAACCCTAACTATATTGCTATTATTATCCTACTAGTGACTTGCTAATGTTTTTGTTTTTCCCAATATTACTTATATCATTCTCTTTGGCACGTAACTCATATTTGAGTTCAATTGATTTAATTCAGAACAAACTAAATCACTATTAGTGATTTTCTCCAATAAATATATTGTTAGTAGAAGGAGAAATGTAAGTTAGACAGAATGCTGACAACCTTTAGGAGAAGTGAGAAGTTAAACCAGTGTTTGGAGGAATAATAGTCTACAATAACACTATGATACCTTATTTGCATCTGTGGCATGACTGGTTTAATACAGAAGTACTACATTGTGTCTCAACTTTGACATGATGATTCAATTCAATTGGCACAAAAATTTCATTTGAATCTAATCTTTAAATCTTTGTACATATTTCCCCTTGTGCATTTAGTCAACCATGCCAAATCACTGTAACACAGTTCCCTACTGGTACAGAGATTTTCTTTAGCATGTATAATGAAGTTCATTGTGAATTGGAGTAAGGTTAGAGCTAGGTCTGCCAGCTTGCTTTAAGTTAGAATGAAAAGGTATAGACAGTTGATTTGTATCGATGTAACCTGTAATTTAATTATGTTCAATTTTCCAAAAGCTTTTAAAATGTGTTGTGCAGTGAAGCTGGATGATTACACATCATCTTCCATTAATAATGGATATAAATTCAGCATGTTTTAAAAGCTTGCATGAAAGTGTCAGTTTACAAAGTGATATCAATATTATCCAGAGTAATGGATTCCAAGGAGAAAACAAAGGAAAAAAAATAAGATAAATAGAAATACAACTATCTTTTAAATAGACTCACTGCTGAGGTAAATTTCCACTCAGGTTTTTATAGTTCTCACAGGAAAATAGTAACCTAGCAGTCAGAAACAATTGATGATCTGTAGTAGTTTGAACTGTTTGTCAAGCAATGGACTCACTCATATATTGACAAGTCTCCAAGTAATGTTAACCCGGACACGACATCTCCTAAATCATTCATTTTCGTCCTAAGCATGAGAGACAGATGCATGGCTGACAATAAATAATAATAAACAAGTGTTCCTAATGTCCCTTTCTTTCCCCAGTTTTGTCTGCTTAGGGCCCTGGCCTTGGTCCACTTCTCCCAGTGACACTCAAGTCCTGGACATTTCTATTCTCTTTCCCCTTTGAAATTAAGAAACTACTCTTTCCAACTGTTCTCTTGTTGACAATGTAAGATATTTCAGTGTATTAGTGGTTCACACTTATCTTTATCAATAACTCAGAGGAAATTATGGGACACACTATTTTCATTATTCTCCAATCAGTATATTGAAGATTGAAGGCAGTAGGAGAAGGGGATGACGGAAGACGAGATGGTTGGCTGGCATCACCAACTCAATGGACATGAGTTTGGGTAAACTCCGGGAATTGGTGATGGACAGGAAACAGATGGACTGGCATGTAGTCCATGGGGTCACAAAGAGTCGAACACAACTGAGCAACTGAACTGAACTGAACAACCTAGAAAGTAACAGTAAGCACAGAAATTTCAGGTACTTTTAAAATCTTTGGAGAATCCTCTAGATTTTAATTTGGGATGTTTGCACACCTATAAATTACAACACATAATTAACTACAAGTTGTGTCTATATGTGAGGATGTTTCTATGGAAAAGTAAACGAGTTATATGAGTCATTTTTTTTATTCTAGGAATTTTTGTTTTACAATTAAAATTGAAGTATATTTACTATGTGACTAGTATAGAACCAAATAAACATTAGTAATTTATGTAATTAAAAATGCAAGTGCAACTGTATCTGAAGGATTTATTTTATATCACTAGGATCAGAGACAGCTTCAATGTAACATTTTAACTCAAAATCAATTTAAAATCCAAAGTTAGTAGAATTTACTCAGAACTGATAATATAAGTGTATACTTGAGTGCACACATGCACACACAGACACACACATGCTCATATTCTGGTAGCTGCATGTCTTTTTATCCCCAACATCACAGGGGGCAACTTGGTAAAAAAAAAAAAAA
>SJYV01011759.1:0-20090 GCA_006410875.1 Neotragus pygmaeus
TGCAGCCCCATGGATTGCAGTATGCCAGGCCTCCCTGTCCGTCACCAACTCCCAGAGCTTTTGCAAACTCATGTGCTTTGAGTTGGTGATGCCATCCAACCATCTCATCCTCTGTTGTCCCCTTCTCCTCCTGCCTTCAATCATTCCCAGCATCAGGGTCTTTTCACATGAGTCAGTTCTTCACATCAGGTGGCCAAAATATTGGAGTTTCAGCTTCAGCATCAGTCCTTCCAGTGAATATTCAGCACTGATCTCCTTTAGAATGGACTGGTTGGATTTCCTTGCCGTCCAAGGGACTCTCAAGAGTCTTCTCCAACACCACAGTTCAAAAGCATCAATTCTTCAGCACTCAGCTTTCTTTATAGTCCAACTCTCATATCCATACATGGCTACTGGAAAAAAAACAAAGTTTGATTAGACGGACCTTTGTTGGCAAAGTAATGTCTCTGCTTTTTAATATGCTGTCTAGGTTGGTCATAACTTTTCTTCCAGGAATGCTTTCTTCCCAGAATCTTTTAATTTCATGACTGCAGTCGTCATCTGCAGGGATTTTGGAGCCCCACAAAATAAAGTATGTCACGGTTTCCATTGTTTCCCTATATATTTTCCATGAAGTGATGGGACAAGATGCCATGATTTTAGTTTTCTGAATGTTGAGTTTTAAACCAACTGTCTCACTCTCCTGTTTCACTTTCATCAAGAGGCTCTTTAGTTCTTCTGTTTCTGCCATAAGTGTGGTGTCATCTGCATATCTGAGGTTATTGAGATTTCTCCCAGCAATCTTGATTCCAGCTTGTTCTTCATCCAGCCCAGCATTTCTCAAGCTTTCCTACATAAGAAAAGCTTATTTAACTGAGAGAATCATAGTTAAATAAGCAGGGTGACAATATACAGCCTTGACGTACTCCTTTCTTGACTGGGAACCAGTCTGTTTTTCCATGTCCAGTTCTAAGTGATGCTTCTTGACCAGCATACAGATTTCTCAGGAGGCAGATCAGGTGGTCTGGTATTCCCATCTCTTGCAGGAGAAATAAGAGATATGGGTTCGATCCCTGGGTCAGAAAGATCCCTTTGAGGAGGAAATGGCAACCCACTCCAATATTCTTGTCTAGGAAATCCCACGGATAGAGGAGCTTGGCGGGCTACAGTCCATAGAATTGCAAAGAGTCAGACACAACTGAAGTGACTTCCAATGTAAGCAGAGTTTCCATGCCCTCTCTGGGTGGGCACCACCCTCCCACCAACACAGTGTATTCACCCATCCAGGAGCCCTCTGAACCTCAACATTCATGGGTTTGGAGGATGTTACGGAGGATTCATTTTGTAGGCATGATTGAGTAAACCATTGTATACTGGTGATTATTAACTCAATCTCTAGCACCTCTTCATACCCCCTACCCCCAAAATTGGAGGCTGAGGCTAAAGTTCAAGGTTCTGATCAAGGCTTGGTCTTTCTTATAGCCAGTATCCATCCTGAAGCTGTCTAGGAGCTGGTCAAGGTTGCCCCATTAGGAAAAAGGCTGCCTACCATCCATATCACTCAGGAAATTCCAAAGTTTTAAGAGCTCTGTGCTAGGGGCCTAGAACAAAATAGCACATATATATATATCCTGTTATTCCACACTGAGAGAATCACAGTGTTCCACTTGTAGCTCAATTATCTGTTTAGAGAAAAAGTTGACACAGTTTACAGGGGAACAACATACTCACACTCCCTAAAATGAATCAGTAATATGTATAAAAGTATGTAATATAGTGTAGAAATATGGTCACTTAAATTCAACCTTTTTAAAAATGAAAATAACTATAAATGGACTAAGCATTCCATTTTAAGGGTAGAAATTATCATATTGTGTATAACCAAGACTCAAATGTACTGTGTACAGGAGTTTCACTTGAAATACAAAGGCCAAATATTTTGAAAATAATTTTTACAACATTACACAGGCATAAATTGTTTTATTGGACTTCTTTTCATCTGCTCTCTGCAGATACTGTGCATTTTACAGATTGAACGTTTGTGGCAACCTTGCATTGAACAGGTCTGTTAGTGCTGTTTTTCCAACAGAATTTATATACTTCATGTCTTTGTGTCACGTTTTGGTGATTTCTGCAATACTTTAAATTTTTTCATTATTATTATTTTTGTTATGGTGATCTGTGTTCTGTGATTTTTTGTGTTACTATTGCAGAAATATTATGATTCTCTAAAAACTCAGATGATAGCATATTTTAGCAATAAAGTATTTTTAATTAAGAAACGTGCAATTTTTAGTCATACTACTGTTGCACGCTTAATACACTACAGTATTGTATGAACATAATGTTTACATGCACTTTGAAACCAAATAAATTTGTGTCGCTCACTTTGTTGTGATATTTGCTTTATTGCATTGCGCTGGATAAAATTCACAACATCTTTCAGATTTCCTGTATGCAGGTTTTTAAAAAGTAATGAAATCTAAATTGACTTTTTAAAAATTTATATTTGGAGCTATCCTACTCTCTCTGAAATATTCTTCCTGTTCCAAAATTGCAAAAATATTCCCTTATAACAAGGATAATTCAGCAGTTGGACTTTTCATATATTACTAGTGGGAGTGTAAAGTGATATAATCATTCTGGATAAAATTTTGATAGTTTGTTATAAACTTAATTGTATGTCTACAATATGACCCAGCATTCAAGTGCTAGATATTTACCCAAGAGAATGGAAACATTTGTCTAAGAAGAGATTTGTACCAGAATGGAATAAATAGCCCCAAGATGAAAAGAACCAAAATGCCTGTGATGATAAGCATAGTGTGGTAGGGCCATAGAATGGAATATTGCTCATCAATAATATGCATGTATATGTACATACATATATATATGTGTGTGTATATATATATATATATATATATATATATACACACATATATGTATATACACACACTCTGAAATGTAACAGCAGAATGGATGCATCGCAAAAGATCTTTTTACTGAGCAAAGGTCCCTGGACAGAGTCTGTGAATCTATTCATATAAAGTTCAAGAACAAGTTAAACTGCTCTCTGGTGACAGAAATCAGATAGTGGCTGAAGCATGAATAAAAAGAACATGAGTATACTTTTAGATGTGATAGAAATGTTCTGTGTCTTTACTCAAGTGTGAATTGCCTGGTTGTATGTATTTAGCAACTTATCAGGTCATATACTTAAATCTGTGCATTTTATCTCATATTTTGAAAAAGGTAGCTACCTTAAGAAAGTCAAATCTTATATTTTGAAAAAGATACCTACTTTAAGAAGGTCAGTTTGACCTATAAAAACAAGGAAATGAGAAAAATACATTTGACCTCTACTGTTTCTGACTTTTAAAATTCTTCTAATTTATTCCCTCTCATTTAAATCCTGGAGAAGGAAATGGCAACCCACTCCAGTATTCTTGCCTGGAGAATCCCATGGACAGAGGAGCCTGGTGGGCTACAGTCCATGGGGTCACAAAGAGTCGGACATGACTGAGCGACTTCACTTTAAATCCTACCAGTCTTCCAAGCCCATTTCAGATGGTTTTTCCAGGAATTACACTAGATATAGATAGGTGTGTTTGTATAGCAACTATCAGAAATTATTGTGCCTCATAGCTATTTGTATACATGATGTATCAGCAAACATAAATGTACACTGCTTAAGGCAAATAATTCATCTGTTCATTCAAGTAAAAATAATGGAACCAGACACTGGGCTATGTGTTTTTGAATCTAAGAAAAGATACTGGCTTGGGATTCCAGCCTCCTTTAATTTTACATGAATTTGTTCACTGACCAAATCCATTAATAGCATTTATTCCTTCCTTCATTAACTGCATTCCTTATAAATATTTTGTAAAACATTTATTTTACAAAAATAAAAGTATTCCCTAGCATACTCAATCAAATATTCCCTGGCATTAAGAATTATAATGATGTCAAGGATATCACAGTTATTCAAGGATATCACAGTTACTGTTCAAGTCAAACAACTGAATAAGGAATTAAAAAATTTAGACATGTACCAAATGCTGTGTACTAGGTCACTTCAGTCATGTCCAACTCTTTGAGACCCTATGGACTGTAGCCTGCCAGGCTCCTCTGTCCATGGGATTCTCTAGGTAAGAATACTGGAGTGGGTTGCCATGCTCTCCTCCAAGGGATCTTTCTGACCCAGGGATTGAACTCACATCTCTTATGACTCGGTGGCTTCTTTACCACTAGCACCACCTGGGAAGCCCATATAAAATGCTATATAAGAAGCAGACTGGGGAAATGCCCTGGCAAGAAGGACTTTTAAATTGAGACTTGAAGAGAGACTATTAGGGTAAACCTTACAACTTTACGATATTGCTGAGATTCCACTATTTGTGACCTACAGAAATGGCATTTGCCTATGACTCAAACTAATATTTACAAGAGCAGTGTTTTTGGCAAATGGACGTGTGGAAAGGTCCCCAAAGAAAGCAAAAGCATGCTGCATTCAAGGAACTGAACAATTTAGTTCAGTTCTAGTATGACTGAACCCCAGGGTGAGAGTTGAAACTGCAGCACAGACTCAAATTATAGAGTCAGACAGCCATTATTTCAGAATGTCGATGAGAAGAAACACACATCAGAGAAAGAGAGATGGGGAGAAGCACAAAGCCCACAGGAAGTGATGATCACAATCAAAGCTGCATTTGGCCATCACTTGTCCTAAGCTTAATGTTCTGGAGAGTCCATTACACCTGTGTAGACGAAGCCTTGTGAACAGGAGTCACGAGTCCTTATTCTCATGGTGCTTGTTCCAGTTCCTACTGTACAGCTGTTTATGAACTGGTGCTTTTCATTGATGGACATGCTATAGGAAGCTGTGATGCACTAGACAAGTACAAGAATTATGCGCAAATGTCTAGAGTCTACACCTAAGCTTATTATTCTACAGGAGATGGTAACTCATCCTAAGTGCATATACTATGTTAAGAATCTTTGCAAGAAAATAGCCTAACAATTGTGCACAATCTACCAAAATGAATTTTTTAACTCTTTATGAAAACAGTAAATTATTCTGAAATGCTACCTAGTTATGTTGTTGTTGTTCAGTGGCTAAGCCCTGTCCAACTCTTTGTGACCCCATGGTATTTAATGATAATAGTGAATCATTGTGAATCTATAAATTTTCACGTATACTTTGTAAACTAGATAAAAATGTGACTTCTTTTTATTACGCAGGACTTCAACTTAAAAGTTTTAAATTCTGTACCTCTTTTCACATCTTAGCAGTCAACAGGTCTAATTGTCAGGACATGTATTCATATAGCACAGTATAAATTTGTAATTCTCTAATTTGTCACTTCCTCCCATCAGCAAGTAGCCGTCATTTATGGAGAGACTTCAAGCTGAGTGCACAGAGCCAGAGGGCTTAAGTGACTTCAAGACATTGACTGTAATGTTTTTAGGGCCTTGACGAAGATGAGGGATGTCAGGTTTTTTCGATTTAGTGAGTTTCCCACTGAATACAGCAATTCAGCCTAGCATAGCGAGATAGGAAATAAGAGCTTTCCGATAATGGATTCTGTTTATTTGTTGGTTGTCAGTAATTTGACTTGACTCCTTCTGAACCACTCTAGAACAGCCGATGAACTCAGCATATACCATGGCCATCAAGCTCTGTAAAATCCCTGATGTTCAGAGAAACGTTCCTTAATGCATTTTTATTTTTTTTTTCCCTTTTTGCGCTTGTTCTTGACTTCTGCCTGCAGCGATTATATTCTTTGTTATCTATGAAAGGTTTGTTGAACCAAGCTCATGTGTCAACGTGAACACTCGTACACATACATAAAAGATCTTTTCAGGAAATATGTGTGATTCTCATTTGGTGAAAAAGATATAATAATGACAGTTTCACCTTCTCTATAAAACATGGAGATTTATTGTAACTTGTGGATACAGACATTCAGAATACATATGTTCTGTTAACTAGCAAATTAAAAAAAAATACAGTAACTTCTTTTAAAAGAAAAAAATTAATAATAAAAGTAAACAACACTCTCTGGAAAAATGGTTTTGAGAAGATGACTTTCAGCTACTTTAAAGATTATAAATATCTGTGTGGCAGAAATCACAAAGTGAATAAGAAGCAACCAGGGTATTTATGTCATTTAAAATATAAAGCATTAAATTTATGAGTATTTGGATTTTCAGTTCAATAGGATTATCAGAAATACTTTTAAAACCATTTTGATTAGTGTGCCATTTAGAATGTGCTGGTGGAGACACACAGTAATCGGAACACTGCTTTCTGCATTACCAGTCACTAGTTGTGTGACTCACTGTTAGAATCACTAACACTATTTAAACTATTGCCAAATTTCATAAAATCTGAGATGCTTTAACGTTAAGGCACACCGTGATTTTATATTACAACTAGGAGAGAAAGGAAACAGGAAGCAAGGAAGAAAAGGGGGGAAGAAAGAAGAAACAGAGGAGTAAAGGAAGGGAAAGGGAAGGAGGGAGAGAGAAGAGAGGGAGAGGAAAAGAGAGAGAAAGAGAAATAAAATTAAGATGTGAACTAGGACACAAAGCTTTTTTTTTTTTTCTTTTAACTGAAAATTTTGTTTTATTCCTATCAGAAAACCTCTTTTAGAGTTGTTATGAATGCAGATTTTTTTAATCACATATTATTAAACATTCTTAAAACTGAAAATACAAGTTCGGTAGGTTGGAGAAGTAGTCCGGAAGCTTTTCTCACTTCTGATGCTGTGCCGTCGGCGTCTTGGTTGTCCACGCTCTGCCATCCTCAGTGACACTGAGCGTGAGGTGCAGAACCTTTCGGGGAAGGGATGCCTGGCTGCCTCTCCAAGTGTCTTTCCAGCTGTTGTGACCCATTCTATAAGTTTGTTTACTTGATCCCACCAGAATGTGTCACTGGCAGGTTTTCAGATAAGATTCAGAACTGCTATTTAGAAAAAAAAAAAAACAATAACAAACTTTTATTTTGTTTCAAGGCATAGCCGATTAACAATATTATGATAGTTTTGGGTGGACAAACAAAAGGACTCAGCCATACATATACATGTATCCATTCTCCCCCGAACTCCTATCCCATCCAGGCTGCCACGTAGCATTGAACATTTTCCTGTGCTATACAGTACATCCTTGTTGGTATAACTCATATTTTGTCTTCAAAGTCCTTCAAGAGTTTTTTTGAATGAAACACAACAGGACCAGGTTCCCACCTGTGTGAGGCTTGAGAACCGTGCCAGGACCACTGTCTGGCCAAAAGTGATTGTGAAAGTCTACTGGCTGGAAAATGCATTCTGATTTCAGAGATGTTGAAATGTGAAAAATGTACATCTCAGAATTGTTATCATGCAATACTTTTATCATTCACTTCTTTTTGTCACTCTTACTGAGTTTGTATAGTAAAATTCAAAGGCGTAAGCTGTTTCTCTTATGGGACCCTGCTTTAAAGCTCATCTGTGTAGGGCAGGTTGAAGGCTTTTCTGTCTGTAGGCTTCTAAGATTCATGGGTCTGTTGGAGCAAAATTATCTCTTGAGATGGAGAGCTGCTGGGTTCCTTGGTGGTGACAGTATGACGGATGTTTGAATTAACCTCTGTGTTGACTGGAACAGAGAATCCAGAACACAAAGAACCTTAAACAGATGCTCAAAGGACCAAAATGGATTTGTGCAGTGGCCCTGGTCCATATTGGTATGGAATTTTTCTCTGGCAGCACTCAGCAGAAAGGACAGAAGCAGAGATGTGGGGTTAATCAGGGGCACAGATTTTACAGAGCAAGCGTCGAAGGAAAGTCTCCTAAGGCCCACCCTGCTTTTATTTAGTTGAGTGTTTTGTGCAACCTCTGCACAGGGTGACATTGCAAACAGAATTAAGGAAAGAGCAGAGAACTAAAACCCCATATTGGCCACATTTCTGCATAAGGTCCATATGAATTAAAACTGAAAAAAATATGTAAATACTGATTTTAAAAACCAGGATTCACCTTGCTTGTTTTGTTGGTCTTTGGCTGCAGTTCATAGCCTTGTGCCAGTTTGTAGGTGTTTGGATTTTGTGTAACTATATCTAAGTTCTAAAATCCTGAAGAAAGCTTGGGATGAAATTATTCAGAGCCCTTTTAAAGCTAAAATGGTTTATTTTTTTTAACTAAATGAAAGAGGAACCTGCTAAGGTACAGCCTTCACAGTTCTGTTATTACATGTTACAAAGATTGTTAACTCAGTAGCTCCCATAACGAAACACAAAATGAGTGTGCCACCATTGAAAGAGAAAAAAAAAAAATGAGAAGTTTGCAAACCTTGGAGCCACAGTAGTAGCCATTTCAATGACTGAAACCATGACTGTGTGTGGTGTTTACCTCCTGAGTAATCATGTAGGAAATGTATGAGAGCTGCCTAGATTGACTTCTAGTGTATTTAGATTGATCTCATTGATTCCTAAGCCCTGAGTAAAATAATCATTCAATATAGGCAAAGCCTTCTGTCATTCAGATTGTGATTTCTTTCAATCAAAAACACATAACCTTGAGCTGAATGATGAATGTCTTGCATTAACATTACCTCTAAGTATAATTTATTATAGAATGATTTTAAATGAACTGGGAAGGATTAATCATAACAAGGATGAGGAATAAATTTTTCCTTATGCCTTTTATCTGTATTTACAAATACTAGTTGTTGTCTGCCCCTATTATGGGAAGCAGAGTTCTTTTGGTTGATATATGGCTTCCTTTTTCATTGAATGTATAGTCCTGTTATGTAGGATGTGGGAGAGCTTGGGTACCCTTTAATAACAGCTTCCCCGGGTTCAGTGGGTAAATAATCTGCTTGACACAGGAGATGCTGGTTCAATCCCTGGGCTGGGAAAATCTCCTGGAGGAGGAAATGGCAGTCTACTCCAGAATTCTTGCCTGAAAAATCCCGTAGACAGAGAATCCTGGAAGGCTACAGTCCATGGGGTTGTAAAGAGTCAGATGCAACTGAACACAATAATGAAAGATCCAGGAAGTGATAGTTACTAATGCACTGAATATAAGAATCTCAATGTTACTGCTTTTTAAATAGGTTAGACAGTGAAAAGTGAAGGTCTCTCAGTAGTGTCTGACTCTATGGAATTCTCCAGGCCAGAATACTGGAGCAGGTAGCCTTTCCCTTTTACAGGGGGAAATTCAACCCAGTAATTGAACCCAGGTCTCCTGCATTGCAGGCAGAATCTTTACCAGTTGAGCCACAAGGGAAGCTCAAGAATACTGGAACGGGTAGACTATCCCTTCTCTAGGGGATCTTCTCAACCCAGGAATCAAACCATGGTCTCCTGCATTGCAGACAGATTCCTTACCAGCTGAGCTATCAGGGAAGACCAGTTTTGGCCTGGTGGCTTAGAGGATAAAGCATCTGCCTGCAATGTAAGAGACCCGGGTTCGATCCCTGGGTTGGAACCAAGATCCCCTGGAGAAGGAAATGGCAACCCGCTCCAGTATTCTTGTCTGGAGAATCCCATGGACAGAGGAGCCTGACTGTCTACAGACCACGGGGTCACAAAGAGTCAGACACGACTGAGCGACTTCACTTTATCTTGAAAAAAAAAAAAATAGAAGTTCTTTTACTAGTGAAAAACTAGAAGGATTACTACTAAAGTAGAATAGAAGACAAAAATGTCTAATGCAAAATCTATTTATTTAAAATTGTTTGAGAAGGGCTATCCAAAACAATTTTTTGTGTGTACTGCATCTTGTGACTTATGGGATTTTATTCCCAACCAGGGATCAAACCCACACCCTCTGCAGTGGAAGCACAGAGTCCTAATCACTGGACCTCCAGGAAGTTTCCCCAAACAATTTTTTTTTAAGAATATAAAATGATACACTTTGGATGTTGAGAAATGTCCAGGTTTATTTTGATGATATCCCTAAGTAATCCAAAATAATGAACTGGTAAATGATTTGAATTTATAACTTTTCAACAGATTAGCAAGATAATATACAAAAACCAGTGCTTTCCTGAGATAAGTTTCCACTTGTAAATTATCAATAATACATGAACAGGCTGAAATATACTTTAACCATTATTTGAGAGGTAAATCTAAGAGCTTAGTAATCAAAGTTATGGGTTCTGGAGCCAAGATTGTATGATAAAAAATATCAAATCTTGTCACTCATTGATTGTGGGATATGAAGTCACTTAATGTGACAACTTATTTCTGCCTTGGTTCCCTATCTATGGAGTGGAAATAATAACAATGCCAGCCCTGTAGAACCATGATAAATATTAGATTAATTAATATTCTGTGAAGCATTTAAATAGTTCCTACAATGCAGTCAGTATTGAACTGCGAGGAGATCAAACCAATCAGTCCTAAAGGAAATCAACCCTGAATATTCATTGGAAGGACTGATGCTGAAACTTCAACTCTTTGGCTGCCTGATCCAAAGAGCCAACTCACTGAGAAGGATCCTGATGTTGGGAGAAGGCAAAAGGAGAAGAAAGTGACAGAGGATGAGATGGGAGGATAGCATTACTGACTCACTAGACATGAGTTTGAACAAACTCCAGGGAACAGTGAAGGGCAGGCAAGCCTGATGTGCTGCGGTCCACGGGGTCACAAAGAGTCAGACATGACTGAGTGACTGAACACACACTCTATAAACATTATTTTTATTGACAGCAGAAAAATTTAATACAGAACATAAATAAATATTTGGATAAAGAATTGGCATAATACTGATTAGAAAGACTTAGCATTCAACACTGTCAGCCCTTCCCAAATTAGAAGTTTCATTAGAGTTTCATCCTAATCTGAACCCAATTTCAACAAGAGTTTTTACAATGGAAGTGATGTCCTGTAGTCGTATAGGGCACAAGTACTATAATCAGACAGCGTGAATTCCTTCTGTAAGTCTGATGATGAAGTGTACGTCCATCATGTAATTAAGTTTGATGATTGATGTCATTAAAGCCTTTGACCCAGTGCTGGCCCATGGGAGGCAATTGACAAGTACCCATTGGCTATTATTAATAATGGAGCAGGGGAGGGATGTTTCACTAAAGGAATAATAGTACAAGAGTAGAAAAGGGATTTTTTTTTTTTTTTATCATGGGAAGGAAGAAGAAGGGGATGACTTAGGGGATTATTCTAGACAGGAAGTTATGTTCTCTTTCTACAGCAGTTAGAACAACGTGGCAGGGGCTCAAAGATGAGCAGGAAAACAGAGATTAAGACAAAGTATCTAAATAGATGACAAGAAAAGTGCACAGTCCCCTTTTGCCCGTTTTACATCTAAATTCACCCACAGCTCTCAGAGATAGTGATGATGTTACCCCCACATCACAGAGGCAGAAGCAGGTTAAGTGACTTGCCCAGGTTCTAGTGACTGTCAGTGTTGGGTTGGATTTGGGCAGCTGGGTCCAGAGTCCCTTTTCATCCCCTAGGAGAATTTACTGTTTGGTACAGTTGAAAATTTAGATTGTGAGGAAATATTTAAGGAGTTCAATAAATTGTGCTGGGATAACCAACCAACTAGGAATCTTTAAGAAGGTATTATTCTAGACAGGGAGTTGTGTGTACACTTTATGCTTGTGTGTGCTTAGTTGCCCAGTCGTGTCCAGCTCTTTGTGATCCTATTGACTGTAGCCCACCAGCTTCCTCTGTCCATGGGCATTCTCCAGGCAAGAATACTAGAGTGAGCTGGAATGCCCTCCTCCAGGGGATCTTCCCAAGCTAGGAATTGAACCCAGGTCTCCCACACTGCAGGTGGATTCTTTACCGTTTGAGCCACCGTACTTTACTTTCTAGGAAAACAAGCTCCAAATCGATGAAAGATTTCAGCGAGCTAAGTAAACCTAAATAAACCTGGAAAGAGTAATCACAGGGAGGACTTTCCAAAGTGTAGCACGGTACAAAGCTGAACCCAAATGAGTCTGTTGATTCCTCTTCACTGACAAATGGATGAGTCAGAGGCCTCCTCAGCATCAATTTGCAAGAGTCGATAAGCTTGGATAAACGGACTTTAGAGGGAGATATCTATGCAACCATCCCTAAGAAATGACAGCTGAGGCACAGAGATTAACGGCAGGACAAAACTGCCTACCCTGGGTGGCCTCTGTATGAAGAGAAAACCCAGGGAGACCCTAATTCCATCCGGTTCAGTTCATCTCATTAATAAGAGCACCTGCTGTGTGCACTGTGTTGCAAATACCATGTGAAAAAAAAAAGAAAAAATCAGTGCTTTCTCTGCACTCATGGAACCAGTTTACAGTCAACTGAGAGAGACTAAAAATACCGCATAAGAAATTTTCATACACTATGTTAAGCGAAATGATAGATGCTGAGGCTATTGTCAGATAAGTGTGCGTGCTCAGTCGTATCTGACTCTGCGACCCCATGGACTGTAGCCCGCCAGGCTCCTCTGTTCATGTTATCCCAGCAAGAATACTGGAGGAAGTTGCTGTCTCCTTCTCCAGGGGAATCTTGCTGATCCAGGGATCAAACCCGGGTCTCCTACCTCTCATGCACTGGCAGGCAAATTCTTTACCAGTGGGCCGCCTGGGAAGCCCACTGTCGGATAATATGGGCCCTTAATCCAGATTGGGCTCTTAATCCAGATTTATCACTTATACAAGTTTCCCAGAGAAAACAATATCCAGAAAACACATAATTTTTTGTTTGTAAACACTATCATGTTTTATCCAGATGGTGAAGACAAAAATCTGAACTTTTAAGGAAATAGCAAGTTAAGCCGCATGTTAAGCCATGTCCAACTCTCTGCGACCCTATGGACTCCTAGCCCACTAGGCTCCTCTGTCCATGGAATTCTCCAGGCAATAATAATGGAGTGGGTCACCACGCCCTTCTCCAGGATATCTTCCCAACCCCAGAATCAAACCTGCGTCCCTTAACATCTACTGCATTGGCAGGCAAGTTCTTAACCACTTGGGCCACCTGGGAAGCCCTTTTAAGGAAATAGGCAGATAAACAACTAGATATATAGGCTCAGAATTAGGAACAAGATTGACTGGATGTACAGAACCGAGGCAGCAGCTAGTGATGGAAACATATGAGAAGAGATTGTCAAGGGACAGAGTGTCATGTTCACACAGGTTCTGATTCTGAGTCACCACCAACCTGGGACAGACCGAGAAACCCAGAAGGTAAAGTGGGAAAGGGGAAAAAGTCATACAGAAAAACACCAGGAGAGTGAGGGTTCTTGGAAACCAGCAGAAGAGGATTTCAGACCCACAGGAGGGGTGAAGTATGATCATCCCAGTTCAGTTCTGTTCAGTCGCTCAGTCGTGTCCGACTCTTTGCAACCCCATGAACACAGCACTCCAGGCCTCCCTGTCCATCACCAACTCCTGGAGTTTATTCAAACTCATATCCATTGAGTCGTTGATGCCAACCAACCATCTCATCTTCTGTCGTCCCCTTCTCCTCCCGCCTTTAATCTTTCCCAGTGTCAGGGTCTTTTCCAATGAGTCAGCTCTTCGCATCAGGTGACCAAAGTATTGGAGTTTCAGCTTCAACATCAGTCCTTCCAGTGAATATTCAGGACTGATTTCCTTTAGAATGGACTGGTTGGATCTCCTTGAAGTCCAAGGGACTCTCAAGACTCTTCTCCAACACCACAGTTCAAAAGCATCATTTGCACTCAGCTTTCTTTATAGTCTAACTCTCATATCCATACATGACTACTGGAAAAACCATAGCTTTGACCAGATGGGTCTTTACTGGCAAAGTAATGTCTCTGCTTTTTAATATGCTGTCTAGATTGGTCATAACTTTTCTTCCAAAGAGCAAGGATCTTTTAATTTCATGGCTGCAGTCACCATCTGCAGATAAGCAGAAAGTTGGTGCAAGGGTTCTGTCCACAGAGTTTCGTGTGGAAGCCAGACTACAGAGGGCAGAGTGATGGACTGGGAGGGCCAGGTCCCCCGGGACCTAGAAGTACTGTAGGGAGAGCTGAGGTTGGATTCCCTGCAGCCTGGGTTCTCAGGATCAGCAAACTCTACAGTTGGGCTATTTTTCCAGCAGAAATCATGTAGTTAGAACTCAGACATGGAGAAGACAGACAGCCTAATTGGATGTTTTGCCAGACTTATAATGAAAGGAAAATGGACAAAGAAGTCCTTGAGGAAAGCTGGCTGAGGGCTTTCATACAGCTTGGAGGTCAGCTAAGGGACAACAGGAGTGAAGAACACTGGAGGTGCTGGACCGGCAGAAGTAGTAAGGAGTCGGGGACTGTGATCCCGGGTCAAGTCGCCTATGAGTACAGAAGTGATTTTACCAGACACAATGGATGGAGGTGCTGGTGGGATAGAAGGCTGAAGTGGAATCGGAGAAAAGGAGAAGGCAGTTTCTTATGAGGATCCGTGAACTTTGTGATCGGGACAGACACTGCTTTGACATCCATGAGGTGAGGCAGATCAGGAAAGAAGGTCAGGTTTGTTTTTTTTTGTTTTTGTTTTTTTTACTTTCAAAAATATACAAGCAACTTATGCAGCTCAACTCTAGAAAAATAAATGACCCAATCAAAAAATGGGCCAAAGAAGGTCAGTTTTAAGGAGAAGAGTGCCCAAGTGTGCCCGGGGACCCAAGAGACCCCAAGCATCAACAGCTGTGTGAGGATCGAGGGCCAGCACCCAGGACCCAGAGACGCCTTTTGAGTTGAAGGGTTTGACTGCAGCAGGAACTCAGCCAGCGTTATCCTCAGACACTCTCAGGAAGCCTGGGTCTGTAGGCTTGTTCCCCTGGCGTTTAGGACATGTAAGATTGGGGAGAAGACTCTTACTCTAGCAGATAGGAGCAAAAAGACAAACTGAACAAATAAATATGTTGTTAAATATTGAATAAACAAGATTGGGTTTCAAGCAGTGGAAAGGCAAGAATTTTCATACATCTCAACCATGAACTGAAGATCATTTGAAAATACATGTCAGAAGTTTTAAGGTAACACATGAGTAGTTCCACTGCTGGAAACTGATTCTGAGAAAAATGTTCCCCAAAGAGTGCAATGCCTCACGTTTAACAGTTTGTGTTTCAGGGTCTGTTTCAGTACCATGGTTGAGGGAGGGCTGTAGAAAAACTACCTTCTTGGATTCAGATCTAAGCTTTGCCACCTCCTATTCATGATGACCTTGGGCCAATCCTTATCTCTCTAATTCTCTTTTCATCATCTGTAAAATGGGTGCAGCAGTATTGACTACTTAGTATGTTTTGAGGGAAACAATGACACTATAATAGTCTTAACACAGAACACAGAAGCTGGGACCTCATATGGTAAATGTTTAGTTTATTTTAATTTTGCTAAAAAAGGAACAAAAAGCAGAGGGAGAGGAGAGACCAGAGAAAAAGAAAAAGACAGAGAGATGGGAAGAGAAAGAAATCATTTACAGCCTGCTGGTGAAATAAAATACAGTGTATTGAGAAAATTAATACTATATTACATATTTATACATATTGACAAGAATAGTTGTGAAAACTAGATAAATAGTATGATCCCATTAAAAAAATTGTGGTTATTTTTTGTAAAATAATAAGTTTATGATTTTTGTAAAATAGTAAGTTTAGAAACAGATGAAGTTTTTATTATATTATTTTCATAGGTGATATGATTATTATTTTCTTATTATTTAATAAGTTTAGAAACAGAAAAAATAAGTTTAGAAACAGATAAAGTTTTTTTATTTTCATAGGGGATATGATTATTATTTTCTTCTTATTATTTACTTTTCTGAATATTTTATGGTAAGGAGGCAGTATTTAGATGATGCGTAAGCATGAGGAACTTTTATTTTCCTGTTTCTAAAAAAGAAACTACTACAAGTGTTTGGAAGTACTGTTGACTTCTTCTTAATTGTCACATCAAAAGAGAATACCAATTTATTGAAAGTCTATAATGATTATTTATGTATTCAAATATCTCATTAAAGAATTATTAATCTATGGTTTAATTTTGCAGAAATAACTACAGAAAATTAGTTTCAGTTCAGTCGCTCAGTCGTGTCCGACTCTTTGCGACCTCATGAATCGCAGCACGCCAGGCCTCCCTGTCCATCACCAACTCCAGGAGATCACTCAGACTCACGTCCATTGAGTCAGTGATGCCATCCAGCCATCTCATCCTCTGTCATCCCCTCCTCCTGCCCCCAATCCCTCCCAGCATCAGTCTTTTCCAAAACTAGTTTAGTATCTCTTAATAAATATGAAGATGAGCAGAATTTCTGGTACTATATATACCTGTTTCATATTCTATTGGGTCATAATATGATAAATATCTGGAAGGAAGCGTTATAGCCTAAGGGAAGACTGGTGTGCTGCAGTCCATGGGATTGCAAAGAATCAGAGATGACTGAGGACTGAACAAAAGCAACAAAAATTATATATCAAAGGAAATCAATAGTTTGCCTCTTGATGGTTTAATACATCTATGATGGTTTAATACATCTTTCTGCTATGAAACTATGTTACTTCTCTCATTTCTCTACTTGGCAAAAGTAACCATTGAGTTTATTTTAATAATTATCATCAGGGTGATTTATAAATGGCAAGAATAATTGTCTAATTTTATGCACAAAGAACCAATACAATGCTAGACCATCATGACTGATGTCCTCTGTTGTTATCTCTTTTATAAACCCAGCAGAATTTAAGAAACTATGTTGCTGGATATCATTCACATGATTTAATTGTTGCTGTAGCTAGAAGTAACAATTACATTTGTTTTTACCTAAAACATGTTCTGTATATTTAGAGCCAGAAAATAGGTTAACATATTGCAGTACATATTACACAAAGTGACACTTTGTTATCTGTGTCCTCTGTCTGGCATGAGGTGTCCCTGTCAGATGCCTTTCAGATCCTATTATCTAGGTTGTTTTCACTTTTTCCTATTGATCCAGATGGCCAAAAGTAACAAAGTCTGTCTCTAGACTAAGTGATTGTCTTGTATTCTGTGCGCTGAATGCTTAAGAAATAGAATTGAGGGTCTGCCTCCATCATTGGCCTGTCTTATGTATTTGACAACTGGAGTGAGTCATTTTTTAACCTGCCCTCCTCTAGACAAAAAGATTATGAAAAGATTATGAAATCAGATAAAGATGACCAAAGAAAAGACAAAATCGAAAATTTCTCTGCTTGTATTTAGTATCTATATTCAGACTGATAAAAAAACAAACAAGTGTAACAATAAAGGGAAATAAGTCATCTTTTCATATTTCTTAGATTAGTGCATTTTGAGGAAAAAATTATAAAGGAACTTATTGCTTTGCAGTGTCCCATGGTAATTATAATATTAAAGTTTAATCACCTATATTCCAAAAACATTTAAAAATAGTACTACTTATTAAAATAGCTTAATAAGTTATGATATAAGAGGAATAACAGTTTTAACATAATTTGCTAAAGTTGCCATTGAAACAGGTAAAATGTTACATATATGAATTAAAATTTGCACGTGCACACACGCACAAAATTATACCTTACAGTTTGCAATTTATTTTGTCATTTTCAATTTGAAACACAAGTAAAAAGTCAAGGGCTTACATTTACTATAACTCAAGATCAGCTTCTTTGCAATTACAGTTCGGTTCAGTTCAGTTCAGTCGCTCAGTCATATCTTTTTGCGACCCCATGGACTGCAACATGCCAGACTTCCCTGTCCTTCACCATCTCCCAAATCTTGCTCAAACTCATGTCCTCCGAGTCAGTGATGCCATCCAACCATCTCATCCTCTGTCATCTCCTTCGCCTCCTACTTTCAGTCTTTCCCAGCATCAGGGTCTTTTCTAATGAGTCAGTTCTTTGCAGCAGGTGGCCAGATATTGGAGCTTCAGCATCAGTCCTCCCGATGAATGTGTGTGTGTGTGTGTGTGTGTGTGTGTGTGTGTGTGTGTCTGTGTGTGTGTCTGTGTGTGTGTGTGTGTGTCTGTGTCTGTGTGTGAGTCAGTCAGTCGTGTCTGACTATTTGTGACCCCAGGACGACTATAGCCTGCCAGGCTCCTCTGTTCATGGGATTCTCCAGGCAAGAATACTGGAGTGGGCTGCCACTCTCTTCTCCAGGGACTCACAATGAATATTCAGGGTTGATTTCCTTTAGCACTGACTGGTCTGATCTCCTTGCAGTTCAAGAGACTTTCAAGAATCTTCTCTAGCACCACAGTTTGAAAGTGTTAATTCTTTGGCACTCAGCCTTTTTACAGTCCAACTCTTACATCTATACATGACTACAGGAAAAACCATCTATTTGACTATGTTGATCTTTGTCAGCAAAGTAATGCCTTTGCTTTTGATATGCTGTCTTCCTACTATTCTTTTAAAAACACTTGTTTAGCATTTTCAACAGAACGTATAATTTATTATGACAATCATTATTTATTTTCTGCCTCTTCTGCTGAAATCTAAGCTCCATGAAGACATGGACTTTTGTTTTCTTCACTGATGTTGTCCAAACACCAGTATAGCATCTAATACATAATGATACTTGATCAATATTTGTTGAATCGTTTAATCTTGATTTTTATTGTATGTAGTTAGGGTACAAAATTGTTTTCAAAGCCATGTGTCTTTTTTCCTACTTTTAAGAATGAAATTCCTTGATCTTACATGTCAGGCTTGTATCATTTAATACCAACTGAGACCACAAACAGCAATTACCCTCAGCCTATGAGAGAAAGATGTGATGATGTCATGCCCCATAAAGAAAAGTCTGCTGGGGATATAATGAGATCAGTGAATAATTTTATCATTTTAAGCATATAAATTATTTTATATTATCTAAATGAATTCTTTCCATAACCTTGTGATTGAGGCAAAGAAAAAAAAAAGATTTTTACTCATGTTCTGAGAAGGAAATAGCTGCCAAAAGAGATTAGATTAAATGACTTTTCTAACAGGACCTAGATAGTCATAGTAGATGTGAGATTGGAGGAGGGTTTACCTCACTCCTGGACTGGTGATATTTTTAGCATATGCACTTAACTCTCATTGCACAGGTTAAGGCAAAATGCCTGAGAGAATTAAGAAGTACCTACTTGATGATTCTCTACTGTTAAAAAATCATACTGTTCAGTCATTTCACATGGAGTCATAAAAGGGCAGCACAGCTCTCCTTTTCTAAAATTCTATATCTTGAATCCTTGCATGGCTACCTTGAGAAAAACCTCTGCCCAGTGCTTTGGACTCATCACTCATCTCATAATAAACTCTTGATTTTTTTTTTCTCTACAGAATAAATGCTACCCTTAGTAAAAGTTATGTACTTTTAAGATTTGCTCTTAATGCAGGGTGGCTCTGACATTTCTCACTCCATTGATCAGCAGAATTGATTGGCTCATTATGCCTGTATCACACCACTGATTGTCAGAGGTGATTGGGCTCATTTTTCCTTCAGGGGTTCTGTCCAAGAGGATGACTTTGATAAACGGAGATGACTGTTCTTCACCCCATGACGTCTCAGTAGCTAGGATGCCTTAAAAATGTGCATTTAAAATATAATGATAGTAATTGCTGGCAGCACACTGCCTTAGTATGTACAGTAACCCTCTTCTCATAGCTCAGACCTCTCATGTTCCGTTTGCACAGGTGTTTGGTGAGCAAAACACAGTCTTGTCCTTTATGTGACTGGGGGGCACTGGGTATGGGAAATTGAAGTCTTAGTAAGGGGGCCTTTTGATTTTTTTAATATAAATTTATTTATTTTAATTGGAGGTTAATTACTTTACAATATTGTATTGGTTTTGCCATACATCGACATGAATCCGCCTCAGTTCAGTCCCTCAGTCATGTCCGACTCTTTGCAACCCCATGGACTGCAGCACGCCAGTTTTCCCTGTCCACCACCAACTCCCAGAGCTTGCTCAGTCTCATGTCTATCAAGTCAGTGATGCCATCCAACCATCTCATCCTCTGTCATGGAGGATGACAGGAAGGGGATCTTCTTCTGCCTTCAGTCTTTCCCAGCAACAGAGTCTTTTCCAGTGAGTCTGTTCTTTGCATTTGGTGGCCAAAGCATTGGACCTTCAGCTTCAGCATCAGTCATTTTTAAATTAATTAATTAATTTTAATTGGAAGATCATTTCTGTACAAT
>SJYV01011761.1:0-21811 GCA_006410875.1 Neotragus pygmaeus
CAGAAACTAAAATGGCTCCTGGTGGAAGAGATGGGAGCGTGGTCTATGTTGTTTGTCAAAGTTTTTGATTGGCTCTCTTGATTTCCCTGCACGTAAACAGCACGTGATCACCATAGACTCCTGTTATAATGAAGACGCATGACGATTTGACCTTTAACGTGATTGGTGCAACTATGGAAAGTCCCTCCTAAAACCTCCCTGCTTGCCTTTATAAGCCTGGAGCTTGTGGCAATAAAGCCGAACTGCTCAGACAGAACCCCTGTTGCGTCTGATTGTCTCTCGCTCTCTGGGGGGCTGGGTTGGCCGACAGCAGGCTCACCTCTCCTCGGGACCCCTGGGCTTCGCTGAGGGAAGTTCCACTGCCTCTCTCTTTCTGCAGAGCACCCCCCGCAGGAGATGGTGATGGACAGGGAAGCCTGGTGTGCAGCAGTCCATGTGGTCACAAAGAGTCAGGCATGACAGGGTGATGGAATAGCAACAATGGCAAACCATGTTTAAGCTATAATGACTATAACTACTTAGAGCCATGTGAAGATAGAATAGAAGTGACCAGAATTCCAGTTACTTATCCAAATTATTTTAAAGAATTGCTGCATTCGCTTTCTTTTTGTTTCCATTTGCATGGAATATATCCTTCCTTCACGTTCAGGCTACGTGTGTCTTTAGATCTGAATTGAGGCTCTTGCAAGCAGCATGTATTTGGGCCTTGTTTTGGAATTATTTCTATTTATTAGGTAGTTTGGTCATGTTTTCTGATTTTGGAGATGTGGCCTTATAGCCTTCTGTAGGTTATACCCCCTAGGGTCCAGCTCTAGTAACCTAGAGCTATATGCTGTAGGGATGCCTCCCAATTTTTCTGGAGCTATCTGTCCTGTGACTGGCTTTTCCTCGTGATAATACCTCAAAGCCAAGGCTCTGGAGCTTCCAGGAGAGACAGTGGCAAACTTCTCCTTGAGCGACACCCCCGGGCTTACCTCTTCTACAGTAGAACTGCTTCCTCATAATCTATACACCCATGGTAAAGCCAACACCCTGTGACTGTGTGTGGAAGAACACCCTAATTCTCAGCTACACTGCTCAGAATGTAGCCTCAGTAACAGGCAGCCGGGGCAGGATAAGAAGCCCCGAAGTCCTGCTTTTCCTGAGCAGGGATCCTTTCACCTGTATTGCGAAAGAGGGTGCTTTCTGACCTTGCCTGCAGCAATCCAGGGTGGAATGTCAAGCTCGTGAGCTGGGAGGGACTAGGGAAGGAATGGTCTTTTTTCAAATGTCAAGGATACTCATCTTTCTTACCAAATGTTTATGAATAGATGTTTATTTTATGGTTTCTCTTCGGAAAACTTCAAGATCTTTTAAATAATTAGTTCATTAAAAAAAATAGTTCTTACTATTTTCAATGGAGAGGGGATCAGTGCCTCTCACAACTGCAACACGAAAAGTTAATTTTGTTACTTATGAGAATTAATTTTAGTTGTACACGCCTGAAAATGAAGAGTCTTAAATGTTCAATTCAGTTCAGTCGCTCGTGTCTGACTCTTTGCGACCCCATGAATCGCAGCACACCAGGCCTCCCTCTCCATCACCAACTCCCAGAGTTCACTCAGACTCATGTCCATCGAGTCAGTGATGCCATCCAGCCATCTCATTCTCGGTCGTCCCCTTCTCATCCTGCCCCCAACCCCTCCCAGCATCATCAGAGTCTTTTCCAATGAGTCAACTCTTCGCATGAGGTGGCCAAAGTACTGGAGTTTCAGCTTCAGCATCATTCACTCCAAGAAAATCCCAGGGCTGATGATGTTCAAGCTGGTTTTGGAAAAGGCAGAGGAACCAGAGATCAAATTGCCAACATCCGCTGGATCATGGAAAAAGCAAGAGAGCTCCAGAAAAACATCTATTTCTGCTTTATTGACTATGCCAAAGCCTTTGACTGTGTGGATCACAATAAACTGTGGAAAATTCTGAAAGAGATGGGAATACCAGACCACCTGACCTGCTTCTTGAGAAATCTATATGCAGGACAGGAAGCAACAGTTAGAATTGGACATGGAACCAACAGAGTGGTTCCAAATAGGAGAAGGAGTACATCTAGGCTGCATATTTTTTAACTTAAATGTCAAGAAGATGCCAAAGACTGAGAATTCCAGCATACTCATCAGAGAGTAGAGAGGACTCCAAGAGGGGCGAGCCCCTCCCGCACACCTTCCCAGAGCTGCACAGCCTCGTGTGACCCCACCTGCTCCTGGCAAGGTCAGCTCTGCTTTTGCTTTCTCTCCCATTAAATTAAATTGTTAGACTTTGCATTGAAATCTTAAACAGATTGATAAATAGCACATTAAATGGAAAGCATGTTCAATTAGAGAAAGAGATATGAATGCATGACATGCCAGAAACAATACATAGAGTTTTCAAATCTAAGTTTTAAAGCTAGTTTGAAGTACTTAATGATTTTATAACAAAATGCATTTTAGTCTATCATAAGCTACTTAGTTTCTCCATTTATTCATTTTCACTTGCTAAATCCTCTAACCTTTTCTACTTCATCATTGTCTCATGATACCAAATTGTATATATCATGAATAAAAAAGGAAAGTGCTCTAATGAATTCCTCAGTGGATCTTATTGTGAACTGTGATTTCTTAATATATTCTTAACATATTTTTTCTACTGAAGGACTTGTCAAGTTAAAAATAACTGAGCCTTACATTATGTTCCTATTATCTATTCATACAAACTCAATGAATAAATTACATCACTTTGCTTTCAACATAATGAAAAGTGAATTTGGCATCAACTATGTGGAGAAAATATTAAGCTTCTAAACAATACTATTTATGCTCCAAAAAGTAGCCATATATTCAAATTCTAATGGCAAACTACTTGAAAAATTCAGGCAACTAGAAAATAGAGAAACTACATAAAAATAACTGGAAGTAAATATTTAATATTTTTGATTACCACTGCAAAATAGACTCTTTGACAAAAAAAGCTGAAAAAGTAAATTATTAAACTTTTACATCTGGAACCAAAATGTAGTACTCAACTTTATCATATAATAACTATATGCATTTATATGAAGGCTTATGTGAGGAGTCTTAACCACTATGGCACAAAAATTCAAACTATGCAATCAACCAAAAAACAGAGTAAAAATACCCAAAGCAACCCCCAGAATGGGAGAAAAATGTTTGAAAGGCATATATCTGATGAGGGATTAATATGCAGAATATTAAAAAAAAACTCAGTAAACTTAACAACAAAAAAACAAAAGACAATTCAAAAATGAGCAAAGGACTTTAAGAACAATTCTCCAGACAATATATACAAATGATCAATAATCACATGCAAAGATACTCAACGTCACTAATCATTAAGGAAATGAAAATCAGTATGAGATACCATTTCACATATTTAAGGGGTTATTAATTTAAAAATATGTAAGGGGGAATTGTTTAAAAATATGTAAGGATTATAGGAGAAAAATGGGAAGGAAGGGAGAAAAAAGGAAGGAAAAAAGCAAGTGTTTGCAAAGATGTGAAGAAATTAGAATCTTTGTGTATTGTTGATTGGAATGTAAAATAGCGCAGCCACTAACGAAAGCAATATGGTGATTCCTCAAAGAACAAAACACATAGAATTACCCTATGATCCAGAAATTCAACTTCTGATATATGACAAAATAACTGAAAGCAGTCTTGAAGAGATATCTGTACACTCATGTTTATAGCAGCATTACTCACAGTAGACAAAAAGCAGAAGCAAACCAAGTAACTGTTGGCAGGTGAATAGGTAAATTAAATGTGGTATACACAGCCAATAGAAGAGTACTCACTTTTTAAAAGGAAAGAAATTTCAACACTTGCTACAACATGGCTGAAAACATGTCAAGTGAAGTAAGCCAATCAAAAATTAGTACTGTGATTTTACCCATATAAAATACTAGAGACATGTTGATTGCAGGGGCTGGGGAAAAGAGGCAATGGAGAGTTTGATTAATTAATATAGAGTTTCTGTTTTGGAAGATGTAAAAAGTCCTATAGATGGATTGCAGTAGTGGTTTCAATTTAATGTACTCAACAACATATAACACAATACTGCTGAATGGTATGATATAATTTGTCTACAATGATATGTCTTTGTTACATTTATTTTACCACAATTCACTTTTAAAACACTAAAACAAAAAAATAATGAAATAAACTATACAAGGTTACAATCATATTAGAGTTTTAGCACATCTATTTTAATATGTGACAAAAGAAGTAAACACAATATTAAGATGTGATCAACACATTTAAAAGAAATGATGTCTTAACTGAGAGAATACACACTGTGTTCATTAATGACAGAATATACATTATTCTCAAGAGCATACAAACAAAAATTCTATATAATGTGATCATAGTTTCAACACACTTAAAAAATTGAAATAATATACCACATTTTCCTTGAATGCAGGAAAATGTTGATTCCTGGCTCAAAATGAGCCAGTTTGGTTCCTGGCTCAGGGAGATCCCCTGAAGAAGTGGTAGGTTACCCATTCCATTATTCCCTGGTGACTCAGATGGTAGAGAATCTGCCTGCAGTGCAGGAGACTTGGATTTGATCCCTGGGTTAGGAAGATCCCCTGGAGGACGGCTTAGCAACCAGCTCCAGTATTCCTGCCTGGAGAATCTCCATGGACAGAGGAGCATGGCAGGCCACAGTCCATGTGACCACAAACAGCTGGAAGTGACTAGTGGCTAAGTACAACCCACCACATTTTCCCTAATGCAGTTGTATTCAGATAAAAACCAATACCATAAATTAACTTAGAAAATCTTCAACTATTCTATTTGTAATTTAAGTAATACTTTTCAAAATAATCCATGGATCACAACAGAATCATAAAGGAAGTTAAAAAATAGTTTTAAATGAATCATAGTAAAACAATATCATATCAATTCCAAGGGCCATAGGCTAAACACTTTCTTATATTTCATTTGTTCAAAATGTATGTCATACATATTAATTAAAGAAATTAGAATAATAACATAAATTTGACTCAAAGAATACATGATAAAGAAAATTTTGAGTAGACATGTGCAAAGATTTGGATAAATATAGCATAGAAAAGACCAAAATAACCAAAATTTATCCTTTGATAAGAGGGTTAAAATGATGGTAGACCTCTAGAGGACTAATCACAAAGAAAGTACAAACTACCAAAATTGAGAACAGAACAAAAATATCATTACAGATCCTACAGATATTAAACATATTTTTTAAAAATAGTAAGAAAGTATGGAAAAATTCATTATATTTGAAAATTCATGTGAAATACAACATTTCCAAGAAAACATCGGTTATCGAAACATTAAGAAAACTTATGACATCTGAGAAGAGTGCTTTTGGTAATTTTTGCTTTGACTTAGGGGTTTTCCAGGTGGCGCTAGTGATAAAGAACCCGTCAGACAGTGCAGGCAAGGGAAGAGACACAGGTTTGATCCCTGGGTAGGGAAGATTCCCTGGAGGAGGAAATGGCAACCCATTCCAGTATTCTTGCCTGGAGAATAACAGGGACAGAAGAGCCTGAAAGACTACAGTCTACAGCCTTGCAAAGGCTGGACACAACTGAAGCGACTTAGCAAAAGAGTCGATTAACCATGTCCAATATTAAAAATTTTAAAGTTAGATCATGTGACAACATACTGTACTGAATTCTAGAGAGTTCAAAATTCTGATGTCTGTCATGTATAAGTAACTTCATGAAAAGAAAACATAACCCCCCAAAAATATGAATAAAGAGTAAGAACATATATTCACATATTTTTTTTGTTTACTGCAGTTGTAACACAGGTGAAATGTAGTTTACATACACTTTTTTCACCTACAATGTTAGCCAATATTGTGATGTCTGATAACACTCCTTTGTTAGTTACCACATAAGCAGCCAATTTTATATTTATCATTTGAGAATACAATTGTGAGTACAACCTATGAAAAATAATTTGATAATAAAATAAAACAACTCATGTACAAAGCTAAAATAATTCACAAATTTTATGTTTAAAATGCTTACATATACCAATAGGTACACTGATATGATGAAAGAAAATTTGGAATTACTTTTGAGTATCAAAATTCTAAATACACCCATTCTTAGGCCCCCATTGATTTCACTTCAAAGTATCTTACAAATAAAAGTCAAGATTGAAAATAATAAAGAACCTGAAGTATTCAGGTAAAATGGTTTCAACCATATTTATGGAAGGGATAAGCCTGGTATAGACAGTGTATGACTTCCCTGGTAGCTCAGATGTTAAAGAAACTACCTGAAATGCAAGAGACCCGAGTTCAGTCCCTGGGTCAGGAAGATCCTCTGGAGAAGGGAATGGCAATCCACTCCAGCATTCTTGCCTGGAAAATCCCCTGGACAGAGGAGACTGGAGGGCTACAGCTCGTGGGGTCACATAGAGTCAGCTAACACTTTCTCTTTCAGACAGTGTATCGATGGATTTTAGATATATGTCTGTATGAAAACTACGTGACTGCATGAATACCCAAAAATCTGAGCACACTGACTCCCTGGAAACTGGAATACGTCATCCAGTGGTAGTCAAGATAGGCTAGTTTTTTCTCTAGTAACAAAGATCACCAAAAATCTCAGTGCAATAACACATAACATTCTTTCCTACTCATTCAAGTCCACAGTGATTCTGAGTGGCTGACTCTCCAAGACTTCAGGGGAGTTTTTCTCCCTTTAGGTCAGTTTATATGAAGACATGTTCTCCATGATCATGTCAGCAAAAGAAAGGCTGAAATTTTGACAAGGTTTTCATCCTTCCATCTGGGATATGATTCCCATCACAAACACTCACATTCCATTAACCAGAAATGGGTTCACATTTCCAGGTAATGCCAAGAAGCGTGGATCGCCTGACTGCTTGTCCAACTGGGAGGGAAAAAAGAAGCAGATCTTGGTGGATACAATTATTTCATTCATTTTAGGTTGATTTAGAGAATATGTGTCTCTCTCCAGAGACAAGTAATTAAACATTTAATAAAAACAAAAGTGAACTCATGATCAAACTCACATGCACTAGGCACCTATTTATTGCCACCCATCTACTGCTGATCATAAGAGCAAATAGGCTGGGATAAATACATCATATTGTATAGCTTGATATAACAATTAATTAGAAGAATGCGATGACTTTATGGAAAATCTAAAAGTATTTAAAGCTAAATATGACTATGTTAATATATTTTATCAGCATTTTCCAAAGAAAACATGAATATGTCCACATTTAAGAAGAGTAATTATGTAATATATTAATATTTACATTAAAATAGTGCTTACAGGCATTTTACTATGCAAAAAACATAAGGAACTAGTAACTTCCAAAGAGGAGAAATAAAGACAAGAAGCATAAGGAGAAGCTCACTGTAGTTTCTACTGCACATAGTTTTGNAACATGAATATGTCCACATTTAAGAAGAGTAATTATGTAATATATTAATATTTACATTAAAATAGTGCTTACAGGCATTTTACTATGCAAAAAACATAAGGAACTAGTAACTTCCAAAGAGGAGAAATAAAGACAAGAAGCATAAGGAGAAGCTCACTGTAGTTTCTACTGCGCATAGTTTTGTCAATTTGAATATTCTATCCAAAAGTTGCCTTAATTATTTTTAAAAAGGATCAATTAATTAACAGTAAATTTTGAAAATGCCCCCACTGTCAGTTGAAGGAAAGGAAAAGAAAAAAAATTTAGTAAATTTATGAAAACCATCAGATGTCTCTGTCCATGGGATTTCTTAGGCAAGAGTACTAGAGTGGGTTGCCTTTTCCTTGTCCAAAAGATCTTCCCAGTCCAGGGAACAAACCTGAATCTGCTGAATTGGCAGATGGACTTTTTACCACTGAGCCGCCAGGGGCGCTGTAAAGCATCAGGGGCGATCAGGGCCGCTGCTGCTGCCAAGTCGCTTCAGTCGTGTCCGACTCTGAGTGGCCCCACAGATAGCAGCCCATCAGGCTCCACTACTAATGCAGGTCAAATGAGACAGAAATTTTTAAAGATATGTTTTTCAAACTATATAAAAGGCTGTATATCATATTTCTCTATTGAATTTTCTTTCAAAAGCACTTAGCTACATTAAGCACAATTTAATCAACATTTCCCCAGAAAATATGGAGACCGCCACAGTTAAGAACAATAATTACATATTAATATTTGCATTAAAATTTTACATTACTTTTAAAGGATATACTTAAGTATAGATCACTAAAAATTTATATGTTGTCACATTAAGGGATTTTTAATTTAAAAAAGAAGATGCATTTCATGAGTAAAAGTATTGTCATGACTATGTGGACCTGCGATCCACATAGTTCTTTTTATCTACATGCTCCTGGGGAAGGTGAGTGCTTTCTTTTTTTCTTAATCCTAAAAGAATTTTCTCAATTATATCTTTGAGACTTTGATTTTGATCCAAATAAACAGTCTTCTCTAAAAGTGAATTTGCAGAAAATCTTACCAAATTGCAATATCTCTAATGGACCCAAAATGTACATGGACATTGTTCCAAAATTCAGTATCTCAGTTGGTGACACACTACACAAAAAAACTAGAAATTTGGGGATACACATGTACACTTCTCATTCCAAAGGTCAGTTTTTATTCCAAACCCAAAGAAAGACAATGGCAAAGAATGTTAAACTATCACACAATTGCATAGTTGCAGTCATCTCACAGGCTAGCAAAGTAATGCTCAAAAGTCTCCAAGCCAGGCTATAACAATATGTGAACTGTGAAATTCCAGATGTTCAAGCTGGTTTTAGAAAAGGCAGAGGAATCACAGATCAAATTGCCAATATCAGCTGGATCATAGATAAAGCAAGAGAGTACCAGAAAAACATCTATTTCTGCTTTTTTGACTATGCCAAAGCTTTTGACTGTGTGGATCACAATAAACCATGGAAAATTCTGGAAGAGATGGGAATACAAGACCACCTGATCTGCCTCTTGAGAAATCTGTATGCGGGTCAGGAAGCAACAGTTAGAAGTGGACATGGAACAACACAGTTCCAAATTTGAAAAGGAATAAAACAAGGCTGCATATTGCCACTGTCCTTATTTAACTTATATACAGAGTACAACATGAGAAATGCTGGGCTGGATGAAGTACAAGCTGGGATCAAGACTGTCAGGAGAANGTGGACATGGAACAAACCAGTTCCAAATTTGAAAAGGAATAAAACAAGGCTGCATATTGCCACTGTCCTTATTTAACTTATATACAGAGTACAACATGAGAAATGCTGGGCTGGATGAAGTACAAGCTGGGATCAAGACTGTCAGGAGAAATATCGGTAACCTCAGATATGCAGATGACACTACCCTTATGGCAGAAAGTGAAGAACTAAAGAGCCTCTTATGAAAGTGAAAGAGGAGAGTGAAAATGTTGGCTTAAAGCTTAACATTCAGAAAACTAAGATCATGGCATCCGGTCCCATCACTTTATGGCAAACAGTGGAAATAGTGGCAAACTTTATTTTTTCTGGGCTCCAAAATCACTGCATGTGATGATTGCAGCTATGAAATAAAAAGACGCTTACTCCTTGGAAAAAAAATTCTGACCAACCTGCATAGCATATTAAAAAGCAGAGACATTATTTTACCAACAAAGTTCCATCTAGTCAAAGCTATGGTTTTTCCAGTAGTCATGTATGGATGTGAGAGTTGGACTATAAAGAAAACTGAGCACTGAAGATTTGATGCTTTTGAACTGTGGTGTTGGAGAAGACTCTTGAGAGTCCCTTGGACTGCAAGGAGATCCAACCAGTCCATTGTAAAGAAAATCAGTCCTGAATGTTCACTGGGAGGACTGATGTTGATGCTGAAACTCCAATACTTTGGCCACTTGATGCAAAGAATTGATTGACTCATTGGAAAAGACCCTGATGCTGGAAAAGTTGGAAGGCAGAAGGAGAGGGGAAAGACAGAGGATGAGATGGTTGGATGGCTAGACAGACTCAGTGGAGATGAGTTTGAGTAAGCTCCAGGAGTTGGTGATGGGCTGGGAATCCTGGCGGACTATAGCCCATGGAGTCGCAAAGAGTCGGCCATGACTGAATGACTAAACTGAACTAAAGATGGACACTAATTGCTAATTCTTTATAGTCAAGCCTTTATGAAGTCTTATTGAGTCTTTCTTCAAAATATTCTCTAATTTCTCCTACTTATTCTCATCTTCTTCACAACCAATTATTTATTATCATGAATTATAAATATCATAGTTTCCCTCTAGATCTCTAATTCTTTACCATTCATAACCTTTTTCTCCATGAATGTAGCTCATTTCTATTTCTGATAAAGAAATGCCCTTCTGAGACTCATAGGACAGAGAGCAATACGTCATTCTCATCTCCACGGCCCTGCACTGTCTAGGCCCTACTTGTTTCTCTCTGTCTGGTTCACCAGGCACCATGCTCTGCCACAGTCTCAGAACCCCAGTCACACTGACTTCTTGGCTCCTGGGAAATTTCATGATGCATTTAGTTCCAGCTCTTTTATAATTGTTCAGTTTGCATGGAATGATCTCCCTAGATTTCCAGTATGCACATGGACTAAAACATAGCACTCATCAGAAACAAACAAGCAAAAAACCACAGCTCAGCCTATATGAACGAGGGTACAAGAAAGTGGAAACATCTGTCTCATAGAACACAGGAGAGCCCTGAGATCTCCAGAATAAATCAATGAGATTCATCCAGGTAGAAATATAACTGCTAAAGGTAAGTGGACTCTACAGTTTAAACATTTTACTTTGTGAAGTCACACTCGAGCCAGTAATTGAGCCATGCCCACATCCACAGGGATTTTTCTGAGCCTTCTAAAACTAGGCAAAGACCCAGCAGATGAACAGCCAAAACATCCTNAAGACTCTTGAGAGTCCCTTGGACTGCAAGGAGATCCAACCAGTCCATTGTAAAGAAAATCAGTCCTGAATGTTCACTGGGAGGACTGATGTTGATGCTGAAACTCCAATACTTTGGCCACTTGATGCAAAGAATTGATTGACTCATTGGAAAAGACCCTGATGCTGGAAAAGTTGGAAGGCAGAAGGAGAGGGGAAAGACAGAGGATGAGATGGTTGGATGGCTAGACAGACTCAGTGGAGATGAGTTTGAGTAAGCTCCAGGAGTTGGTGATGGGCTGGGAATCCTGGCGGACTATAGCCCATGGAGTCGCAAAGAGTCGGCCATGACTGAATGACTAAACTGAACTAAAGATGGACACTAATTGCTAATTCTTTATAGTCAAGCCTTTATGAAGTCTTATTGAGTCTTTCTTCAAAATATTCTCTAATTTCTCCTACTTATTCTCATCTTCTTCACAACCAATTATTTATTATCATGAATTATAAATATCATAGTTTCCCTCTAGATCTCTAATTCTTTACCATTCATAACCTTTTTCTCCATGAATGTAGCTCATTTCTATTTCTGATAAAGAAATGCCCTTCTGAGACTCATAGGACAGAGAGCAATACGTCATTCTCATCTCCACGGCCCTGCACTTTCTAGGCCCTACTTGTTTCTCTCTGTCTGGTTCACCAGGCACCATGCTCTGCCACAGTCTCAGAACCCCAGTCACACTGACTTCTTGGCTCCTGGGAAATTTCATGATGCATTTAGTTCCAGCTCTTTTATAATTGTTCAGTTTGCATGGAATGATCTCCCTAGATTTCCAGTATGCACATGGACTAAAACATAGCACTCATCAGAAACAAACAAGCAAAAAACCACAGCTCAGCCTATATGAACGAGGGTACAAGAAAGTGGAAACATCTGTCTCATAGAACACAGGAGAGCCCTGAGATCTCCAGAATAAATCAATGAGATTCATCCAGGTAGAAATATAACTGCTAAAGGTAAGTGGACTCTACAGTTTAAACATTTTACTTTGTGAAGTCACACTCGAGCCAGTAATTGAGCCATGCCCACATCCACAGGGATTTTTCTGAGCCTTCTAAAACTAGGCAAAGACCCAGCAGATGAACAGCCAAAACATCCTTAAATACAGAGAAATACCAAATGGCAACAGCATGAATACATTTAACTATGTAAAATATAGTGAAAGTGAAGTCGCTCAGTCGTGTCTGACTCTTTGCGACCCCATGGACTGTAGCCTACCAGGCTCCTCCCTCCATGGGATTCTCCAGGCAAGAGTACTGGAGTGGGGTGCCACTGCCTTCTCCATAAAGACACAATTAATAGATGAATGATGAAGATTGGCGGATTATTCAAGGGAGAGATCATCACTTTATGGCTTTGCTCTGTTATTTACCCGAGGAGCCCACAGATCACATGGGGACTGGGCACTCATCAGCTCAAATGTGCGTGGAATAGATACAGTTTTTCTGGTAATTGTGTGCTGAAAATACGTTTTCTTTAGAGCTTATGAAAAATTAAAATTCAAACAAATAGTCAAAAAGCAGTCCACTAACTCTGGAGCACAGCTTTTTGGTTTTGGTACTGAGCCAAATACACCTTGGCACTGTTGGTTCTCATGCTCCTGCTTAGTCATGTCCAACTTTTAGCAGACCTTTAGACTGTAGCCAGCCAGCTTCTTTGTCCATGGGATTTTCCAGGCAAGAATACTGAAATGGGTTAACATTTTCCTTTCCAGGGGAATCTTGCTCACTCAAGGATCGAACCTCTGCTTCCTGTGTCCCCTACATTGCAGGGGGATTCTTTACCCACTGAGTCTTCAGGAAGCCTCACTGTTGAGTCCCCCGGCTCCAATTTCTTTTGTTGAAAAAAAGAGACTGCAGTGAAGAATCAGGGTCAGCAGGACTCCTTTATAAGATGGGTTATTGTTCACTGACAGGAATACCAGACCACCTGGGCTGCCTCTTGAGAAAGCTGCATGCAGGTCAGGAAGCAACAGTTAGAACTGGACATGGACAACAGACTGGTTCCAAATCGAGAAAGAAGCACGTCAAGGCTGTGTATTGTCACCCTGCTTTTTTAACTTATGTGCAGAGTACATCATGAGAAACACTGGGCTGGAGGAAGCACAAGCTGGAATCACAGTTGTCAGGAGAAATATCAATAACCTCAGATATGCAGATGACACCACTCTTCTGCAGAAAGTGAAGAAGAACTAAAGAGACTCTTGATGAAAGTGAAAGAGGTGAGTGAAAAATTTGGCTTAAAGCTCAACATTCAGAAAACTAAGATCATGGCATCTGATCCCATCACTTCATGGCAAATAGATGGAGAGACAGTGGAAACAGTGGCTGACTATTTTGGGGGGCTCCAAAATCAATGCAGAGGGTGAAAGAATTTTAATTTCACTGCCATGAAATTAAAAGATGTATACTCCTTGGAAGGAAAGTTATCACCAACCTAGACAGCATATTAAAATCCAGAGACATTACTTTGTCAACAAGGTCCGTCTAGTCAAGGCTATGGTTTTTCCAGTAGTCATGTATGGATGTGAGAGTTGGACTATAAAGAAAGCTAAGTGCCAAAGAATTGATGCTTTTGAACTGTGGTGTTGGAGAAGACTCTTGAGAGTCTCTTGGACTGCAAGGAGATCCAACCAGTCCATCCTAAAGGATATCAGTCCTGGGTGTTCATTGGAGGGAATGATGTTGAAACTGAAACTCCAATACTTTGGCCACCTGGTGTGAAGAATTGACTCGTTGGAAAAGACCCTGAAACTGGGAAAGACTGAGGGCAGGAAGAGGAGCACACAACACAGGATGAGATGGTTGGATAGTATCACCGACTCGATGGACATGAGTTTTAGTGAACTCTGGGAGTTGGTGATGAACAGGGAAGCCTGGCGTGCTGCAATCCATGGGGTTGGAAAGAGTCAAACACGACTGAGTGACTGAACTGAACCCAACTGAGCCAAACAGTGTACACCTATAGGTTGGTGACTGAAGAGGAGGCAAGGTTGAGGACAAGCGTTCAATTATTATTCTCAAGATCCCAGCTAACCAACAAGTAACCCTTCTCTACATTTACATACATCATCTTCAGCTGAAGGCCAAGACTGTGGCTCCTGTAACAAGCAAAGACTTAACTTAGATACATGACTATTCACAGATGTAGACAGTCTAAGCAATACCATACATTTCTCTGGGCTTCCCTGGTGGCTCAGAGGGTAAAAGGTCTGTCAGCAATGCAGGAGACCCAGATTCAATCTCTGGGTCAGGAAGATTCCCTGGAGAAGGAAATGGTAACCCACTCCAGTATTTTTGCATGGAGAATCCCATGGATGGAGGAGCCTGGTAGGCTAGAGTCCACGGGGTCACAAAGAATCAGATACGACTGAGCAAATTCAGTTTCACTTTACACCTTTCTCTACTGTTGTTAGATGGTTCAGCTTTCCTTAAAACTTGCCTCTGTCTTATCAGCTGCTGTCCAAGTATGCAATGTATAGCCAACTTCCTCCAGCAAGCTGATATTTTCCCTATTACATTACTAACACTTTGGCTTTGGTGGACCCCTGGCTTGAGTTCCAAGTAACAAAAGGCAAGATTAACCAGCTAATTCTCTTCTGAGAATCCCCTCTACCATGTCCTACCACAGAGAAGTCAATCCCAAATGACATTCTGTCACCTGTAGACCCAGTAGTAGTTTCAGTTTCTGCTTAGCTTACAGACTTTCAGTGGCACGTAAGAGAAATTCATGACAGACCAGCTTATGCAGAATGAAAAGTCGTTCCCCAGTAACGGAAAAGACCAGAGATCGTCTGCCTCCCTGTCTCAGGGGCTCTGAATGCTCACAGAACACCATCAGGGAACAAGGGGACTATGAAAGCCAGTCTCTGGGTCTGCTCCCACCACGTCACCTACACGTGCTGCCTCATACTCTCTGGGTTGGGAACAACGACCCAGAGCCGATGCAGCTAAAGTGCTCCTTGTGGTTGATGAGAGCAGAAGGGGAGAGACCATTTCTCCAACCCGAGTTGTCATAATAGCCACTCCAACATCCCTCTGACACACTGGGAGGCAGGTGAGCGGCGGCCCTTCGGCGGTTTTGTGTGCTCCACGCAGCCCCATCCTGGGCGCACCGGCTCTCTCTGATCACCTTCAGGGTAGGCAGCACGTCCTAAAACCGAGGCAGGGAGATGACGTAACAGACTTCCAGTACAGTTAAGTGTTATTTTTTAGAGCTATGGAGATATTGACTTTATACCTTAAAAAATAATTCAAAAGTATTGCCTTTGGAGAGTGAAAAATTTTAGGAGAGATATAGAACAGGAGATTTGCTTTTCATGAAAGGTTCATCTGGTGATATTTGATAGTGTATTTTATGCAGAGGTGACCTCAAGGTATATTTTAAAATAAAATTAATAAAAAGATGATGTGGTTGCTGTGTGTCTTTGCAGGAAAGAAGGTATTTATACAGCCAAGATCCATGTAGGAGGCATATTTTCATATCTCCCAATGCTAAAATTGAATATTAGAGAACTTAAGACCTATACAATATGAGGCAAATGTAATTTGGGGTTTTGATTTTGGCTTTTAGTTAAACTAGAAGTATAGTAATAAAATAATAATGCTCAATTTTAAACTCTGATCAAGAAAGTGCAATAGAAAATGATGAGCCAATCACAATTAAGATTATGGTTGTTAAAAAAACTAAATTAAAACATAAGAGAATTAAGCTTGCTGGTATATTAAAACATAATCTACCTAGACTAAGTAGGATTTAGGCCAAGAATGAAAGGTTGGCATTATATTTGGGGATATATTTCTATAATACATCAAACTAACAAGACATATTTCATTATCTCAGAAGCTATTCAATGCAATGAAATACACTCCCAGATCAAAAAAGTAATAAGCAGCAGTCTTTCAAGGTTGGAACATAAGGATAATTCCTTTTGAAACAAGAAATATCTCCAATCATTATTATTTATTTGGTAAAATCCTGGGAATAATAATTTTACATTTAGAACCACTAGTGATTATTAACATTATTATTTTAAATGTTTCTGAAATATACAGACAATTAAATATGAATGACTATAAGATACATCAACTATTAGAGAAAGAATGAAAAAATAATAGATTCAAAAGTGTCACTGTTTCCTGGAAAACAAAATGAACTAAACATCTACTGGCATTTAAATGAAAAAATATGTGCTAAAGACAACAAATCAGAGCTAAATGTCTGCAAGTGGTCATTTGTTAGAGTTAATCTCCCAATTTAGCATTTTATTATTATAGTTCTTGAATTTCAGTATTTTATTATAATAGTTCTGATCATTTTTGTTTTCAAGTCAGCATCAGAAAAATCCATGCAAATGCTATAATCCTTTATGTTCTTAATGAAGCTACCTGGGGTTACTTGTTAATAGATTTTTTTTTTTAATATCCTCAATAGCAGCTGCACTTGGTTGCATTTTCTAAGCTATTCTCTGAATATAAGTAATATGAATTCTTTGAGGATCTTCAGCTCAAAATCTTATATCGTTTCTAAAACCTCTCTGAACATATCTAGAATTGGAAATGAAATGTGTTATTCCCTCATACTCCTCCTCTCCGTTTTTCAGGGTGTAAAATGCTGAAGTTTTGTGACCAAAATATTTCATGACCACTCACGTCATAAATAGTCTAACCTAAACATGTTCTAGAAATGTAAGTGCTCTTCTCTGCTAATCTGATAGGAGCACATAATTAATTAAGATTATGGCTTGGCTTTGAAAATGCCACATTTAAAAATGATGAAATGCAAAAAGCAGCATTCCTTTCACATGATCTGAACCTCATGTTTAGAATGTTTTATATGGAGTACCAGCTCAGTCCTTAAACTGTTACAGTCAAGTAGAGTCATAGTAGATATTTTAAAACCCTGAGAAAAGCCATAAGGGGAAACATTCTGGAAGCTTCTAGTGTCGTAAAGAAAAACATGCATCAAAATAAAGATCCTCAAAATGCAGAGGTTGCCTCAGTGCAAAAGTTCTCCTCCACTCCTTCAGACATGCCCACTGGGCTCCAAAACAGCTGTTTATATGTCAAGGGTCAATTCCAAGGGTACATTGGACTAGAACTCAGTATAACACGGAGAGAAAAGAGGAAAGCTGTTTCCAATCGGCCATAGGAGAAAGGGTGTGTCCTAGTGGTTGTCACGCTAGGTGTATATACTCATACAAAGTTTATGTACTCAGCTCGGCTTATGACTGTTAATTTGAAGTTTATATGAAGTTATGGATAAACTAGCTTTACCCACTTTTCTGAAGACAAGGAAAGCACCAATCCTGTTCACACACATATTCCTACAGTGCGCAATCTGTTCACTGCCTGGAGCATCTATGGCCATCCAAAGACAGCCAGGGAGCAGACACTGGCAGAGAAGAAACAAAGGAAAAGCCAAAAAGCATACAAACAAAATCCCTGTGACCAACTAAAACATCGTATGCGCATCCATTAAGTGTCCCTGTGCATACTAAGCCACATCAGTCGTGCCTGACTCTTTGCAGTCCTCAGGCTGCCCTGGCCATGGGGTTCTCCAGGCAAGAATACTGGAGTGGGAAGTGTTCCTTACCGCTGAGCTAGGGTCTGAAAGGAAAGGGGGCAGACATAAGACCTTCACTGGCCTGAGCCACACTGTCATTTAGGAACATAAGTCATGTAGGAAGAAGCGAAGTGGATATGCAGGTCAGTGACTGAGACAGTGATGAAATCCAGAGGTGGAGCCATTAGGGATACTGTCCGAAACAGGGCTGCTGTCCCAGAACATTTATATAGCAAGTAATTAACAAGCTTACTTGGTGGAATTATTTATTTTCACATGTTGTGGTTTTTTTCTTCTTTGCCTTTTTGTTGTTGTTTTTGTTAGAGCTAAAGGGTCATTCATCTGTGTTGGCACACACAAAGATATATAGTGATAAAATATTTTTAAGTAAAATAGTGTTTTGTATATTTTAATTTTTACACTTTAGAATGCCTTAAAATTTACAGAAAATTCACAAAGTTCAGACAAAGTGTTCCCACATGCCCTACATCCAATTTTCTCTATTAACATCTCACTTCAGTGAACAGACTACGTTATACAAAGTCTATGCTTTATTCATTTCTTGGTCTTTTCTCATTCTCCAGGATCCCATTATATTTATCCATCTAGTCTGTGGCAGTTTCCCAGACTTTGTTCTGCTGACCTGGACAGTTTGGCAGAGTGCTGGCTGGGTGTCTGGTAGGATGCACCACTACTGGGAACCGTCTAGTGTTTTTCTCATGATTAGACTGAATATATGGATTTTGGCGAGCTTCTCAGGTGGTGCTAGTGGTAAAGAATCTACCTGCCAGAAGACACAAAGGACCTGGGCTCAATCCCTGGGTCAGGAAGATTCCCTGGAGAAGGAAATGGCAATCCACACCAATATTCTTGCCTGGAGAATCCCACGGACAGAGGAGCCCGGCAGGCTATATTTCATGGGGTCACAAAGAGCTGGACATGACTGAGCACACTCACAAAACCAGTGGATTTGGGCAAAGAAGACTCTGAGATACAATGTTCTTTTTTGACATCATATTAAGTTTATATACTCTCAGTTTGGTTTATGACTATTGATTTTAACCTTGATCACTTGGCTGAGGTACATTTGTCGAGTTTCTCCACTGTAAATTACACTTTTTCTTCCCTTTCCATTATTCACTCTTTGGAAAGAAGTCGCTTTGTCAGGAAGATACCCTGGAGAGAGGAATGGCTCCCCAGTCTGGTATTCTTGCCTGGAGAATTCCATGGACAGAAGGGCCTGGTGGGTTATAGTCCATGGGGTCGCAGAGGTCAGATCAACTAACACTTCACTTTTGCTATGTAGAGCCCACTCTTAAGGAGTGAAGAGTTATTCTCCATCTATCTACATAAGTCATTTAGAATTCTGAGCAGGAAATTTATCTATTCTTATCCATCATTTAGTGATATCAGTTATCTATATCAGTTTGTACTTATAGATATTAATTTATATAATGGGTTACATATGATTCAGTGCTACATTTATTTTGGGGGGCCCAAATTGTTTCAATTTTGGCCAGTACTGTTGGCTCTTATATCCTTGTAACATGCCTCAATCAATGTGAGGCTTTGCTTTCAGTTCTCCATTTTCTAGTCTATNCATATGATTCAGTGCTACATTTATTTTGGGGGGCCCAAATTGTTTCAATTTTGGCCAGTACTGTTGGCTCTTATATCCTTGTAACATGCCTCAATCAATGTGAGGCTTTGCTTTCAGTTCTCCATTTTCTAGTCTATAGGATGTTCCACTCTCATCTGTCCAAGTCTTAGAGTGGGCCAGTTTTTCAGGAAGTCTCATTCCTTTTATTGAAAAATGAAATTAGAAACTATGGCCTAGATGCCAGATGTGCTTACAGCTTCCAAGGTGTCGGTTGTTTCTAAGCCTTCAACCCTTAGAAGCAAGGAAATACATTTGTGTATGTTAACCCTTGTGTATACACAAATTTATAAATATTGCTCTTTGTAACCATCTGTATCTACATAAAGCAAGGCCTGAGTTGACACTGATGTCTCCAATTCAAATTCATTACCGCATGGATAATTCCAGCCACCTACCCTTACTTCTCTGTAACTTTCCACTACAGCAGAGAGAATTCTGATCTCAGGCATCCAACATCTGTTCATGTGAAGATTCATATCCACTATGTAAAGTGGATTCAGAATTGTTAACTCATACTTTTGTGGGAAACAGCTTCACCCAGGGGAGCACAGTGTTTACACAAAGCTCCTCTTGTTTTTAGTCTTCAGGTGTTTGGCTGTTGTTCAGTTGCCAAGTCGTGTCTGACTCTTTGCAACCACATAGACTGTAGCACACCGGGACTGCCTGTCCTTCAATGTCTCCCAGAGCTTGCTTAAATTCATGTCAATTGAATTCGGGATGCCATCCAACCATCTCCTCCTCTGCCTCCCTATGCTACTTGCTTCCAAAGTACTTAGGTTAGCATCTCGCTTCCATCCCCACATCAGAGAGGTGTTTTCATATCTTTCTAATACAGTTAAATTTTCTTATGAGAGTCTGCATTCCATCTTGAGATCCTCATCCACCTAAATACATTTTTTAAAACACCAAGCTTTACTATTTGTGCTATGAAGTTGAAGTGTTTTGGGAAATGTGCAGTGCCATATATCCATCATTGAAGCATGACATAAAATCCTTCCTCTTCACACACACAAAAAGTCCTGTGCATGTCACTATTCAACCACTTCCGTGAACTGGATCCCTAGCAACTGCTATTTTAATTACTGTTGCTCTGATTTGCCCTTTCCAAAATGTTACAAATGGAATCATATATTAATTAACTTTTTCAGCCTGATTTATTTCACTTAACAATCTGTTTTTGTAACCCATCCACGTCTCGTGTGGTTTTACCTGCTCATTCTTCTTTTATTGCTGAGTAATCTGTCATTGTCTCAATGTATCAAATGCTGTTTATCCATTAGCCTATAGGAGTACATCTTTGTTGTTTCTAGGCTTTGGGGACTATAAATACTCACATTTGGGTTTTTATGTGGGCATATATTTTTAATTAGTTGGGTTAATGCCTGAGGACACAATTACCAGATTTTTGGGTCAACAAGTTTAGTTTTGAAAGCAAATACCCAACTGTGGTCCAAAACGGCCATATCATTGTGCATTCAGGCCAGCAATGAATGAGAATTCCTGTCGCCCACACTGGTATTAAAGGGGTTGTCACTTTTAATAATTTTTAATAATTTTAATAATTTAATAATTTTAATCACTTGAATAAATGTGTAGTGGTATCTCAGTGAAGTTTAATGTGTGTTTCCTTAATGACAAATGACTTTGAACACCTTTTTAAACATGCCACCTCTGCATCTTCTTCATTGGGGTGCATCTTCTGACTTTTTGCTCATGTTTTAACTGAGTTGTTTGATTTCTTACTGTTGAGGCTCCAGGTATGGTTTGGGCACAAGACCTGTATGAGACCTGTGGGGCTTGTTGCGTGTTTTGTTTGCTTGTTTTGGCCACACCATATAGCATGCAGGATCTCAGTTCCCTGACCACGAATCAAACCCATGTCACTCTCAGTGGAAGTGTAGAGTCTTAACCACTGGACCACAAGGGAAGTCCTTGTAAATATTTTCTTATGTACATTTATTGTTTATATGTATCTTTATAGCATATACAGAGAGTATAGCAAATCTACCACTTACCCACCTGGGAAGGAAACCCACTTCGAGGTGAAAGCATCTGTTAAGTGTTTTGGCAGAGGGGAGAGGAGGCAGGTATATAGCAGGTATATAGTGTGTTTTGTTCTTAAACATTGAGTTTCCTGCACACATTTCTCCCCAGATTTTTTGTAAGAGAAGAAAGCAAAAAACAAACAAACAAACAAACAAAAACAATAGTTGAATAAGACCCGAAGGAGCCGATGTTAGCATCTGAATAAACAGTCCACATACTGGGCGTATCCCGACCCGAAAGCTGGAAGGACAGGGCTCAGGACGGCCTCCCTGTGTGGCCTCTGAACAGGCAGCCCAGGGGCGTGGGCTGCGGCCCCTTCCAAGGGGCTGCCGTCTGTGACAGTGGATGAGCTTCCCGCCACGCCCAGCCCCCAGCCTGCCCGGCCTGAGCCCCAGCTGAAGCCAGTGAACCCTCGTCCAAGGTAAGGAGCAGCAGCTGTGCTTCACTGGAGTAGCCATGAAGAGATACCCCATGCCCAAGGTAAGAGAAACCCAAGTAAGATGGTAGGTGTTGCAAGAGGGCATCAGAAGGCAGACACACTGAAATCATACTCACAGAAAAGTAGTCAATCTAATCAC
>SJYV01011762.1:0-39639 GCA_006410875.1 Neotragus pygmaeus
CGTTTTATGAATGTTGATCTAAGTAAATACAAACCTAATTTAAATATTTAAAAACAATTAAGATAAAACTCATAACTGCCTTTCCTGTGATCTTTAATAGCTGTTATAAAACCCTTCTCATGATCGTATAAAGAAAAAAATTAAAAATGGTTTAAATGAGTATCCTTTTTTTCTGTGGTTTACCAAATTGATAAGTTAAAATGACATATCTTCCCACATTTGATTGTTTTTTTCTCATGGAATTTTAAAGAATACAAAAGAGAAGCAAAAGTATTTAAATATAAGTTTAGGCGTTCCACACACAGATATATGAGGTTATTTTTATTCCAATGGCTAATTCTATATGCAAGGCATATTTTTTATTTCTTCTGATTATACTTCTACCTGACATTATACATTTTTAAACTTGTTAGTTGTAATTCACAGTTCTACATGTTAAGACACAACACTTCATGAATGTTATCTCCCAAAATTAAACCCATGGTATTTTAAGCCCTAATTTCTTCCTAGGGAAATTTCTAATTTTAGATCTAAAATATGTACACAAGCGTATGTATACAGGTTTTGTTGGTGGCTCAGTGGTAAAGAAATTCACCTGCAATGCAGGAGATGTGGATTTGATCAATGAGGGGTTCAACCCCTGGATCTGGAAGATCCCCTGGAGAAGGAAATGGCAATCCATTCCAACATTCTTGCCTGGAAAATCCCACAACAAAGGAGCCTGGTGGGCTACAGTCTAATTAAAAACAACATACCTGTATATATATACACACATGGTATCTTCCAATATTAACATTAAAACAAAACAGTCTCAATTATTTGTATGAATACCTACAATTAATTTTTCTCAGAGAGTAAGGTGGACCTACAATAAGATCTATAAAATGACCACATAAATTACATTATCACTAGTATAGACTCTCATAGTTAGAATTATTTTGAATCTGATTAGGTTGATTTTTATAATTTAATCAAGGAGCAATATCAAAAGTCAGGCCCACAACTCTGTGTAGTAGAAATGCCATTGAATTTATTTTTAAATCATATTAATACTAGTATTAATATGGGGGTTATGTAACTTACATGTAATATGGCAAGAAAATGTTAATATAAATTAAATAATGGAGTGTGTACTTCCAGAGCAATTCTTGTTTGAATATAAAATTGAGTTTTTTGTTTTAGAAGTTTTCACGTTTCTTTTGTTCACAAAGTTTAAGGAAAGGAGTTTTAAAAGGAGATGCAGAAGACAAACAATGAAAAAGTTATTTTTATTTNAGTGTGTACTTCCAGAGCAATTCTTGTTTGAATATAAAATTGAGTTTTTTGTTTTAGAAGTTTTCACGTTTCTTTTGTTCACAAAGTTTAAGGAAAGGAGTTTTAAAAGGAGATGCAGAAGACAAACAATGAAAAAGTTATTTTTATTTAGTACTATAAGCACTACTATCTGATCCCAACTGTAAGCAGAAAACTTCAGTTACCTGTGTCTCATTTGCTTCATTTTTAAAGTATGAGGTTTGAGAAGCAGCTTTTTTTCATGATAGTTTCATGGAGGGGATCAGAGGCAGGTCCAAGAATAAGAGCAGCAGCCAAATGAGCAGCTTCCAGCCCCAAGTTAAGCAGATGAAGTTGGCCTCAATCAGCATACTTCCACTTTTATCTATAGTTCCACTTTTTTTCTACACATGGTTTCTATGTGTGTGTGTGTGTGCGTGTTAGTTGCTCAGTCACATTAGACTCTTTGCAACCCCATGGACTGTAGCCTGACAGCCTTCTCTGTCCATGAAATTCTCCAGACAAGAATACTGAAGTGGGCTGCCATTTCCTTCTACAGAGGATTTTCCTGACTCATGGATAGAACTCGGGTCTCCTGCATTGCATGGTTTCTACATTTAATGTTATTTGAAGGAGGAATTCACAATATTTTAAGCTTTAAAACCATTGGTTTATTAATCCCTTTGGAAAAAACAATCCTCAATGGAACTCTCTTGCACCTTCATCCGTTAAAGGCTTTACCAACAATACAAGACCCTGGCTGGCCTTCACCTTGGCCCTGTGTGCAACAGGCAACCTTAGGGATGAGGTAATAACTCCACAGGACAAAGAGCAAACTGGCCTACTGCTTGTTATAAGAGGTGGATTCCACAAGCTCACTGCTCCTCACCTATGATTCACACCTGCCTGTGTAATGTCAATCTAGATCCACATCTCATGTGATCCCCCAAGAGTGGGGGACAAGTAGAATTGATGCAAATATGCTGACATTCACGCTGCCTCCTGTGCTATGAGTATTAATGTTCTTTGTCTCTGACCTAGGATTGTCATGTCTACTATTGGCACCTATGAAACTGTAACAAGTTAGTTTATTAGCTTGTAAGTAGAATAGTAGTAGTTTGTAAGTAGTAATGTCAAATCCTGGCCAGGACAATGCCATATTACTAGACTCTTGCTAAGGTTTTTGTGCATATTTAATATTTTTAAATATTAAAACTATACTAATAAAAATGATAAAGCATTAATATTCTAAATTAGATATATAGCTAACAGTAGAAATGAAAGAATCTAGAAAAGCAAACTGTGTCTTAATGGAAATTTATTATGTGAAACATGACACTAAAAACCAGAGTGAAAATGATGAATTGCTGCTTAATAAATAACACAGAGGCAAGCGGCTATACATTTTGAACATATAAAGTTAGGCACTTCACCTCATACGGTACCAAAAAAAATGAATTACAGATAAATATGTGATTAGAAGTAAAAAATAAAACTACAGATGTTTAGGAATAAATGTAGAAGGCTATTTTTATAATAAAAATGTGAAAAGGCCTTCTTTAGGAAAATAAGCAATCAAGGGAAAATTAAAAGATTTGATTGCATAAAAGTTTTTTTTTTAATTTCATGTACAGAAGAAAATTTCATAAAGTTTTTTTGCATAAGAATACCAAGTGATCAACATGGAAAATCATTTCAAGATAAGATGACAAAGAATTCAATAATTTAAAATATTTTAAGAAATACACAGACTTAGACACATGAAAATATGACCAATGGGTATAAATGGGCAACTTCAGAAAGGAAAAATACAAGTAGTTGATAAGCTCATGATATTCACATATATAATGTTTACTCTCAAAATAGGCATGGAAATTTAATATTATACAACAATAATGCTTAGTTTCTGACTCTTGAAACCAATAATTATGGACTACTAGTCAGTGTGGAAACTAGAGACAGTAATAGTTTGTTGGCAGGACTATGATTACTCTTTTAAACAAGATAATATGGAAACTCTGTTAAACATCACTTGTCTTTGCCCACCTGTTTCAAGGAATTTATCTACTATATCAAGGTATAACAGGAAAATGTATGTGTATATATTTTATTGTAGCCTTGTTTGCACATTAATAGAAACTCAAAACATCTTCAATTTCTCAGTTTTCATGAGGAGAATGTGGATCTATATTGAGATTCTGCAGAGTTATTTCCCTCATAAGTAGAATTAGGTAAGTCAATGAGAGTTCACATGAAAGAATGTCAAATGTACAAAATTTTGTGAAAAAGAAACTCAATGAAAATAAAAATAGTAAGAACACATGTTCATTTCAAAATAAATACGTTATTTCTGAAAACACAAGCACATAAAACTTTTTTCAAAGATCTGAAATCTGTCTACATTTCACTGTTTGTATAACCATTATACAAATAAACAAAAAGCAAAAAAAAAAAAAAGGCTGAAGAGATACTAAAGCATTAACATGACATACAAGGGGAAGAGGAAGCTTTTCATGCTTCTTCAGATACTTTAGTACTCTGTGNAAAAAAAAAAAAAGGCTGAAGAGATACTAAAGCATTAACATGACATACAAGGGGAAGAGGAAGCTTTTCATGCTTCTTCAGATACTTTAGTACTCTGTGGATTGTTATAAAAAATAATGCTTTTATAACACAAATTACTGGAATAGAGTTTTAAAAGAAAATAAATGGCTATGAAGAAATGGAAGGAAGAAAAACCAGACAACACATTCAAATTTTAACATAATGTATTGCTGAGACTTCTAGAAGCAATTGACCTCAAAATGTATGATTTTTCACCCAAAGCTACAAGAAGAATATAAACAGGTCCAAGAGTTCTGGGGGAAAAAAAGAATAGAGGAAATATTTGCAAAAATAGAATAGAGGAAACCAGAAGAGTCAGTAGAAAAGATATTTTGACCTAAAGGTTGGTAGGACCACAGTACATTTATCAATAGTACCAATATCTCATACTGATGATTAGCAGGGCCTAAAACAGTGATCATCAGGCTGGTATGGGCCAGGCTAGGCATCAGTAGTTTATCTCCTGATAATGAGAGCCCCAAGAACTANAAAGATATTTTGACCTAAAGGTTGGTAGGACCACAGTACATTTATCAATAGTACCAATATCTCATACTGATGATTAGCAGGGCCTAAAACAGTGATCATCAGGCTGGTATGGGCCAGGCTAGGCATCAGTAGTTTATCTCCTGATAATGAGAGCCCCAAGAACTATTTGCTCAGTAGAGCACAGAAAGAGAACCAGATATGTTGTATAATATGAGGAAATTAAGCTCTGGAAGCAATAAATATAGTAATAGTGTTTTTCTTGTATAAAGAGAAAAACATATATCCTACATAGAAGTATACTGTAGGGCGTGCATAGGCAACTGCAAAGTGACATGTGAAAAGCAGTCATAACACCAATATTTCAGGATAAGTCTTACACAATAGTAACCAAATTAAAATTATCAGTGAGATATTTTACAGTTTCCATACTGAAGTTTCAAAATCTAATGTGGTTTCATTAATCTTAATTTGGCCCATGGTGCTCAATAGCCATGTTTTTCCAGTGACTATCTTATCAGGCAATGCATCTTTAGAACAACAGTAGCACATATGCAAAGTTAATCAAACTAAAAATGGATGAAACTATGGTGGAGAACCAGTTTAAGATATATATACATGGCAATGGCAATCCACTCCAGTAGTCTTGCCTGGAGAATTCCATGGACAGAGGAGCCTGGAGGGCTATAGTCCATGGGGTTGCAAAGAGTCAGACACAATTAACTAACACACGCATATATATATATAAAACCCATGCTCCAGCAATCCCACTCCTGGGAATGTAACAAAGGAGGCTATACAAAAATGTTGGTAGAAGCAAAGATTAACCACCACTACTATCACCAATGGAACACTTACATTGTCTTCATGGAGTAAAGTCTTTGCATGCATTGACGCGAATATAATACTGACAGTATTTCTTACAGTTGGAGCAACTATGTTTTCTGACCTCATGTGTGCTATACATGAAAACAGGGACATCATTTCATCATTCGGTCATATGCTTTCACCTAAATAAAAGTTGTTGAAAGGCTTATGAAGAAAGAAAAGGATGATGCTAGCCTCTATGCTTCTGAAGTTCTCAATCTGCATATGCTTCTAAATTCAGCCACATAACACAACCACCATTATTCGGTGGGCCCCAAACGTTACCTGATTTGATGCACATTTTAGCAAATTTGTTGATATCAAAGCCTTAGTATTACCAACTGACATAACACAAGCACAGAAGAAATGACATTTGTTATCCAATTCCCCAGGGACAGAAGAGCCTGGCAGGCTACTCCATGAGGTCGTAAGAGTCGGACATGACTTAGCAACTAAAGAACCACCATCTCCCTCTCCATGTTACTTAAATATGGTCTAGGGGATCAAGCATTGTTTCAGCCTCTGAATGATACCTCTGTGGCTTGGTAACTACCTCTCTGACCCTCATTCTCCTGATCTCTAAAGCAGCTCTAAAATCTACTCTACAGGGTTGTTGTGAAAAAATGCCTGATACAATGTGCTTCACATATTGCTGTTGTTTAGTCACTAAGTCATATCTGACTCTTTGTGATCCATGGACTGTAGCCTGCCAGGCTCCCATGTCCATGAAAATCCTTATAGGCAAGAATACTAGAGTGGGTTGCCATTTCCTTCTCCAGGGGATCTTCCCAACCAAGGGATCGAACCTGCATCTCCTGCATTGGCAGGAGGATTCTTTACCACTGTGCCACCTGGGAAGGGTGTCACAAAGACTTAGTCAAATGCCAGTTTACTTTTTCCTACAATGTCTGAACAATGTTATGTCTGAATTGTAATTAGAACCATCTATATACATTTAATATCTAAATAAAAGTTCTGGTAATCCAAGAGATACAAATCAAACAAATCATATGATAGCATTTTTAAACTTCCAAATTAACCAATTTTATTATAAATGATAGTATTACAATTTGATGAGGCTGCATTAAGAAAGGCATCATAGATGCTAGTGGTAATGTCAACTGCTATCATATCTCCAAAAAAAATTTGGTAACTTCAGGGTTCTTATTCTTTGATTTAGTAACCTTAGTACCACTAAGCTTTCTCTGAAAAACAGTTAAAATGCAAATATGTATACTCCAAAACATTCAATTTATAATAAAAAAATGAAAACAACCTAAAATAAATGTTTATTATTTTTCATAATAAAAAATGAAAAACATAAGGTATTAAGTCCTTAATACCAGGACAATGTGTATGGAAAAAACATACAACCCAAAAATCAGAGAACTGAATAATATGTAATCATTTTATGTAATATTTAAGAAGTGTTTAATCATATTAAAAATAGAATATCTTAATAGAACTACCACATAGAGCAGAATGGTAAATACTTTAAAATGCATACATAAAAAGACTAATGAAGAATCTACTTTTTCGTTTCAATTTCTTTAAACAAAATATCTCTATTTTAAACCCATTTTTGGATTTTTCTTCAATTAGATATAGCTTAATAAAGAGGTAATATCAAAACGATTATTAAGCGAAAATTTTATTTCTACAAACTTACCAGTTCTCTAACGTTAGTCAAAAAGTACAAACAGATGCCCCTCTTTTCTTGGGATGCCAGAAATTTTTACACAGAATGTGTATTTATCTCTGTCGTGGAATTCTTTAAAAACTGATTATTGGTAGAATTATTTTCTCCTTATTGAGTTCTGATCATTCTTTTAGTTTTTTTGCTCATATACGTATGTTTGTGTATGTGTGTATATATCTATTTTAGTAATAGATATTACTATAAAATCATAATATTTAAGTAATAGATATATTTTTTCAACTTTAAGCAGTGGTCTTTAAAGTTAAACCAAGATATTACCTGTTTACTAAACTAAGAAATAAACCATACCCCCACCAGACCTTCTGAGAGAGAAGGGTCCAAGAGAGGGTCTGAGAGAGAACGCAGGAATCACCCTGGCTATAGAGTAAAGATTTGAAGGGAACTCAGGTACACTACTGGATCTTAATCAGCTCAAAAGGCCCATTTGTTGCCTGGTGACAAATATATGCTGGCTATTTCAACATCATTCAAGCCATGCATAATTATCTTACTAAGCAAGCAGAAATATGACTCTAGGACTCCTTGAAGCATGTGGAAACAGATTTAAGCTGTATTTTCATAGTAAGAATTTCCTTTACAAAAGAGCAACACAAACAATAAAATACCCACTATGAGTAGACTTCTTTCTGCATTTAAACTGACCCGGAATAATTAAAATTCACTAGGTAAATTTATTGCCCATTTACACTGTTTTTCTCAACATGCTTCCAAATTCTATAAGACTAGCTCTTTCAGAAAGCCTTGTTGCCTCATAAAACTCCTTCAAAGACAAAATATTTCTTGATTTGGTAGAAATTAAAGCCTAAAAAACCATCCCTTACTATCAGAGGTTAATGGATGATAGAATTATGTGTACACACTGGGCACGAAACAGTTAAACCTTAAGGCTTGGGCTGAAGCCTGGCAACACCCCAGGGCCCTGCGGCAGCCTTGGCACTCTTCGGGTGCTGTGGGAGATGCTGAGGAGGACACACAGGAAACAACCTGAGAGGTGCGCTTGATGAATGGATGGGGGAGGGGACAGATACTGTTTACAGTTCCCAACTCATGAAAAACCAGGACCAGCTCTTCTCACCACCAAAACAGACCAGAAGAAGGGGAGAGCAGAGACGCATCAGAAGGACAAGACATCCTGTCTCATAGAGAAGGGAGGGGGAGAAGCAGAGGCTTCATACAGTGTTATTATATGTCCTTTACTAAAAAAATAAACGGAAATATGTAGTTGAATTCTTTCTTGAGGAATACCATTTCTCTGCATTGTAGGCTTAAAGTCTGAGTATTTTCAGTACATGCTCTCTCAAACTAGAATCCAAGTACAGTGCCAGCCCAGCAGAAAATACTGGATCACAAGAAAATTATCACAAGCAGAACACAGAAATCATAGAAACCAAGCAAGGAAACAAGGATCAAGGATGAGATATTTNATTTTCAGTACATGCTCTCTCAAACTAGAATCCAAGTACAGTGCCAGCCCAGCAGAAAATACTGGATCACAAGAAAATTATCACAAGCAGAACACAGAAATCATAGAAACCAAGCAAGGAAACAAGGATCAAGGATGAGATATTTTCTAACCACTCAAAATGAGAAGAGATTAGTAAGTAATATAAACACTGGAAAGCACAACAAATAAAGCGTATACAACAAATTTATAATTTCCTGAATATACAAGTACATGTACACATACAACACACGTGCACTGCAAACACAGGGTGTCTTTTTCAGCCAGTCTCTTCTGCCAGTCCTCTAAAGTCTTCTAGGTAAAAGAGCAGGAGCTACAGCAACACGGATTAACTGCAGTAACCTTCATTCCTCCCTTGATGTCAGGGCAGCTAATGGACTTTACCTAAAGATCAGACGGCATTAAGGTCTTACACCAGCTAAAAACTTCCCTCAGATTAACACAATCAAGTGGAGACAAGAACATGAATCAACTGCTTTTTTTACATCATATTTTTCTCTCTGCTGAAATATGATCTTCCACATTCAAAGAAATGGCCAAAGAAAAAAACAATCTGAATAATGACAGATTATCTAAATTCCATTGATATATTTAAAACAGAAGTTCTCATGTACCATTTGAAAACTTAAAACCACTTATATTTTCAAACTATTGAAATTCCACACACATCCTAGATAATAATTCTCTGCTTGATTCAAGAAAACTCCTTTCAAAATGACCACTTCTGAAATATAATTTGCCAACACAGAAAATCAAAGATTTTCCTGAGAGATTTATTGTCCCTCTTCTCAAGAATTCTCACTTCACACTTCCAAACACGGAATTCTAATAATCACTATGACCCAAATGCATACATACATACAGGTGTTTACACATATACACACGTTATAGCCCTTTCTTTAGTGTGTACAAAATACACTTCTTCAGGGTATTTTAGTTTTTAGTGTTGCAGTTTGTTTTATAACCATTTAAATACTGATATCATAAAGCTCTTCATTAAAAGGTACAACTTCTCAAATGTATGAAATTAATACAATTGTCCTGGAAAAATTGAAATTCTCCTCTTCATAAATACACAATGAAAAACAATTCTTCTAAAAATATGGAAGAAATTTAAAGTTGTTTTGCTCTTGCACTGAATTCCAAATACTGTAAGTAATAATTACACTTGTAAGCACTCAAGAGGTGCTAAGAGAAAACGTATATTCTTTTTAACCTTTAAAATAGATCCTGGTTAATATTATTCATCACAGTTAAAGAAGATAAAAATCAGCTTAAGTCTATAGGGACAATACTTTCATATGGTGTTAAACATGTCAAAACAATCAAATACTTTCAAAAGTAAAAAAAAAAAGTTTTATAACTTGTTCTTTTAAAAAGTTTAACTCAAAAACAAGAATCTCTAAAGCTTATTTTATATGGTTGTTAAATCCAACTATATAATTTTTTTGTAATTCATTGAAATGCAAAAAAATTATATAGTTGGATTTAACAACCATATAAAATAAGCTTTAGAGATTCTTGTTTTTGAGTTAAACTTTTTAAAAGAACAAGTTATAAAACTTTTTTTTTTTACTTTTGAAAGTATTTGATTGTTTTGACATGTTTAACACCATATGAAAGTATTGTCCCTATAGACTTAAGCTGATTTTTATCTTCTTTAACTGTGATGAATAATATTAACCAGGATCTATTTTAAAGGTTAAAAAGAATATATGTTTTCTCTTAGCACCTCTTGAGTGCTTACAAGTGTAATTATTACTTACAGTATTTGGAATTCAGTGCAAGAGCAAAACAACTTTAAATTTCTTCCATATTTTTAGAAGAATTGTTTTTCATTGTGTATTTATGAAGAGGAGAATTTCAATTTTTCCAGGACAATTGTATTAATTTCATACATTTGAGAAGTTGTACCTTTTAATGAAGAGCTTTATGATATCAGTATTTAAATGGTTATAAAACAAACTGCAACACTAAAAACTAAAATACCCTGAAGAAGTGTATTTTGTACACACTAAAGAAAGGGCTATAACGTGTGTATATGTGTAAACACCTGTATGTATGTATGCATTTGGGTCATAGTGATTATTAGAATTCCGTGTTTGGAAGTGTGAAGTGAGAATTCTTGAGAAGAGGGACAATAAATCTCTCAGGAAAATCTTTGATTTTCTGTGTTGGCAAATTATATTTCAGAAGTGGTNATTTTTTTGCATTTCAATGAATTACAAAATCAAGGAGGGGGAATAAAATAACTCTTAAGTATTACTGATTTGCATAAAAATAATGAACAATGATTTAAATTCAATCCCAAAATGTTTACTAAAATATCACTGTTACTTACCTAAGCAGCAATCATTCATCCCCTCAATCTCCTAAGGGTCAAATACTCTAACATCCTTAACACAGTCTTAATGCTTACTGATTCATTCTTCTATAACTATATTAGGTAGAAAATTGTTATCTGCTTTTTACACTGTGGAAGAAGTGTTTTGGTCTTCCCATTAAAAGAAAAAAAATCCTTGACATTAGTCACTGAAATCCATATAACTCCTTTTTCTTTCCACAGTTCCTAATGAAGTACTCTATTATATTTATGCCAGATAACAGCTTAAACAGGATTATAAAAAGTCTAAGTATTATACATTTGAACCAATATTTTCTAGCAGACAATATTATTAACTTACACTAAGCTCTTAGCTTTTGTAAAATAACAGATCTCACATAGTTTATGGATTTGCAATCAATCAAGCTTCTCTTTTTAATGTATGAAAGAGACTGGAAGGATGAGAGACAGTAGGAACAGTAAATTACAATACTTATTTTGTGTTTCATGTGAAAACCATAGGATGTTAATTCATAAAAGAATGGGATAATCATTATTTTAAGTTATCAGCTCATTTCATCTTCTTACTTTTTGGTACATTAAGCCAGAAAAGTATAAATTACATAAGTGTTTAATAAGAAAGCATTAAGCCTAAGAAATAATTAAAGCTTCTTCAAAGATAACAATATCAGTTTGTATTTACTCAGAAATGTATTTTTTGCTAGGAAAACTGACTACCAAAACATTTCTGAGTTAACACCATATACTCACATTCATATGTGATACCACTACTGCTTACCTCAGTCAAGTGCGGTGTAGGGTTAAATCCACAGAGATTACACACTTGTTTCTTACATTCAGTGCAAGTGTTGAAGTTAGCAGGATCCTTAGAACTTATGTTGAGTTCAGTTTTGCAGAGAGGACAGGCTGATGCTGGTTCGGGGGTTTCTTCCAGTTTGGGGGGAAGAACAACCTTTTGAGGTTCAGCCGTGGATGGCTTGCTGTCCTTAGTAGGCAGAGGCTTCTTTTCTGTTTCTGTTCTTTTTACTGTTGAAACTTGTTCAGCTTTGGGCTCTAGTTTTTCAATTACTGGAGCTTTGGTTTCCTTTTTCACAGGTAGAACCTTTGCAGGTGCTGGCGGTGCTGTGGATTTGGGTGGCCCTTGAGAAGTAGGTGGTTGTGAAGGAGGAGGGACTTGTTTTATGGGGGCCGCTGGCCCCTGTGAATGAGACCCAGGCTGGCCTGCTGTGGAGATCAGATTTGATGCCTGGCTAAAGATGGATGCTCCAAATCCAAAGAGTTTCCCAGTCACTGTTTCTTGAGGAGTTGTGGGCTGTGATTTAGGGGCATCAGTAATACTTCCCAGATTCAGGCTAAAACGTCTCGACTGCTCCTGAGGCTTTGGGGGCTGTGGAGATAGAGGGGCAGTTTGTCCAATGGGGGGTCGTGGACCTTGGGGTGTCAGTGACCCTTTTGGCATCGGCTTGGTGTCTGGCTTAGGACTCATTTTGGTTTGTGCTTTCTTGGGTTCATCCTTTTTCTGAATTGGATCAACTTGTTTTTGATCTTTGCTCTCTGGAATAGGTCCAGGATGTGAAATAATTTTTGTATCTGATGCAGGTCGAGGTATGACTTTAGAATCTACTGGGGTAACTTTTTCGCCTGTTGGTGGAAAACTTTGAGAAGGTTTGGCAGAATCTGGTTTTAGAGGAGGAGTTCCTTTCTCTTGATCCTTTGATGGTATTTTGGAGCCTGGAATATCCGGTCTTGTTGCTGTTGATGATGAAGACACAATGTCTGTGGCTGGCTTTCCTGTCTTGGGCTGCTCTGGTTTATCATCAGCCATGGAGACCTTGGCCGGTTCAGAGGAGACAGAAGGCTCTTTGGGAGGGACTGGCTTGGATGAGGACTCTGCCTCAGGAGGCTGCTGGGATGTGACTGGGTGGGGACTGTGAAGGGTTGGTTGTTTCACTAGTGGTGGGGGCTTTTTAGACTCAGCTACCTTTGAGACATCCTGTTTGGGTGTAGTATCTTTCTTTGGAGAAACCTGCTGTGATGGAGTGGGTGCCTTGCTCACTGCTGATGCAGGAACAGGGGTAGTCTTCGGTTTGGGCTGGGGTGATGATGGAATTGGAGCCAGGTTACCTCCTAGAGCTCTCTGCATCTGACAGTTTAAACAGAGCCACTCTTTCATCTAGAAGTAACATAAGATAACAGTCAGTAAGGCAATAACAAGGTAGAAACAAAAGCATTTTAAAAACTGCATTGGTGGCTTTTGAAATTATGTCTCTCATCATGTAAAACATAAAATCTAGATCAAATAATTTTAGTTAATTTATATATTTATATATTATTTATATATAGTTAAGTATACTAAAATATAACTAATGAAACTCAGAGATGTAAGCATTCTATTTTAAGCAATATAAAATTATAAATCAACACAGAAAATTTTCTTGTAACATTAGCTTTATTCTTTGCCTTTGATTTACTCAAAGTTTGATTATATCCAGAAATAGAAAACCATGTATGATAAAAGAAAATGATTATTAATATAACATATTAGATTCCAAAATCAGTTACGTTGCATATTTTCTCTGTTGATGGCTCATAAACAGGTTTCAGTTATATAACCCAGAGTATGCTTGTCAAAATTATTAACACATTGCTAATTTCTTAAATTAGCAAGAGAATCACTTCTCCCCTCCAAGGCAACACAATCAAATGTGAGAAAATCATAACTATTAATCACTATGGGTTAGAAAGAAAACATTCGCTCTTAAGAAAGTAAAGAAAAAATAATGGTATCTCCTGAAATTATTATAGATATAGCATGATCAAAAAGAGAAAAGTTACTTCCTTATAATTTTTATAAATGGAAAGAGCAATATATGTATACAATATACTTACCTGACTGGTGAGATATGTATATATGTGAGACACACATTCTGTGTGTATATATATGTATATATTTATGTGTGTGTATATATATATATATCATGTGTAGGTGTAAATGCATTTCTTCTTTTCCATCACATTTATTGTTAAAAGGAGGTGAAGTTGGTACTAATATATTTTAGAAGATAATCTTAAAAAATGCATATTCAACATTTACCTATTTTATTCTAAAATAATATACACTCATTATACAAAATTTTAAATATTACCAAAGTAGTCTAGAAGGGTAAATTCTATACGACCTAATCTTTAACTCCGAAAGTAACCAATGTTACCAGTTTAGCACTGAAGTTCTTTGTTCAAAATTCTACACAATGGAAAATGAAATATATGGTGCATAAGTACCAAAAAAGTTCTCTAGAACACAAAATTGTAAAGCATTAGGTGGGCAAACAACATACTCTTACTTGAAACAATTCCTTTTTGTAAAAAAAACTGAACTAAGCATTCCTAATTTTAAAAAACTATTTTTCCACTTGACAGTTTACACTGTTAACATTTAATTAAAAAAAAATCCTGTGTCTTTTGCTTAATCATTAAAATAAATTTAAGATTTAAAGAAAGGATATTGAAATTATTTAAACTCAGGAACCAGTATGCATGTGTGCTAATTTGCTTCAGTTGTGTCCGACTCTTTGCAACCCTATGAACTGTAGCCTGCCAGGCTCGTCTGTCCATGGGATTCTCCAGGCAGGAATACTGTAGTGGGTTGCCGTGCCCTCCTCTAGGGGATCTTCCTGACCCAGGGGTTGAACCCGCATCTCTTATGTCTCCTGCATTTGTAGGTGAGTTCTTTACCACTAACACCATGTGGGAAGCCTAAAGTACCAGTATAACAGGGCTTATTTTATAATCTCATGGAAAGCAAACTTTTGTTTGGAGAAGGTTGAAGATTTTCAACTCTAACGGACAAGATATATTTGTTTAAAAATCTGAATCAAAAAGCAAAATTAAAATATTTGTTACCTATAGGTTAAGAGGCACTTGGGTTTTTATTACATTCATTTTCAATATGAGTATTAAGTACTTATGTTTACCTTTTTCTGTGTTTCAGGCATTTCACAAAATAAATAACTTTTTAAACATACAGATATTTGAGTCCCAAAACATAATCAATCCACTGTTACTAATGTAAGTTGTATGACTAAAGGGTTAGCTTGAATGTAAGGAAATCCACTCCATCATGTCCCCTTCTTGATGGAAGGAAATTTCTCCATAAACATGCATCTATCCACTCAACCATCTCTCCTAATGCCAATGTCAATTCTGCTGTTCTACTATTTACTTTTTATCACTTGTTTTCAATCTTAAATGATACCATGTCACCTTATAATCAGGCAGTTAGACAAGATGAAAGAAGAAAATATAATTAAAATGACAATTCTTTACTTATAAAATAAGTATCTGATGAGGATACTGTCATAAGTCCTCTTTTCCTTTCCTCTAAAAGTTCTCTCTCAACCGTCATCCTTCCAATTTCTTTGGATGTATTTGGTTTTATCAGTAAAATTTTAAGTCTGTTGGCCAGGTGAACATTGGAGCTTCATGCATAGCTAGCTGGTAGGCTTTCACTCCATCTCTGAACCACTGCAAAATCAGAACACTACCATGGCATATCTAATGTACGATTTATATCAACACTGGGACACATATTCTGTACTGCCCTCATTCCAAAAGCAAATGTTTCCTTGTAGTTTATAAACGTATATGACCAAGCCTCTAAATATGTAGACAAGGGGGAACTTAGGAAAAGAGGGGTGGAAAACACAGGTTATTGCTTTTTCACAGGGACATAATTCTGCTTTTCTCTTAACACACTGTGTTTCTGAACAGACTCCACTGGCCCTACTTTCGTCCTTTTCATGACCCCATTTTCTTCACTTTGATAAACAACACATAAAAGACATCTGATCCCTCAATGTTCCTCCTCACTGTGAAAATACAGGTTAAAATCGTTGTCTATAGCTTTCACAATGTGAAAAGCTTTTTATCCTCTTAGGGTTTTTCAGAAAGAGCCTCTTTTTAATTCTACTGGCCAAATCTGTTGAAAACAGAAATGAGTTTTATCTCAGAACCTAATCTACTACTGAACACAGCAGTGTTTCCAATTGCCTGATTCAGTTGAAAACAACAACAACAAAAAATCTTTCTTATTACACTGAGAAAATGACAAAGTCCACAACTCATCCCAACAACATCACGAATCACCATCTAATATTCCACAACACACTGAGGGAGAGTTACAAGTAGTAATAGCACCTTTGCTCTCTCAGTCATCTGAGTTAAAAATCTTGTAATACCTTTACTGCATATTCAGTTACTCTTCAAGAAGGTCTGTGTTGCTTGTGAAAGTTAATTTCCCACTTGTTCATATTTCCAAAGCCACTGTCCCTCATTTGGCCCTTGTAATTTCCAAAATACTGTGTACCTTCACCAAATTTAACCTGTTTAAAACCAACCACCACAGAAGAGGTTGACTCTAGCTCCCATCAAAACTCAATACTCTCCAATAACTGTGAATAGTTAGTTTTTTGCAAGAAATTAAAATCTATAGTTTTGTTACTGTCCTTATGTTAGCACTTACTAATTCTGATACCTCCAGCTCTACATCTCCCCAAAGACTGTCAGCAACAATTATAAACATTACGTGTATGGTCTGACCTTTTAATCATCATAAGTGAGTAAAGTCACTCAGTCATGTCCAACTCTTTGCAACCTAGTGGACTGTAGCCTGCCAGGTTCCTCTGTCCATGGGATTCTCCAGGCAAGAATACTGGAGTAGGTTGCCATTTTTTCTCCAGGGGATCTTCCCAACCCAAGGATCAAACCCGGGTCTCCTGCATTGCAGGCAGATGCTTTATCCTCTGAGCCACCAGAGAATCCCCTTTAATCATCATAGATGTTCACAAACATTTTTTGAGGTTGTCAGAATTAAATAAATTAAGATGTTCATGCTCTTTAAGCTACAATATTTCTGCATTTACTCTGTTAATACCCACTGTTAATCTAGCCTGAATGACAAGCTTCTGCTTTCATTTTCTGGTGGCATGCCATTCTTCCTATGCTATACCTTTGCCACGGACCATATATTCCCATTTTGATTCAAACTGAAGGAACCCCCCCATAACTAACTTGCCTGCTAGCCATACGTATTTTCAGGGCTTGGAGATAATTACTGTCTTGTTTAACTTCTAAAACTACATTTTTATCTGTAACTATGAGGAAAGACGAACCTGAATTTACTACCATCATTGCCTCAAACCTCTGATGCCCATTCCACTTGGTACCCATATTTATAAAACAGCTACTTCCCCTAGTTCGGCATCATTGGGTCTTCATTCCACTGCAGTCATGAATGTGGATCTTACAAGACTTTAGTCCTTATCCCTCCTTCCCTATGCTAAAGAAGTCAGACAATATCCATGGACAAACCTAACCGAGAAGAAGCCTTTCACCAAATGACTTCCCAGTTCCCTGACACGCATAGTACTTACTTTCTCTAATCACCCACATCCATTCAACAAATAAGAGAAAGGCAATAAATAATACCAGGGGAGCCTTCTTCTACATCAGTATTTCCAAAGCCACTGTCTCTGATCTGGCTTTTCATGAATCCTTTTTTTTCCTTTTCTTCCTGCCCTCAACCAGTTTCTTTGGATGCATTGGTTTACCAGTAAATTTTTAAGTCTCTTTGCAATGTGAACTTTAGAGCTTACCTTTAATATACAGGCACTAAAATGAAAGTATTTGCCTTAGATAAGTATGTCATGCTTTAACTATTCCTAAATTTTAGATTTTTATATGACAAATGATAAAAAAAAAATAGTCATTTCTTCCTTTCCCCACATTGCTTACAGCAAGCGAATAAATGGCATTTAAGAACTGGAGACACAACTGTTTAATGAACTACTCTAATTCAATTAGCTCTATGGAAAGGAACAAAAAAGGCATAAAATTGTTCATTCAGTCTTCTGACTTAATATGCTACATAAATAGGGGTAAGAAAGGACTCAACCAGGATTTCTGCTGAGGTCACAGTGTATTCTAAGGTGAATGCTGATAATTATTAACACATCTCCTTGTTAAATCCAATCTCACAGGGTTCCCTTTTTCTGAGCCTTTTGGTGAGTTATATATCAGAGCTGAGTCATGTGAAATATAGTAATACAACTTCACTGACTAAGGCTTTTGCTGGATAATCATAAAAATATTATTAAATGTTTCAAGAGGTACCACTTTAAAGTTTAATTGCGAATTTCACATAAACCTTCAATTATTGGTGCCACTATCAAAAAAGTACTGAAAAATAGATTCTGATTTTTAAGGTTATGTCTTTAATAATAATTCAAGATAGTTAACACAATACATCTAACAAATAAGGTGAGTTGGCAAATGTTGGGGTTCTGGAATTAAAGCATATTCCTACTTGGAACTATTATTAATCTATTTAGCTTAAAAAGAGAATGTAAGTTTCTCAAAAGAAAAAAAAAAAGAAGTGTCCAGAAGGCACAGTGACTAACATCTACCCTTAAATGTGCCCCGAACTGAAAATTTTAAACACAGAATCTATATAAAGTTTATAATGAAATCCTTGCTCAACAACATAGCATGTAGAATCTGAAAATTGTGGTACAGATGATCTTATTTACAAAGCAGAAATAGACACAGATGTAGAAAACAAAAGTATGGATAACAAGGAGGAAAGGGGAGGTGGCATGAATTGGGAGATTAGGATATATACACTATCATTTTTATATACACTATTGATAGTATGTATAAAATAAATAACTAATGAGACTCTGGTGTATAGCACAGCAAACTTTACTCAATGTTCTGTGGTGACCTAAGTGGGAAGGAGATCCAAAAAAGAGGGAATATATGTATGTGTACAGCTGATTCACTTTGATGTACAGCAGAAACTAACACAACACTGTAAAGCAACTATAATCCAATAAATATCTTTCAAAAAATAAATAAAACTTTAGAGTTTTTCTGAAGTCAACTAAAAAACAAAAAGATGAAAGCAATATTGGGAATTTATATTTGCTAGTGTTTGCATACTATTCATATTATGAATATATTTTCTTCAATCATACATTCATCCCGCCCTTCTACTAAAATCTGTTAGGTCCTTCTTGATGCATCACAACTAAACTTTTCTGCAAACCATAAGATCTAAATGTGTCATTTACTCCATCAAGGCAGTGTTGTCATTCTCTCTTACCTGAGTTATGACTCAAAATTTGTACTCCTCCTCCATTCACCTAAATGCTTCCTAACCTTTATGATCCACGATGACTTCTCTGCCTTATAACTTAGTATTCCATTCTCCATTATAAGGTGGGCCCCTTCTCAACGATCCCAACTATAGTTTGAACCACAGCATTTAGACTCACATATTGCTTTTCTTTTCCAATTAATTCTTCTTTTCTCCTATCCTCACGTACTCTTAAAAAAAATAACCACTTCTTATGATGACTCTTACCTCTGTATTAGATAGCAAGTAAAGTTTAGATATTATGTAATAATGAATTATTATAAATGTTTCCTACCTCTGAAATTCTTTAAAATATCTATTATTCATATTACTTTGAATGTCATTGACTATATAATTAAACAATATAATTATTAAATAGTGTATAATATTATAAAGAGAAACCCAAGCTGAAGTTTGATAACAGATGATGTTTCTGCTATTCAAGCAATGCCCAACCCACATGATCTCCTCCATGGAGGCAGCTACCTACTGACAGCAGTTTGACTATAGATGGCTCACTGAATAGCTGTGCATATTCATGAACAATATACTTTGGTTAAAAGCTAGATATTTACATTCTTTGATAACATGCTCAGCAAATTGGAGAAACAGTTTTATTTAAGACAATCCTTCCAGAATTTGAATGGATACCTTCTGAAACTGTGTAGATAACAATTTCTGCAGTATAATGCAGAAACCATTATCACACCTTGTGAAATATGACCTAACATGCCCTGTTTTCTTCATAAAGGCTAATAATGTTCACCAAAAGCTAGCAATGACATTGCAAATCTTCACAAAACAGGATAAAATGATAAAAGTATATTTGAATATACATATCAGTACACTCCAAAACAAACAAAAATAATTGTCACTTTAACCAAATTACAAAATAATTACAGAGCACAGACACGAAAATACATTTGTACTATACTCAGTGACACAAAGAGAAGAGGATCCTGAATCAGTAAACTGAACTACATATATTATATATTAACACTTCTGACTGCCTCTCACATGGTGATCTCAAGCTTTTATAGCTCAAATTATTAACATAACTTGAGCTATCACACTGTTTTGTAGCCTGCGATCCAAGAATTCCAAGTAGGCAAAATTTGTGCAATTATTTAAATAGCTTACTGACTGCCCCATTATTTCACTTAAAAATGAAAAAAAGTTACTTTAGTGAAAAAAATCAAAGGTCTTGTAAACTTGTGAACTCATATGTATGCTGAAATTTACATATCTTTAATTCAAACAGATGGTAATTGGAATTAAGAAAATCACTTATATGTTAACTTGGAAAGGAAAGAAGAACTTTAAAAAATACATACATGAAATATTAAAAAATATTAAAATGTGTAAAAATACAAAGTTTTATAAGGGATTTTAGCCTCTTTCAGCTTTCTGTGAATGGGAGTCCCTTTTAATTTATTTAAATTTTATATAGTTGCATGTATATGTGCATTTTCAAGAATGCATTTAAGGAAAACATGACTATAAAATTACACTTCATCAGCTTTACCTTCATTTCACCTTTTTTTTCATAGATCCTTTATACATTTCTCATTACATTTATTTCTTTCTGACCAATTTCAATCTGTCCTCTTTCAAGTTAAATAACACATAAACCTATGTATTAAAATTTTTCCCAACAAACACAACTATAGAATGTCTAGCTATACATTCACATGAAGAAGCCTGTCACTGACTTCTTCAAATTGTTTTATGTAAGTAGAAATCTAATCTTAACTTTTATTTTATGAATTCAACTGAAGTCTTACTTCCCTAAACAAATTACAGAATTGTCAAATTTGTTCAGCAAATGATTTAAAAATCTTTGATTAGAGAGGAAGAATGAAAAGGTGGTTTTACTGTTTTATATTCAAATGAGAACAGACCTCATCTATGTGATCGTCATCATATTCTATTTTACGAACAAGATTCAATCTGTATTTTCTGAATTACTGACTCTCCTTATAAACTGAGTTCTATTCTTAACAGTGAGCCAACTTACCAACTTTCTCTCTATTTTCAAAACCTAACAGAATGGCTGGCTCAGAAGAACAAAACAAACTCAGCAATATAAAGCTCTGGTTTGAATGAGGCTGAGCAAAAATGCATAAAATAAGGACCTCAATTTTTTTACACTAATTTTCAAAAATAACTGCTGCCAAGATTATGTCTTTTATTTACGGAAGTATAGCTGATTTACCACGTTGTGTTAGTTTCAGATGTACAGTAGTTTCATATATATAGATATACACACATATATATTCTTTTCAAAGATTCTTTTTCATTATAGATTATAATAATATAGTTGAATATAGTTCCCTGTATACAGTGCTATACAGTAGGTTCTTGTTGTTTTATTATTTTATATATAGTAATATATATCTGCTAATCTCAAATCCACAATTTATACCTCTACCCCACTTCCCCCTCTGGTAACCATAAGTTGGTTCTCTATGTCTGTCAGTCTCAAGAAGGTTAATTTTTTTTAACTTTAAGAATATGTAAAATTCTCCCTCTCTCTCTCTTTCGCTCCCAACTCCATTCACGTGTGTGCGTGCACATACATCACACATACTCCTTCTGTAACCTAGAATCTATTTAAAAAGAATGTGCTCTCGTATTTAAAAAAGATACTAAATTCAGATATAGCTTCTTGTATGAGATCATTGCCAAGTAACGCTGTAACCTTGCAAGTCACTTAAATTCTTAACCTCAGTTTCTCAGTGAGAAGCAAAGTTAACAATGATGGCACTATTCATACTTATTACAATTTATTACAACCCATACTGATAAATAATAAGAGCAATAGTAATAATAATAAATACAAATAATTTATTCATTTCAATTTCAAAGCACTTCCACTTGTGGCCAAATGTGATTTTTAGTATATGACAAGCCCTATAAATAAGGAAACCAAACACTGAGAAAAATTACAGTGACCTGACTGAATAACAGTAACAATAAAGTAAGAAAAAGGCTTCTTTATCAAGGTAACTAGGACTACTTTTAACTCAGCGCATAGTAATATCAGCAAGAGTACAGATGTGTAAAGGGCAGAGTTAGGACTACAACCAGATCTACTGATGCTTTACTGATGTTTTTGATATTGGCATTACTACAAGGGAGAAAATTGTTCATGACATTGTAAAGGAGACAGGGATCAAGACCATCCCCATGGAAAAGAAATGCAAAAAAGCAAACTGGCTGTCTGAGGAGGTCTTACAAATAATTGTGAAAATAAGAGAAGCAAAAAGCAAGGGAGAAAAGGAAATATATTCCCATTTGAATGCAGAGTTCCAAAGAGTAGCAGGGAGAGATAAGAAAGCCTTCCTCAGTGATCAGTGCAAAGAAATAGAGGAAAACAATAGAATGGAAAAGACTAGAGATCTCTTCAAGAAAATTAGAGATACCAAGGGAAAACTTCATGCAAAGATGGANAACTACTTGATTCTAAAGACGTATTGTCTAGAGATTCTAAAGACATTAGTCTAGAGATTCAGAAACAATCTTTAATAATAAAAGGAAAAATACTTTGAAGTAACAGCTATTTCTGATACAGAGCATCTGATTTCAGCAAAGCTAACTTTGTCCTCAAGTCCTTTACTTTAACTTCTTAGTTTTGAGTAAAGACTGTCCTTTGGCAGAGCTTTTGTTCTCTTAAAAGTACAATGTGTTTTTGAAGCAATTAAACAGCAGCAAAGCCTTTTTAGAAAATAATTTGGTTCAATTTGAAAATGTCAATATATGTTTTTCAATATTAATATCATTTCAATGACCAGCTTAATATAGGATATTTTAGGTACAGTATGGGGTATTCTTTTCCTGATGACACTGCAGATGGATAAAAGAACATACGGTTCAAGTTGTTAAGTAACTTTGTACTTTTTGGTAACATGTACATAAAAGTGATGATGATTGACCCAGTGTTAGTGATTGTGATAATGGAGGCTATGAGGATAAAATGATTAAAACATAGCAGTGCCAAAAAGTGTAACTGTATTGTATACAATCTCCTCTTCACCGAGTTTCTGAAATGTCCTTGGATTGATTTTAAAATTAGATGCCTTTTATTCTAAATAAATATAAGCAGCTAGACCACAGACACTGAAGTTTCCATGATTTTTTTTCTTGATTTAGAGCTATCACTAAATTTTAGCAAATGCAATTGACCCTTGAACAAAATGGGTTTGAACTGTGTTGTTGACTCATATGTGGATTTTTTTCCTCAATAAACACTACAGTTCTATATGATCCTCACTTGGTTGCATCCATGGATGCAGAACCATGGATATGGAGGGCTGACCATGGTACTTAATCACCTGCAGATTCTGGCATCTGTGGCAGGTCCTGACACCAATTACCTGTGTGTATTGAGGGATGACTCTGTAGACAAAAATCATCTAGCAATTTCCCCTTCTGGACATATATCCAGAAAAGACAAAAGGTCTAATTCAAAAAGATAGCAATGATATTTATAGTAGTCAAGACATGGAAGCAACCTAAGTATCCATCAACAGATGAATGGATAAAGAAGATGGATGTATACAGTCCATGGGGTCTCAAAGAGTCAGGCACAGCTGAGAGATTAACACAAGAAAGAGTCATTCACTTTGTCAACACATAATGTTTTCCATTTTAAAAAACTCTTTGGTCTACAGATTTTATAGTGTGTGGGAAAGTACCATATTAAGATCAGAGATGGGTAAAGCATTTTATTCTTTGAATAAGGCAAGCAGATCAATTTTAGAAGATGTAGAATAGAAAATGTAGAAAATGATTCACCTGAAACTACACATGCTTCACACCTTCTGGAAAAATTTCATATATTCCCAGGGGTAACCCAAGACTAAAGAAAGCAATTCCTAAAAATTCTGAAAGAGAAAACTCTTTGTTCCTTCCTCAAGCATCTGTCTAGCTAAAGCTCAGCTGGATTAGAATCCACAATTATTTGCATTAGAAAGCAACCCCCAGCAAATTGTGAAAATGATTCGAGTTGGAAAATCACCAAAATGAGTGGGAAACACTGTGCCCTGGCTCCCCAAAAGAATCAGATGGACGCTGGGTTCCAATCTTGGTCCTACACTTTCTAGCTATTTGACTCCAGGCAAATCATTTAATGTCTCTGAGCCTCAGTCTTCTCAACTGTATAACACAAATAGCAATCTACCTTTTAAATTAGGTGTTCTTGAGAAGATTATATGATATAATTTATGTAAATCACTTAACAGTGTCTGTTACATGGAAGGTATTTGCTAGATAATGGTTGCAGTCATTGTAATTGTTGTCATCATCATCATCATTTTATTCCCCGGAAGGAATAGCACTACACAGTGCCACAGTATCAAGAGAAGATAAGTGGGCATTATGGGCCCAGTTCTTATTCTTTGTGCTCTACCATGGAGATAATTATGGGGAAAGATCACACTGATTGCATGAATGTGAGAGAATTACATAGGAAAGAAGGCAACACTTTAGCAAACTTCAGTGCTTCTCTCTCAAAGGGAAAATTCAAAGTAATGAGAAACCAAAAATTCAGATACGAAAAGCCCAAAATATTTAAATTATAGCATCCATTAGACATATGTCAGACTATCATATAATTTCAGCAACTTGATCCCATTTAGGAGATTTTTACAACTTTACTTTAAAGCCTATATAAAAATTAAATTCAATAAAATTAATGTATACTCATATCTACCTGACTTAATGAGAAAAATTAGTTTTAGCCATAAAGGTCTCCAAATTTGATTTAAAGTATATGTGGCTGCCACAGAAAAATGGAGAAGATGTAAAAAAAAATCATTTGGTTTGGGGATGATGTAGGCACTTAAATTTAGATACTAAATGAGAGCTAAGGGAAATCCATTTCTTTAATTATAATCCCATCAAAAGTACATTAGTTAAATGTACTTTTGGATTTAGATCTTCAAGTGCCAAAATACAGGATTAATACATAAAACCACATGATTACTTAATAACAATATGTATGAAGATGATATCCATGAGTGATCAAACAACAGCTAGGAAGAACTTTTTTGAAGGGAAAAGTAAAACTCATTTGTCATTTGTTTCAGTTATTATTAATACAAGGGTACTAACTATCCAGCTAATAATGCAAAGTAATCTCCTAAAATGTAAATTTCAAGTAGATTAGAAATGCTTAATTACCATTCAATTAGAAACTAAACAGAGGTTTAGAAGAGAAACTGCTAACTAATAATGGTAGTAATGACATCAGAGGAGAACATGCTCATAACTCATTCGGTCAGTGGTTTAAGCTGGAAAACTAAAGTGGAAAACTTGGAAGCATCCATATTCTTCAATATGGTTTTGAATATTTGGAGATTAGTGAACAAGTATAACTTATTAGCTAAAGTCTAACTATTCCAAAATACAAAAAATAAATGACTAATTTATTCTGTTACNCCCTGATGCTGGGAAGGATTGGGGGCAGGAAGAGAAGGGGATGACCGAGGATGAGATGGCTGGATGGCAACACTAACACGATAGACATGAGTTTGGGTAAACTTCAGGAATTGGTGATAGACAGGGACGTGTGATGTGCTGCGGTTCATGGGGTCGCAAAGAGACAGACATGACTGAAAGACTGAACTGAATTGAATAGATTATTTACATCTTGCCTTCAATACAGTATTTTTGAAATGTGTGTAAGGGTCTGTTTTAATCTAAGCTAATTAAGATATGGTAACAGGGGAGAGAGAGAGTTATGTATGTGTGATTTCCCAAGGGATATGAACAATGAGCAAGTTATCCCATCACTGTATTAAGTTTACTGATCCAATAAATGATTCTGTTAGTTGTGGGTATCTACTTTCATGGCAGAACATCTGTTCTTACTAAGCCATACAGAACATCATACTAGTTGTGATATTTAGCAATTGGCTTAGTATATATAAAAGCTGGACATGCAGAAAGACACCTGAAATATNTAAGTTTACTGATCCAATAAATGATTCTGTTAGTTGTGGGTATCTACTTTCATGGCAGAACATCTGTTCTTACTAAGCCATACAGAACATCATACTAGTTGTGATATTTAGCAATTGGCTTAGTATATATAAAAGCTGGACATGCAGAAAGACACCTGAAATATCTTGTAATTTAAAAGCTCCAAGTGAAAAAAAGGCTTTGGTGCTATAAGATTAAACTTACAGATAGGGCGTGAGGAATATATATTTATTTTACATGAGGAACACCTAAGTCAGGAGGAAAATGCTGTACACTGGACCTCACAGAAAATGAGAGCTAAACAAACACGGCATTTGTGAACATATTTAAGTAATACAGATTTTTAAATTATTATTTCTATTCCTCTAAATCCATGAGAAAATTACCTTAGATAGAGAAATTAAGTTTGTTATAGTCAGGGTATTTTTGTATCAAATACTATGAAAGATACCATAAGCATTATTAGAGAGTAGCAAAAAAAAAAAAAAAAACACCAAACTATTCCTTATCTTCTATTAAATAAAAATTTTATGCTTAGAATCAAGGGACTTGTATTTATCTTTATTGGGTTCATAAAAAATAGTGCCAGTTTTTGCTTGTCATGGCTGTGACAAGCAAAGAACAAATGAAAAAAACTGACCAAATTTGGCATGACAGGCNTATTCCTTATCTTCTATTAAATAAAAATTTTATGCTTAGAATCAAGGGACTTGTATTTATCTTTATTGGGTTCATAAAAAATAGTGCCAGTTTTTGCTTGTCATGGCTGTGACAAGCAAAGAACAAATGAAAAAAACTGACCAAATTTGGCATGACAGGCATAAGGCATTTCAAACCACCACTGTTATTTATAACTAAAATTCTTGTCATTTCACCAAGTAGATGCCAAGGCTAAAGATGTGAAAATTGAGAATCTAATTTACCCTTTCCTTCACCTCATATAAACTGTTTAACCAATCATGTGATAAATGAGAAAATTTTAAATTACTCAAGTATTAATTATAAGATGGATTTATAAGGCTAAAAAATAGCACAAAATATATGACATTAAAAGTAAAAGCCTGTCTCTCGGTCACCAAGTCTTACTCTTCAGAATTGATCAGTATCAACTTTTGCTTTGATGTTTTCTTATAGCTGCCATTATAATATCAAATAATAAGCTGTGATTTATAAATTTAAGATGTATATTTTCTCCTTTAAAAGCTACATTTTTTCAAAAAACAATCGTATTTATTACCACCTGTTTTAGGACTGTCTTTAGCAATGACAGGCTTCCCTGGTAGCTCAGTTGGTAAAGAATCCACCTGCAAAGCAGGAGACACGGGTTTGATTCCTGGGTTGGGAAGATCCCCTGGAGAAGAGAAAGGCTACCCACTCCAGTATTCTGGCCTGGAGAATTCCATGGACTGTCTGGTAGTCCTTGGGGTCGCAAAGAGTCGGACACAGCTAAGCGACTTTCACTTCACTAAGTAATNGGAAGATCCCCTGGAGAAGAGAAAGGCTACCCACTCCAGTATTCTGGCCTGGAGAATTCCATGGACTGTCTGGTAGTCCTTGGGGTCGCAAAGAGTCGGACACAGCTAAGCGACTTTCACTTCACTAAGTAATGTTCAAAAAAATATAACTGATATATTAATTAAATATTTTAACACACAGTTAAATAATGATAACTTTTTACTTTGATTTGAATACCATCTAATACCATCTCATATTCCACTACTATTATACAATTACATTTTGGAGAAAATGATAATGTCTTTCTAGTTTTCTTCATTTCTGGGGTCAGCTACTCCATCCCACTGTCTTCATTTTCAATTTTAATAGAACTCCAGTGACTGTGATATATACATGTGTGCACCTGTGTACACGTGTGTGGTGGTTTAGTCATTAGGTCATGTCTGACTCTTGCGATCCCATGGCCTGGAGCCCACCAGGCTCCTCTGTCTATGGGATTCTCCAGGCAAGAACACTGGAGTGAACTGCCATTTCCTTCTCCAGGGGATCTTTCCGACCCAGGAATCAAACTCGGGTATCCTGTATTGCAGATAGATGATTTACCAACTGAGCTATGAGGGAAGTATATATATATATATATATATATATATATATAGACTGCTAATGATTTTTATGGACTCAAATATGAAAAAATTCTTAAGCTTCTTGCACACCCCCTCTCGATTGCTTAAAGAATTCATCATATCACAATCTCTAGAAATGTAAAGAAATTGTTCCCTCTCTACTGTCTTCTGTGTTGATAATGACTATTATACAGATACCTGATTTTTTCATTTTTTGTAGATGATATTTTTTTTTCTCTGTAGAAGTCTTTCAAATGTTCTCCTTATCCTTGGAAATCACATCATTTCACCAGGATATATTTATCAGGCATTTTGTTAATTATGCTTAACTACTGGTGGATCAAAATCTGAAGACTTCCTTTTTTCTAGAGCTTGACTCTGTAGCCTTGATTCTTTCTTTCTGAAACTCTTAGATATAATTTCTTAGAAATAATAAGCTGGAACTCTTAGAAATAATAAGCTCTTAGATATAATTTCCATAATTTTTAAATATTTCTCTTAGAGCCCCAGAGCTCTCAGAGTCCCAATGAACCTCAGAATTTCAGATAACTACCTCCTCAAAATGTCTACAATTCCATGGGTAGGCACTTAGAAAGAGCTCCCTATACTGGAGATAAAATGCTTACTCCCAGCCTCCACAACACCACAGGGAAGAGTAAAGAGGGGGATCTCAGAACTCTAAACATTCCTGGGTACATTTCCACCCTTTCCTTATTTAGCCCCCTTCAAACCCTCAGCCTCAGTTAGAACTATACACATAAATTAGACCTTTAGTCACCACTAAAAATTCCAGATTCTTGAGTCATCCATCAACTCCCACAAGCTAATCCCCGAATGACAGGGAATGAAGGGACCTCACCAATACATCACCAACCCCTTCCCTTGGTTTGTGCTATAACCTTCTCCTACTTCATTTTTCTCCATAACACTTATTACCATCCATCCCACTACATGTTTTATTTGTCACTATGACCAATACACACTTTTTGGCTATTTTGTTCACTCTTACATCCAGGACAGTCCAGAAAGTGCTTGAAACATAGTAGGTCCTCAATTAAGTAGCTAGATAATTTGATGGGAAAATTCTGGGCCTCTCTTTTCCAAAACATCAACTGGGCCCATTTTTATCTTCAAGTCAGCACAGTGAAATTGGAGTATACTAATTATTGATGAAATACGAATCACAAGAATTTTACAAGTTCTTTTTATTTTCTGAGTAGATGCTCTCCTTTGAGGTCAGGTGTTTTGTTTTCTTTTTCACTAGTTCCTCTATATCCTTCATGTGGTGGTATTGCTAAAATGTCAAGTGAGTCTCTCCAAACCACTCATTTACAATGAACGTCTCCATCATTCAAAATGAGTAATCAGCAGAGTTTTTTTCTATATTTATTTCTGTTCTGCTTCTCCATTGAACATGAGAAAATAGGATGGCAGAGGGTCAGTGTCCAAATTAAGGACAGATTTACTAGGAGAGTAATAGGTTTACTGCATTTGACTCCTGGTTGAGAAATGTTTTATTTGTTTTCTCCTTTATATCACTCTGTGGTAGAAGAGGAGTGCTACTTCTTTTCATTCCTTTTGAAAATTAAAGTTAAAATGAAATGTTTTAACACTGTAGATCAAATGGCTCTTGATTGCTATCACAGGATCCAACAATTTATAATATTGTATCTGTAGAAAATAATTTGAGGGTAAACTTTCAAAATCAACTCTGTTTAAAATATCATATTATCTATGGCAGATAATATTACAACTCCAAAAGAACTTCATATATTGAAAACTACCTTCCATAAAAATGTTCAGTTACTCCTAACAATTCACTGTGTTCAGCAGAGAACATATTGTTTCCATTGTTCATATGGTGTTACTGTTAGAGAAAGTGTAAATGATTTTCCCACATTAATCTTGTTAATAATGGGGATGCTTTCCTTTTTTAAGCCAGTGAGATCTTCTACTTGCTCCCACATTCCAAGCTCCTGTCCAGTATGTCCAAGTTATCATTCTTCACATTCCCAGGTCAAATACTTGTATTTCCATGAAGAAAGTTGTGATACTGTTACAGATAGTCATGGTTACTTCATTTGATATCATAGCCCTTTCTTTCTTCTTACCATGAGTAAATGGATTTGGAATCAGAAGATTTAGTTTGCTGTTAAGTCACTTCAGTCGTGTCCAATTCTGTGCAACCCCATCGACGGCAGCTCACCAGGCTCCCCCATCCCTGGGATTCTCCAGGCAAGAACACTGGAGTGCGTTGCCATTTCCTTCTCCAGTGCATGAGAGTGAAAAGTGAAAGTGAAGTCACTCAGTCATGTCTGACTCTTAGTGACCCCATGTACTGCAGCCCACCAGGCTCCTCCATCCATGGGATCTTCCAGGCAAGAGTACTGGAGTGGGGTGCCATTGCCTTCTCCGAGATTTAGTTTGGGTTCTAGTTATTTACTATCAGGTTGATCCTAACAAGTAAAGCAACCATAATAACCACTTGAAAACCAATTTTCCCTATAATTAAGAAAATATAACAGAGAAAACAGACTATATAACCACAGAATTACTTGGAAATTTAATTTTGATAAAACAAATAGGAAAGAACTATGTGAACTGTAAAGCCCTACAGTAAGTTAGTTTTCTTATATATTTGTTTTTCCCCTTTCTTATCTATAAATTTTATTTCCTCTATTTTCTGGTTGAAGGAAAACACCATATCTAACAAATACTTGATTCTATCAAAGTACTTGTCAGTGTTTCACAACTAGGCATTTGATACACATTTGTAAAATTAATGAAAGATTGGAAATATGACTACATTAATTAAGGTAAGTTTCAAAAAGCAGAATGCTCACTGCTACTGATGTGGAATGCCAAAATCTGAATTCAACTTCTCTCCAATCTCATTGCTCATTTCCTCCCCATCACTTCAGCCTACCTAGAGTTATGCCAATTTTCTAAATACACTTTGGGTTATTCTGGCTCTAGGTCTTAGACCAAATCATTATTCCCTTTCACATCCTTTACTTGTTGAAATAATATCCATCTTTACAAACCTAGCACAAATGCCATTTTCTACACAAATCTCTCCTTAATCTCATCCACTGGAAATGATACTTCCTACCCTACAGTGCATCATGTCTGCTCATGTGTTTCACAGCTTTTATTATTTGACCATGTTATATTTCCTTATTATCTAACCTAGTACAACTGAATCATGTAGAGATCAATATTATGTTTTACTTATCTTTATATCCTACCACACATATAGTAAAACATCTTCCACTTTGTAGGTACCCAAGTAATATATTTAGCTTGAAGGTCCATGTACATGTTTCTGTCTTACAAACTGTCACAAAGTCATGACTAACACTGTATAAAACGACTATCTACTGTTTGATGCATTATTACTACACATTCCTAAGAAGATGGTATACTATGGGCAGAAACACATCTTTATCAAAATTTATAAACACATACACACACACATATATACAAAGGAATACTACTCAGCTAGAAGAAAGAATGAAATTTTGCCATTTCACTTTTTTGCCAGCAATCTGGATGGACTTGGAGAACACTAAGCGAAATAAGTCTGATAGAGAAAGACAAATACTGTATGATATCACTTATACACAGAATCTATGAAATACAACTAGTGACTATAACAAAAAAGAAGCAGACACACAGATATAGAGAACAAACTCGTGGTCGCTAGTGGGCAGAAGAAAAGGGGGAGGGGAAGCTGGGGGTAAAGGATTAAGAAGTATAAAACTATTATATATGAAATCAGCCATATGAATATATTGTACAACGTGGAGAATACAACAAACACTTTATAATTATAAATGGAATATAACCTTTAAACTTGTAAATCAATATGCTGTATACTTGTAACAGCTGTATACATCAACTATACTTTAATAAAATTTTTTAAAATAAGAAAAGAATGCAGAAATGTTTAAGATATGAAAAAAAGCTACAAATATATAAACAAACTATTTATAATCTGATCTCCTCCACAACATAAATGTTCTTGTTAACTCCAATTTTAAAGTATCCCTTATCTAAAATGGTAGAGNTTTAGTTTGGGTTCTAGTTATTTACTATCAGGTTGATCCTAACAAGTAAAGCAACCATAATAACCACTTGAAAACCAATTTTCCCTATAATTAAGAAAATATAACAGAGAAAACAGACTATATAACCACAGAATTACTTGGAAATTTAATTTTGATAAAACAAATAGGAAAGAACTATGTGAACTGTAAAGCCCTACAGTAAGTTAGTTTTCTTATATATTTGTTTTTCCCCTTTCTTATCTATAAATTTTATTTCCTCTATTTTCTGGTTGAAGGAAAACACCATATCTAACAAATACTTGATTCTATCAAAGTACTTGTCAGTGTTTCACAACTAGGCATTTGATACACATTTGTAAAATTAATGAAAGATTGGAAATATGACTACATTAATTAAGGTAAGTTTCAAAAAGCAGAATGCTCACTGCTACTGATGTGGAATGCCAAAATCTGAATTCAACTTCTCTCCAATCTCATTGCTCATTTCCTCCCCATCACTTCAGCCTACCTAGAGTTATGCCAATTTTCTAAATACACTTTGGGTTATTCTGGCTCTAGGTCTTAGACCAAATCATTATTCCCTTTCACATCCTTTACTTGTTGAAATAATATCCATCTTTACAAACCTAGCACAAATGCCATTTTCTACACAAATCTCTCCTTAATCTCATCCACTGGAAATGATACTTCCTACCCTACAGTGCATCATGTCTGCTCATGTGTTTCACAGCTTTTATTATTTGACCATGTTATATTTCCTTATTATCTAACCTAGTACAACTGAATCATGTAGAGATCAATATTATGTTTTACTTATCTTTATATCCTACCACACATATAGTAAAACATCTTCCACTTTGTAGGTACCCAAGTAATATATTTAGCTTGAAGGTCCATGTACATGTTTCTGTCTTACAAACTGTCACAAAGTCATGACTAACACTGTATAAAACGACTATCTACTGTTTGATGCATTATTACTACACATTCCTAAGAAGATGGTATACTATGGGCAGAAACACATCTTTATCAAAATTTATAAACACATACACACACACATATATACAAAGGAATACTACTCAGCTAGAAGAAAGAATGAAATTTTGCCATTTCACTTTTTTGCCAGCAATCTGGATGGACTTGGAGAACACTAAGCGAAATAAGTCTGATAGAGAAAGACAAATACTGTATGATATCACTTATACACAGAATCTATGAAATACAACTAGTGACTATAACAAAAAAGAAGCAGACACACAGATATAGAGAACAAACTCGTGGTCGCTAGTGGGCAGAAGAAAAGGGGGAGGGGAAGCTGGGGGTAAAGGATTAAGAAGTATAAAACTATTATATATGAAATCAGCCATATGAATATATTGTACAACGTGGAGAATACAACAAACACTTTATAATTATAAATGGAATATAACCTTTAAACTTGTAAATCAATATGCTGTATACTTGTAACAGCTGTATACATCAACTATACTTTAATAAAATTTTTTAAAATAAGAAAAGAATGCAGAAATGTTTAAGATATGAAAAAAAGCTACAAATATATAAACAAACTATTTATAATCTGATCTCCTCCACAACATAAATGTTCTTGTTAACTCCAATTTTAAAGTATCCCTTATCTAAAATGGTAGAGCACTCAATATGACTTCTGGTAAAAAGAATAAAGATACTTTGGTAAAAAATCACAGGTTGACATACTTTAAATGGACATCATTATCATCTTTCATCACAATAAGTATCCAAATGAACTTAACAGCTACCAATAATCATCACTTTTTTTTTTTTTAACAGAAAAGGGATTTCAGTTAGAATGACAATACATGAATCTCCACTCTTGGAGATATTTAAATCACACAGTCCTTCAATGACTGCTGCCTCCATTCCTTCTTGAGCTGTTCACAGACATCACGCACACACAGCCCACTAACAGCTGTTCTCCAGATGGACTAAATGGCCTCTGTGCTTTCTCATCGGGTAGGGACTATTGCATTTCTTTTAAAAACATCTTCTTTTGGATCCTAACCCCTCTTATTCTCACTTAGTTTATATTATTATATCACCTTCACTTAACTCCAGAGAATTTCTAAGTTCTTCTGCAGTTTTATGCTTTTTGTCCCTTCCCTGAAAAGGTCCCCGAATCTCTACCTGTTAAAACACTACTTTATCCAGGGTCTTTAAGTGCTGAGTTAACATTAACTGGCTTGCTGAGAATAACTTTTCTAACCTGAATCAGATTAAATAATCTTAAATTCATTTGTGTCACAACTGGTCCCTTCATGACTCAGTCTGTCAGAAACGTTTACCCCAAAGACCTGGAATTACAAACTGTGATCCTTCTATGTAAACATCCACCAGTGTTGAACCTTGTCTAATGACTTCATTTTATGATGTCATTTATACTTTTATGAATGACTCTAACTAAGGAGGGAAGCATGCTCTCATAGATTATGGCAAAAATCACTGGCAGGAAAGGGGATGTGTAGTTTGAAAAACCATATTGTTTTATATTAAAATTGTATTTAGAATCAAAAACCTTGTCTGCTTTTTTCCCAAGCATAAACAGGATCCCATATAAAAATATCATATCAAGAGTATTATATGATAGGTAGGTAGGTAGGAGCATGAATTTAAAAGTTAATGTAGTATATTAATGTAATATAATAATAGTGTGGACTTACACCCAGAATGCAATGAGTAAATGCTCTGCATTTTTCAATCAATTCATACTTCCTTTATGTGTCAAATTTATCAGAAATCATAGTAATGTTTTGGAGAAATATTATTACTGAAGGAAACGTTGAAAAACTCTAATTTACATTTGGCAGAGAAGAAAAAGAGGAAAGAAGAAAAGGAGGAGGAAAAGAAGAAAAGAAACATAGAAAAACAATGCCATCCTATCATATCAGTGATAAACTAACCACTGTTTGTGGAAGACGGTGATATGTTTTAAGAGCATGAACATCATGAAAAAATTGAACTTACCTCAGTTAAATGAGGATTGGGATTAAAACCACAGAGGCTACAAACAGTGGTCTGACACTCAGTGCACGTGTTAAAATTGGCCTTTTCTGGAACATGCAACAGAAGTTCAGTGGTATTGCAAAGAGGGCAGATGGTCTTAGGCAGGCCGTGTACTGGAGTCTGTGCTGCAGATGGAAACATTGGTGGCTGTAGAGGTTTTCCAGCTCCTGTTTGGCTTACTGGTTTTGTAGATTGCTGAGCTGAGGGTTTTGCAGGTCCTGGCTGTTGAGGAGGGTGCTTCGTTAGGCCTGGCAGTTGAGGAGGGGGCTTCGCTGCACCAGGCTGTTGAGGAGGGGGCTTCGTTGGGCCTGGCAGTTGAGAAGGGGGTTTTGCTGAACCTGACAGTTGAGGAAGGGGCTTCATTGGGCCTGGCTGTTGAGGAGGGGGCTTCGCTGGACCAGGCTGTTGAGGAGGGGGCTTCGCTGGACCAAGCTGTTGAGGAGGGGGCTTTGCTGGACCAGGCTGTTGAGGAGGGGGTTTCACTGGACCAGGCTGTTGAGGAGGGGGTTTCGCCGGGCCTGGCTGTTGAGGAGGGGGTTTCATCGGGCCAGGCTGTTGCGGTGGAGCCTTGCCTGGCCCAGACAACTGGGCCTGAGGCTTTGTTGTCCCAACCTGCTGAGCTGGAGCCTTTCCTGGCCCAGGCGGCTGAGCTGGAGACTGTGGCCCAGGTTGGTGAGCCAGGGATTTTGCTGCCCCTGGAGCTTGGGCCAGGGGCTTTGCTGTTCCCAGTTGTTGAGCTAGGGGCTTTGCAGGCCCAGGCTGTGGTATGGTACGTTTTTCAGGTCCAGGCTGCTGGGCTGGAGATTTTCCAGGACTGCCTTGCTGAATAGGTGGCTTGGAGGGGCTCTGAAGTGAGGGTTTAGCCGATTCACCCCTTCCTGGGTCTGTCTGTTTAGTCTGAGGCCTAGATACATCTCTCTGAGGTGGCAATTTTGCCTGGTCTGTCTGAGGAGCCTGGGGGAAGCCCTGAGCTGGCTTTCCTGTTTCTGGAGGTTGTGATTTACTTTTTTCTGGTGGCTGAGAGGATCCTGATTTTGGAGAACCTTCCTGCTGAAGTGGAGCCCTCACAGGTCCTGGCTGCTTAGGAACTGTCTTGGGAGACTGTTGTTGTGATGGAGGCTTTGTGACTCCCTCGGGTTTTCCTTGTTCCTTCTGAGCTATTTTTTGTTTCTTGGAGGCTTCTTCCTGGGAGGCATCAGGGTCTGATATCAAATCAAAAGGATTGAATTTATTTACAACAGAGGAGACAGCACTTAAAGGGTTAACCTCTGAAAGGAAGCCAGGCATCATACTAGACTTGTGCTCATCCTTAAAATCAGTTCTGGATTTCGATTCTTTCAAGCTAATAGTGGAAGGACTTCTTCCAGGCAATTTCTGCTCTGACCTCAGAGTGTCTGTAGTTCTGCTCTTACTGAGACCAGGCTGAACTGGACGCCCAGGGTCTGGTGGTTTTCCTGGTTGCTTTGGAGGTTGACTACTATCCAATTCTTGTTTCCTAGAAGAATAAAACAAACAGAAGTAAAAATAATGGAAATTATACCAACTCAAAATTATATGAAAAAGCTGTTACTTTCTTACATCTTCAAGATTTTGATCATATAAATATAACTAAAATCCATTTTTATATCATCCTGTAAGTAACATAAGATTTTTAATGACTGTTATTTTCTTTATATGGGTTCAGATTTTCAACATGGAGATGAAGAGAAGGGGGAAAGATTCAATACTTGCTACTATAAGTGATGAACTATTAACATACCTAGTTAGAAACTACTTATAATAAAAAAACAGCTCACATTTACACTTAATAGTTAAGAATAGAATCTGGCCATACTTAAGGTCTGTTTAAATATATTAACTCAACAAAACAATGCAAAGACATGTTCCAGTACATTCACACATTCACGTTCACAGGATATATCCTTTTTAAGCAAAGGTTATGGTCAAAAAATGTTAAGTCTCCCAAACACTAGCATACCAAGTGAAAATATTCATTTTTAAAAACAACTGTTTTCTCATGTTAGAATTTGCATTAGCTACATAAGACACACAATGTGACATCAAAGGATCTGGTACAGGAGGTTTTTAGGTGCTCTTGGAAACCTGATCGTCTACTCAATTTTACCCTATTTTGTAAAAAATGTAATATCTATCAAATATTGTCATGTTAAACTTGTAGAATAAGAATTCCTACTTAGAAAATTTTGAGAAACAAAATTTTTTCTTTCTTTCTTGTGGAAAAACAGTGTTATATCACTCAATTATTTTTCCAATAGCATTCTGAATCTGAGATCCCTTAATGTAACAATAAGATGTTTAAAGCATCCTGAGACACAGCTTGATATACAAAGAGCAATAAGCTGATTGTTATCCCACTTTTGAAAAGTACTGTTACTTTACTCAGAGGAAGAAAAGAAATAAAGATCTCTTTACTTAATGTCTTCTATAACATTTACTATTACTACTATTAGGTATTATTATTGACAATGACTTAAAAACCAACAAGTAATTTGCAAAAATTCTTTTAACTCATAGACAAATATACAAGATTTTTTTTTTAATTGGAAACATCAATTCTAACTGATGGTTAAATAATTAAAGTACTTGTTTCTCATATATACTTTTATCAAGCATATTAGTCTCCAAATAAGCTATTTACTGATAAAGTTGCAAGTAATAAGAATATGCTGCATCAGAATTATGGGATAAATCAAGCTGCATTTTGATATATGTAAACTGCTTTCAAAAAGTTTTTTTTAATTAAAAGTAAACTAGATAAACAGTGATTCAGTAGCACTTAAAATATGAGATGATCACAACATTGTATAGGTTTTAACTTGTTTTGTCAAAAATTTACCTGCCAATAGACCAGACTGTAACTTTTTCATTTCAGGTCATCTGGTACTTAATATGAATTACATTTTTTAATTTCCCCTAATGGCACAGACTTCCCTGGTGGCGCAGACGGTAAAGCGTCTGTCTACAATGCAGGAGACCCGAGTTCGATCCCTGGGTTGGGAAGATCCCCTGGTGAAGGAAATGGCAATCCACTCCAGGACTATTGCCTGGAAAATCCCTTGGACAGAAGAGCCTGGTAGGCTACAGTCCACGGGGTCGCAAAGAGTCGGACAAGACAGAGCAACTTCACTATATTCACTATATAATGGCACAGAAATCTGAGGATACATCAAGATATAAGACATACAACTGAGATTTGCCTCCTGTTAGCTAAGGATGACAGAGAACAACATTCATTTGGTAGTGATTTATAGGAACATCATTGACTGATCATGATTTGACTTCAAGAACAAAAAATTCGACACCAAGAAGTCTGCAGCAACTAACCATGTCCCTCCTTCACCTTTCTTATAAAAAGGCTTTGTGGAAAGCTTTTAGCAACTTTGGGGTCCTTAAGGCATGAGCCATCCATCTCTTTTCATGACCCTGTAATAAAAATTTCTCTGTTCAAAAAAAAATGTAAGGCATGGTAGGAAGCAACACAGACATATTACTTCCAGATAGCAACGAGTTAGAAGAAAATAAACTATAAATGTCAATGTATGCCACAAAGTTATTTTCTAATAAAAGATTAATAAACAGAACTCTTAGTTCTGGAAATTTCCTCCAGGTAAAAAAGTTATAAAAACTTGTCTCTGAAGCCTGTACTTAAAGAAACTAAAATTATCCATTTGCTCCATTCCATACAAAGGCAGAGTGTTAACTGCTTGGTTATGTTCAACTCTTTGTGACCCCATGGACTGTAGACTGCCAGGCTCCTCTGTCCATGGAATTCTCCAGACAAGAATAGTGGAGTGGGTTTGGCTGAAGAGCCACGGTAAACAATCCAAAATCGATTATATTTTTTAAATTCCACTGTTTATATTTTCACATTATTCTAGAAATGTTACTTATTCAATTAATAAAGTTTACCTCTCCCTTGTAGGGCACAAACTTAAGAGATTACTCTGTAGAGAATTATTTAGGCATTTTATTGAAGAAATCCATAGCTAAACAGAGTACTTAAAAATCTGTTCTTAACTATACAATGCAGAGTGGGTTGCCATTTCCTACTCTAGGGGATCTTCCCAACCTAGGGGTCGAACCCAGGTCTCCCGCATTAGGCAGACGCTTTACCATCTGAGCCACCAGGGAAGCCCTGAAAATACTATTAAACTTAATCATTTTTTCTGTGATATTGCTTCACTTAATTCATTTATACAAAACAAAATATAAGTGTTGTTAAGTACCAAATATCTGTGATAACAATAAACACCAAAAGTTAAAGCAAGCTGCCTGCACTAAAAGTTATAACTGCATGTGTGTCTTATAAATATTAAGTGGTAGGTATTATGTTGTAGAAGCCCCCTGTAAGAGAATATCTATACAGGTAGACAAACTAAATTTAGTTTTAGTTATTATAATAATATAAATAAATATAAAATATGGATGTCTGGAAGTGAGAAACAGATAATCATTAAGAGAAGATATAGGCTTAATACTGAGCAAAAAAAAAAAAAAA